>CANSNZ010001395.1:0-505661 GCA_947646795.1 Beta lomatogona | reverse complement strand
GTTAAAGAGCTTTGTTATTCGATTTGGGTGTGAATCACTAGAAGGCTATTAAAGTTGTTTTGTGATAGTCAATCTGCTTTGCGCTATCGCAAGAATCCCGCATTTTCATGAGCGAACAAAACATATTAGGTGGATTATCATTTCGATTCGTGATGCGGTGTGAAGGTTTAATTTCTCGATGCTCGTGTTTCTACCATCGTCTCGGTGTGAAAGCATATTTACTAAGGCACTTGGCAAAACTTCAGTTCGACTTGTTACTCTCCAAGTTGGGCATTCTTAGTCCTGTTGCTCCCAGCAGGGGGTGTTAAGGATAATTATATGAATATTTTGTGAATATCCTTGATTTGTGTAATTATCTTTATTTATGATTTATTTCCCTAAAGTATCTTGATAATCTTATTTTCTAGGTTTAGGGAATATTGTAACCCTTATATATTGTGCCAAGTGATTAATGAGAGGGTAAGCCGTTATTGTGTAATTCTTCGATTTCACTTCTTTAAGGAGCTGATTGAAGTACTTATATATAAAGCTGACAATAATAGTAAAATTAAGAGATGGGTACATGCCTATGTGAAGTCCATAACACATACGCCATTTATACATAGAAATGGTGCACACGGAAGCGTCGGTTCTGACTTATCTTGGGTTTGAGTTGGCCAAATGGGACCTAAAAATTAAATTCTTTATGTGGTTGTTGTGGCATGATAGAATCCCTCATAGGCATCTCCTTGTGATTAAAGGCATTATTCGAGATGCTCCATGTCCTGGGTGTCAGGGATTTTGAAGATGCTAATCTTGATCGAGATTGCTTGGAATAGGAATATTTGGGAGATTTCGGGTATACCTCATTGTCCTAGTGGTGATTTTAGAACTTGGCTTGAGCTAATATGACTTCTCAATGTTTATTTCAGAAAAATACCATGGAAAGAGTGCCTTTTCCTTATTTATATGTCGCACGAGATACGAAAGGATAGGAGCATTGTGTTTTTAATGACGAGGAAACGTTCTCCTATCAGGTAATTAGTTTTCGGGCCTCGGGAATTGTGAGGGAGTATGTATTGGCTACTTGTAAGAGTAGTATAGTGCAGCTTGAACCCCCACGTGTTTGCCCACGTCCACGGGGCTAATAATGATTCATGTTGACGGCTTTTTTGTTGGTCTATTTGAGGTGGTGGGAATTGGTGGTGTTCGAGATGGCGGGTCAATGACTAATGGGGTTTTGGGAAAAGAATTTATACTAACAACTCTCTTGCAGCGGAAATTTTTGCAATCTGGAAGTTTTGTATTTTGTGGAGGCTCGTAACCTAGAAATTTAAGTGCGTATTCCAGCGCCACCTGTGCGATTAGTCTCCTCACAAAGGAGCATTCGGTTTGTATTCAATGTGCTAAACACGTGCAGGCCCAGCAAAGCCAAGAAGATATCGTAGATTCGATTAAGCATTACGACATAAAGTTCAGCAAGAGTGAGCGGATACCGCTGGCTAAGGCTTGTAGGGTCGTGGAGGAGGAATGTGTTGTAAGAGGAATTTCCCTTAGTTATTGTCTTAAACACTTAAATTCGAGGAATGTTATATTTTCAACACCATTATGTAAGGAAGGAAAGGAAGTAAGTAACAACGTGTTTCCTAATATCATTGTACAACTCCTCTCCCCTTTTTTCTCTCTTCTCTCTCTGCTCCCACAAGGCCCTAATTTTCCAACCTGAGGCTACCACCACCCTTTTGGGCGGTGGTAAATTTTACTCATTTACTTCTTAGTTTTCCATGTTAATAACCGAATAAACCTTAGTCTCTCTTTAATGGAAGTTTTTCTACCCATTTATTGGGTTATATCTCCCTCTCTCTGTGGGTTTTATCTCGCGTGCACCTGAGAGTTTCGAGACTTTGTTTTTGGGTTTTGTTGTAATTCAAGGGATTGGTTTGTTGATTGAAATTTGTGGGGTTCGCAGCCGGGATCTTCGATCACCGTTCTGTCGGCAAGGATTCGGATCGATTACCTACTTCAAAACTACAAGATGGTAGACCCCCGCCCCATGAAGGCTGCATCGGGCCGGCGATGCGAAAGACGAGGTGCCGAAGTGTTGCAGATCTACTTTCAGCCGATCGTGGTTTTTGTCATATTAGAATTGTATTTATTTCGTTTTGATATGTATTTGTTTAGTTTTGGCTTCTATTGTAAAGATGTCATTATGAAGCAAAGATCAAATGAATTAATTACCCAATTTCAAAAAAAAAAAAATGTAAGGAAGGAAGAGGCTTTGTTTACCCCGAAAAATGTTTTTAGATAGCAAAAAGTCCACAAGTTTTCATCCAGGACTAGTGTAATAAACACATCATTCTTTTACAAATGAGCTCAACATGCAAGTTGAGAGGCAATAGAAGAACATTACATTAATACTTAAATATGCTTCCTTGCATTTCATTAAGCGGAGTAAATAAATTTGACATACTAGTTTCCTGGGCTAAGTGGAGCCAACTTTATGAACAACTCTAAAAATCTTAACATCAGTACAAAACTGTTGTTCTCTTGACCACCAGGCACAAACAAACACACATCCAATTCCTCCAAAAAAAAATTGTCGAATGCAAATTTTTCCATCCACCTTCAAATCCATGTCCATGGTTGTTGGAAGCACAAAAGCTTACCACCCATGTTTTGTCTTTGATTCGAAGAATCACCTCTTGAAATGTGTTCCGTGAAAAATTTTTCAGGGTTCCATCTTCGCGGAATTACCTGAGTATAAATGGGTACCACAAGAATTGGTTGAAGAAAAGAAATATAGCAAACATAGATTTTAATAATCCCAAGGAGTTCACAAGAAAGACATTTACCAAAGAAAGCGTTTATATACATGCAATGGTCTCATGATCACAATGAAGCTTTCATTGGTGAGCTGATTTACAAGCCATTGCATAAGCTTTGCTTTCTGCTGCCTCAGTCACAGGCCTTCTGTTTGATTTATAGCAAGGACCTGAGATAATACGGGGCAAATCATTTCATAAAGAGAACTAGTGAGTCAGTAAAATCAACTTTTATCAATAATAATCAGTTCCATTGATCATTAAAATTTAATTTTAATCAGCAAGACCCATATTATACCAATACAAACCAGTTCATTAGAGGTCTTATTTGGTAATGCTGCACCCAAAAAAAAAAAAATCTAACCTAGCTAGTAATTTGTTCTTTTAGAACTCTTTATTTTCATTTCCCTTACTCTTTTAATCGTTCACGCCGAAAAACTGAGCCATATACTAATAACATACTGGATGTGGAGAAAAACAAATGCAAAGAAGTACCTTACTGCATCAAAAACAATATATCTCTTGTTTAAGGTCCATGAACTACCAATAGCTGAAGCCATACAGTTGGGAGCTCTTCCTTGTCTCCGACTGCTTCTTTAATGGCGCTTCTTTGTCTCTATTTCTACCATGAGCAGCAGAGCGAAAGCGATCTTTTGTTGAAGTATTACCATTTGCTTTCAGAGCATTGTGATCAGCCATGGAAATTCAAAATAAGTCAGTTTTTTAGCTTTCTGACAGTGCTTGCTAATAAACCTTATATTTTCGCTTACTCTACATCCACCTCACTAACTCCAAAACTACATGAACAAGTTCTGCCCAGCTATTGAAAATGAAAGGGCACCAAGGAGGCGCTATAATACATACCAGTAATGGCCTTCCTTTTAGTTGCATAATTTGATGGGACTTCTCTAATTATTGTAAGAAGCACCTAAGCAGTAGACACTCCCTTTTGAGTACTAACATTAACTTTCTCGGCATTCTGCTGTTCCGAAGTAGACTTGTATTTGTCTGATTCCCTATCTTCATCTTCATCCCATTCATTATCAAGATCATCAGTAATTATAACAATACATAAAATTACTATGGTGTCTAACTATATCCTAGCAAGATACTCCCTCCATTTAGCTTTATTTTTAAAGCATGAGTTTCACACAGTGCACGTTTTGACAATTTGACTATTGATATCCCTAATTACGTATCAATAAAAATCATAGAGAGTTCTTAAATTGAAAATACATATGTAGACAAATCTAACAAGATATCCCTTTGACATATTTTTTCAGGAACTCCCTTGACAAAGTTGACATTGTTTTTAAAGTTGACATTGTTTTTCTTCCATATTAAAAATTTATGATCAAAATTTGATTCTGCCATTGAAACATTCCAACTATGAAGAACGAAAAGAAACGGAGGGAGTGGCTTAGCAAAAGCAAGTATCGGTCAGAGATATCGCGTATTACCAGTTTTAGCAGTGCTGTCAGAAGAGCAGATGACATACTCATATGACGTACTCTTCGCTTGTCCATCAAAACCACCATCAGTTTGTGTTTGTTTATGCTTTTTGACAAAATAAGAGGCTTCTCGCTCACATGAACTAGCATGATCAAAGATCAACACCTCAAAGCATTTGCTTGTTCTGTCATACTTGAAGATAATGAGGTCTTTCTTTTGCAAGGAGTAAGCTTTGACAAACTCTTTCCAACCATCTCCAGTTATCATAACATGATTGCTGTCAGTTTTCAACAAGTTGACATGCCAAATGATTTCATTGGGGCCTTTGAGAACTACAACTTCAGGTAATTTGGCTATCTCGTTTGCAGTAAATTTTGTGGGGAAGTGTCTGATTGTAAGGGCAGTGAAAATCAAGATGTTAATTTAGATACAAATCTGGCAATGACAAAATGAGGAGCGGAAAAACCACCCAAAAAGAGAAGTAAAGACGATACCAAAAAAAAAAACTGCTCAGATTTCTAAGCCTTCTAATTAAGTTAAAACTTGACATATGATATACATTTCACGTGGGATTAAATATTCGGATCCAGATCCTCTCCAATTCCTTTTACGAACTGGAATTTCCAGTTCTCAATGCAATATTGGAGTGCGGAGAGAGATATTATTTCGAAATCCTTCCTCCGTTCAAAATAAGTGAAACGGCTTTGCCACAAAAAGGCTCGCTGCCTGTAGATGAGAGAAGTGTTCGTTTATTTTGGAGCGGAGGAAATATTCGTTACTTTATCTGTCCACCACCGAGTTCACATTTACCAAGAAAGTTTCCCCTGCTCATCTCTACTTTTTTTTACCAATTACCATCACCTTATATTCTCTCTATTTCTTTTCTTTGAAGTTGGGGTATAACCCGGGGGCAGACTTCATGATGCGGCGTAATCGTCTTCTGAGGAGAGATCGATGCACCAACTCATGAACCTTGAACTTTGACTAGTATTGACTCTTTGATAAGTAATGGATCAAATAAAAATGGCTCATCATATTCTCCTTGCTTTTTACTTAATGTTAATTGATAAACGTCATTGCATTACCATTGTACCTCATCAAAGGTGGAACCTCCTAGCTCCTTAATGGCTTTGGGGTTTAGGTTACATGGATCATAACCCTACATACTCCTTACTCTTATGATTAATAGACATACTCTAGCACATCTCCAGGAGTAATAATGTTCCCACATCCATAATGCACTTTCTTTCAAACATTTGACCTCCAGCATTACCCATTTACCCAAATATTTATATAAAGGAGCAATTGTCAAGTTCATAATCAATATGAACAATTTTTGTGCATACAATTTTTTTCATTGTATAGATCACAAATGTTGTTTATTGAAACCAATATATATATATATTAAACTCAGTACAGATGATGGATGCTATATGATGGATGATGTGATACTTTGGTTATCATATACACCATTCACAAATGTTGTTTATCATATACTAAGAAACTAACTGTTTCATATACAACATTCATTGTTGAATACTCCTCTATTCCTACAAGATTCCCCCCTTTGTGTTTTTTTTTTTAGTTTGTCTTGTATCTCCTTTTAAAGTTACATGGTCTCGACCACAATTTTTCTCTATTTTTTCCTACCCCACATGCAAAAGGAAAGGCCTTGTTCTATTCAACTACTTTTAGTCCTTACGAAGAAGAAAATAAGTTCACATAGGGACTCAATAAAAAAAAATCCGATAAGTTCAGATTAGTTCGATTCAGAAAATAAAGTTTGATACACCCACAAAATAAGGTCTACTAAGTCCAAATAAAAAAGCTAATAAAGTCTAATAAGTTAAGATAAGTTAAAATAATTGAAAAGAACAACACCAAACAGGTAAAGCCACAGAGGGGCAATACATTAAAAGATATTTATACATATATATGTAAAAAAAGAAGTTCATAACTGTTGTGAATTGGGAATTTCTCATACTTGATTACCAAATAAAATTAAAAAATTCCCAAGGATATTCAAGTGTTCATACTAAAAGTATATTCTTGTAACAAAGGAAAATACCAATATTTGTTAAAAAAACTTAGAATAGAAGAGAATATAGGGAAATGGTTTTGAAAACTTACAAGGTGATGATGGAAATAAGTAGGAAGAATTTGAAAGAAATGCACAGAGTGAAAATGATTCCAATAAGTTTCCTCTTCCCAGCTCCTGCATCTCTCTGAATTCTTTTTCTGCTCTTCCATGTCTAAAGTTGATCTTTCAATTTTTTACAAAATAAGAAATAGACAATATTACAGACTCATTGGGCATACAGTGCATACCGTTGGAAACTTAAAGTGCTAGTAAATGGAGCTCTTGAAAACGTTTTAGTGAATGAATGTTACTCATTCTTTAATTCCCAATATTCATATCAAATCTTGGCACTATTTAGAATTATATGAAATTTTTTATAATTTCAATATATATAAGAAAAATATAGTTATTTTGTTTTTTATAAGACGAACAATCTTTGGATTGCCTTTGCATATGGTCCGATTTAGAGGCCGAAGCCCTTGGAAGTAGGTGTAAATTGACTGTAAAAAGCTAGGTTGCACAAAGACAAATCTGATTTAGATTCGGGTATGGGGACTGAAAAAGGAAAGATTTTGAAATTTTATGAATGGGTATGTGTAGCCCTACAGGATACGTATCGGGTGCAGTACGAGTACGTGACTTATAAGATGTACCCGTTCTACATAGGCGAAAAGTCCAAAGTCTTGTCCAAACTTGTTGAACCGAACTCGGTCGAAAAATGTTTGAACCGAACTCGGACCAAAATTTTCGGATTGGATTTAGACTCACCTATATATATGTGTGTATACATATATTTTTTTGGGCTATGGTAAGATGAAGGGGTCTTTCGCCATCACCGAAACCTCTCGCCTGTTAACCTAGGACTCAGGTTTGCGGACGGACTTTGAGTGGGGGGGGATGGTAGCGGAAACCCTCTTGCCAAGTCGTTCTAAGTGGGGATCGAACCCCCAACCTTTAGATTGGAAGGTTAACTTTTCCCTTACCACTAGCTTTCAAGCATATCATTTTTTCTAACAAATTTTTGGCCATGAATATAGATTTCATGTACCAACTTTTGTTGATGGGTTGTTTGTCACCTATCGTCAATGGAATTTTTAGTTAGAATATTTTACAACTCTTTTCTGAAAATTAATATTTGGTAAAGCTAAAGCAGCGTTTAGAAGTAACTTTAAGTGAAAGAGGTAATTATTGAATCATTCAATAAATTAACTTTTGCCATAGAGCTAGCTTTTGCAAGATTATATTAATTTCTTATGGCTTTTACAAAATATTTGAAAAGTCTAATTTAATTTATATATGGGTCTTTCATTAAACTAGCTCATAGTTTTACTGAATAACAATTGTTTAAAGGCAATGTTGACAGCATATTATTTTACATTTGAATTGTGTTTGTTTCCCAGATCATGATGCACAAGTATAGAATCTAATTTGTGCCTTCCGATATGACATCTCAAACTCTTGATTGTAAATAACATCAAAAGCACTCGCCATTGTAAAAAAAAAAAACACTAAATGACTAAAAGACACCCTAGTTTTTATTAGTAACGCCCTAAATACACCAAAATACATACATTGGCCCATCTCCATGTATTTTATACTCATTCCTATACCCTTTGCTATTCCCCCTCCTTCTCACCTCTTCCTCCTCCTTTCATCTCTCACACTATCTCTCGCACTCTCACTCTCCCATCACTTTCTCAATTGGCTAGCATGACCCGAGGAAGACATCAACTTCTCCGAGTGATACATCTGTAAAATCAGTAAATTTGAAGAATTTGCATGAATAAAAGAATTTGTGTGTAGAATTGCAAATCAGTAAATTGGCATCAAGCGTCAATGGTAGAGTCGCCTCTTTTTTTATTACCCTTTACGGCAAATTGTGCAACGTGGTTTGTGGCCACTCGAACCCCATTGACGTGCTTAAAACTAGGGTTATGGCTCCAATAGTGGTAGATGCGAGACCCGAAATTAATAGTCGAAAAAGTGGGGCGAGGTTTTGGTGGTGGTGGTGGTGATGGTGGAGGCTCTAGTGGTGCAATTTTATAGTGACGGTGGAAGAAGGGGGAAGTGAGGGAAAAGAAATGGAAAGATTTATGAGTATACAAATGTAGTATAGAAGTACATATTAAGGGTAATAGTAAGAAAGATATTTTTTTTTAAGGTACGTGGACTACCGGGACAAATTCAACGAATCCAGTTTGATCCCTAGATGTCGGATATGATAAGCGATGACCTACTTCACCCCTCAACCTCGCAGAAAGTATATGGCAGCAAATAGCAAAATCCAAAAAAAATGAACACGTGAAATACCTCTTCGCCAATTGTACACTTGACGTCAACGCCTCAAGGGTGACAAGATTACAAAACAACTATTTCATCCGCACATTTTTAATATTGTTTTGAATATCATTTTTAACCAAAAGCATAATGTGCATCATTCTCTCAGGTCATTAAAGTAATTTGCTATGGCCATACTAACGCAAGATTGAATTGGCAACATTTGATTCATATCATGCTAATTCAACAAACTACATCATACACAGGCAAAAACATTAGCATAACCACTGCGATATTACATTACCGACACAATTAGATAAAATACACAAAAGACAGCTGGCCTTATAAATACTTCTATAGATACAGATGCAGCAAAACAAAACATAAGCTAGCATCATACATTCATACTACAGCAGGAAAAAAACTCAAAATGAGTAGAGAAAGCCTAAACTTTACAGTATGACTTAACTGTGATCTGTGAACTCTTCCAAGGTTGCAAACAAAGCATCTTTCTCATTCATGGAAACCACTTCCAACATCATCATGAGTTTCATCATAGACAGCTAACATATGATTTCTGATCAATTTTGAGAAGTGCTCGTCCCACCACGTTCTTGGGTTCGCAAAAGGCAAAAGACCACAGCAAAGTGGAGTCAAAATGAGGATGATATAGAACAACCAGCGCCTTATCCAAAAGGGGAATATGGAGCGGTAATCCTTCCCCTGAGATACCCTAACCGCCCCATTAAGGATACGAAAGAAGAATGGTGTGAAAACATTCACAAAGAAGTGCAAAATGCAAAGAACTTCCCAGTATATGAGCCACTGATATCCATCACCTCCTAATGTGTCTACACAAAGCTTTCCAGCAAAACCACAGCCAACTCCTAAAAGCAGTATCAAAAAGGTAATCGGCATGGCTTGTCTTGAAATTTCAGAGCGTTGCATAAGCACATATGCAATTGCTAAAATCATCAGCAAACCAAACAGCATCCTGCTATAGACTTGAACCTGGCAATTTAGGGTCTGGATTCCTGGAATTAAATGATGCCATTGGTTTTGGTATCCACCACGACTTGGACACCTAAGACAGTAAATAATGAGAGTTTTAGGAATTGCTGAGCAAACAAAATCACACCTAAATAGGAAAACTCATACTCCATTTTAGTTCGACTTTAACGTACAAAAACATTCTTGATTTTGACCTCAACTTACTAAAAAACATAATTGACACTTCTAAAATATATACTTCCTGATTTGATATCAATAAGATGAATCTTTTCTGACTAAGGTTTCGGGAAGTCAATGCTGGACACTAAATTTGGGACAAAGGAAGCAATATAGTATCTTCCTAGTAATACCTCGGCCTCGGCAGCAAAACTAACAAAAACTTGGTTTGAATCACTTGAAATGCAGCTTTTTCAAATTGGAAAGTGAAGCAACTATCTGGAGATAATTTCGACACAGACAGCATCATTCCACAGTGAGAAATATAAAAGACTGTACTATGATATCAATGATCAATCTCAAGTTCTCAACCTTACAGGGCAACCCCACCCACTTCCTGTATCAGTTAGACATTAGATAAAGAGTTTCATGGCATTAAAGGTAAAAGTAAAAAAGATATCTAATAGAGTAATAGACTAAAAAGATATTTTATAGGCTACTGCAAAGAAATCTACGGTCTGCATAAACTTGTAACATTGAAGCTAAAAGAATGGCCAAAACAGTAATCCTCAACAAAATATTTGGAGAACTAGGTTTGCTAAATGTTGAACAGGTTCCCCGTTCTTCTTACCTCTGAAGCAGAGCATGACCTAGTAAGTTGATGTAGATTGTCATATGAAAAGGCATACACTCCATATCCAAGGCAACCCAGCATTATAAGCAAATCAGCAACAAGAAAGTCTGCACAAATTTTAAGGAGCTCATTATGTCTCGTCTCTTCCAACTGAGTCTTGAACTTCTCAGCTTTGAATGATGTTCTTGAAATTCCTAGAGATATTTTACATCTCTCCAAGAAATTTAAATCAGAATCAAGAGCCAGCTGAGTTTCTTTCAGCTGCAACTTTTTCATAATTAGACCTATCTCTACGCTTTTTAGGTCATTTGCACGCGTCTGCTCAACAATTGATTTCTCAATTGTACTGAGAACTGAGTTACTTAAGCAATTCCGCATGTTTGGAACAACAATTTGAGAGCTCACATGGCCTTGAAGGGAAAGCTCACGGCTTCTAGAATTTTCTAACTGAAACTGAATATCTTCTACCTCTTCAACCCTTTTCAATTTCTCCCGAGTCTCCGAAGTCTGATTTACTGATTCTGTACAACCATCAGCGATATCACAGCATCTTGCAGAACAATCTCCTCTGTCTATACAGAAAGCCTGAGTTGCATGAGAATAACAATTACCACCATTATTATGCCTTGCTTGATCTTCTTTAAAGTCTATAGATGAACTATTTATCAATTTGAGAGTGCTTAGGGTACTCCCAAATGATTTTTCAAAGTTCCTTGTAAACGCATCAAACTTGTTGCCAAAGACCTGGTTGCCACAAATCAAAGAGAGAAAATATCCATAATTTAAGTATGAAAAAAGATAACTCCAAATTATAGGAGTTCAACACTAGACTGAGGAATGGCTTACATTGGTCAAAGATTCCCTCACAGCTGAAGTGCATATCTGCAAATCAAAGAAAAGGGAGACACACAAGTCGCCATTAATTTACAATCCTCATTTAGTAACTTCAATAATATGTAGAATATATGGGAGCAGAAAGAACAAGAGAAAAAAAAATGAAAAACAACAATTTGTATGATCAACAGATATAAAAGGGCTACTTAACTCGGACTGAGCCACTAGTGAGTATGACTGACATGAGTATGCAACTAAGTGTCAATCTCAAACATTTCATATAAACATTTCCTGTTCTAGCTTCTAGGTCCACGACAAAGCGCCAAGTGTCCATATCCATGTCATATTATCAAATATCCAACCATGTAATTGAGGTGAAATGAAGAATCGAAACTCAAACACAGATAAATGAACATATGATTAAACTACAAAAACAAGGCCTTGGTCCATACTCCATAGACAGCTTTTAATCCAGTGCCTATATCAGACTGTACAAGAAGGTAATTGGCAATGATCAAAATTAACATTCACAAAATTATCCAAAAATGACACCGTTAAAAGAAGGCCAACAACAATTTGTATAACAGAGGCAAACTAAAAAATCATATTCAGTAGAAAGTAGGACTTCAAATTTACCATCGCCAGATGATCAATGGGAGCATTTTCAGTTGTTAAATCCTTCTTCTCCAGAATCTGAAAGTAACAGCTACATCATTTATAGAAATGAAAACTGGCAATACAGTATATATACAAGAATAAAATAATAAAAAACTAAAGATGGACAATTATTTATTAAGCCACCAAAAAACTCTGATACACATAAATCCAGAGATGTAAGAATCTAAAAGATCGTACTATAACTAAAACAATTATATCTGAAAAGGTTAGACATATCTGATGTTCCCATTTAGAATTCTTACTAGGCATTTTAAACAATTGCGATAAAATGAACAATACATATATGTTTGTGTTATAATAACCAATACTTCCAATCCTACTATGATTCACAATTCATATACTTCCTACACATACAAAAGTAGATAAGTGAGAGGCTAAAGTTACTTAATGTAGTGATTAGTAGTAAACTTCCACATAAAGGAAATATAGTAATTAATAAAGAACCGAGGAAGTATATTTTATTATTATATTTGCAACACACGGGGTTTAAATAAAGAATAAAATTACATTATTGTTCATCTAAAATTTTATATTTTTAGACGTTGTATAGATATATGATAAATAGATCTTATTCTAAAGCATATTTCAAAGCACTCTCTATTAGTATTAAAATTACATTATTTTAAATTATGCAGCAATATATATACTCCCTTCGTTCCACAATCTTCTTCCCATTTACTATTACGGATTACCCCAAAACCAAGGAATAATAATAAATGAATAAGATGGGTTGCATTATTCTTCACAATACATAGACAGAGAGGTGGCCGATGAACAGGAAAATCATAAATATAACAAAGATAAATTGTTTTCCCGGTATATCTACTATCACGAACATTCATATTTCCTTCGGAGAAGTTCTTACATATATAGCTTCTATGTTAGATAAATTCATACTCGAGCACAACCTTTTTTTCCTTTAATCATCATTATGGGTTTCATTACATAAAAGAGTAGATGATAACTTCGAAAGATCAAAAACATCTAATTACTAAAGTTTAGATAGCAATAAACTAAATGAAAAGAGGTCTCCTAATCAACACCAGTTAGATCCAATACATTCTTATAAGAAAAGCAAATCTTCCTAGGACTTTTTTGGGGGAAGAAAAGAGGGGTTAGTAACTTGTACATAAAATTCAAGCCATTTAGCTATTTGTGTAAAAGGATTTAACCTTAGAAAAAGTAATACGAAAACAGAGTTAGATGTATGGCCAATAAATGAGGACCTAGTCGAGTTTTACTTAACTCTATTGTATCAATTATGTAATGCAAGTATAAGAGACAAGAGATGGAAAGAACTAATCGAAAGTGATAAAAGGAACAATCAAAAGAACTTCAAAAGAGTTCCTAGTCAATAAACCATAGAACAAAGCAAAAGTAAGAGAAAAGACATGATTTAAATTTATATTGTAATATGTATGAAACAAAAGAACCGCCTTCTAAGTTGCTTAGACCCATTTGAAGTCATCATCCCAATTCCAATAACAATATGTATACAATTATATATAATACAATAAATAATTGATTCAAATAATCCCACCTTTAGCCGGTCTGGCTCAAAATAGTCCAAATTTCCAATAAATCTCTCAAAAATAATCCCACCTTGATACCTTAACTTCTTAAAGCGGTCCTTTTTACCTAAAACCTATTGAACAAAGTTAAATTTTTAGATTTAAATCCCTTTTTCCTCATTTGGTTACCGTCAACCTCAACTATTCAAGAGTCTTTCTTCCTCCACCACATGAATCCACCACCAACGACAATCCAACCGACCTACTCCACCACCACCCACTCATGTCCCACTCACCCACAAGAATGTCGCAGACCACTATCCGTGAACATACATCACCCACTACAAAAATCCCACCACCACCGCAAATTCGGAAAGAGGGGGTGTCCGGTCTTTAAGAGGAAAGAAAAATGGGGTAATGGGGTTTAGTAGGTGATTGTGGTGTTACGGTTTCATGGGAAGAGGAGGACGAGGAAGAGAGGAAACATGGAAGGGATAGGTAAAGACGGGTTTGTTCGGTTCCGATGCCGAGTTAATCCGACGAGCCACGACCCTATGAGGTGAGTCGTGAAGGGAAATGTCACTGTTGGAGGAGGAGGAACGTCGGTGGTGGTGGTAGTTGTGGTTGTGATGGTGGCGTATTGGTGGCCGGGTCACAACCGAAATAGGTGGGCCACAAACCACATGAAGTGCCATACAATACTAAGATAGACTTTAGGGACCCCGAAGATCGGCCCTCGACACCACAAGCACCTATTTCAGTTGGTTTTTTTGGCGATGCAAAGCGAGATGAGAGAGAAAAGTCGGAAATGCGGGAAATTCAGGGGTTCTTTTAGTAGCTAGTGGTTTGGGTTATGGGGGGAGGAAGAGAGAGAACATATGACGCGAAGAGCGAAGAAAGAGAGAGCGGAGTATTTGACAATGGGAGAGAGTTTCAGTTGTTTGGCGCATTGCAGAGTTTCAGCCAGAGTAATGATGCCGGAGATTTATCTTCTTACTCGGAGGCGCCCACAAAGGAAGGGGGAGGGTTTTGGGGGTGGCAGGGGGAATGGGGGGAGGAGGGGGGGGGAAGGGGATTTGAGGAGGGGGAGGAGAGAAAGGGAGGGGGGTCCGTTGATTGGTGGCAGAGGTGGAGGAGGAAGGGATGAGGGCCAGTGGAAGGAGAAGGGTGGTGGCATGTTGTAATTTTCTTTTACCAAATTTTATCAGTTACTTTATAATTAAATAATTACATTTAACTGGTTAATTAAGAATTTAGTTTTAATTTGAATTAGTTCTTAATTGCACAATTAGGGATATTCAACCTACATTTGTAGGTTACTAACCACTAATGACCCATTTTGAGCGGACATATGGAGAAGATGGGATTATTGTTAGAATTTCAAAAAGTGAGATTATTTTGAGCAGCAACGAGCCTAAAAGGTGGAACTATTCTTATCCATTTTTCCTAAATATAATATGTAGCATAACATCACGTGTAATGAAGATAGGAATACCGCAATTAATAAAAAGGAAGCCATCAATGTACATGTTCGGTTTGAGCCAATGTTTGATATAGTGAAAAATTACATATCAATGAGCACCTATGTCACTCAAAGTCGCGATCTCATGTCCGACACTGGCACAAGTCCAAGTGTTTTGACTCTGCTATTTTGTAAAACTTTTTCATGATTTTGGGCCACAATGGAGTGTCCAAGTGTCCTATCTATGTCGGAGTGTCGGATCATATTCGGGTACTAGAGGTGAAATAAAGAGTCTCGAGTAACATAGATGAGCACTAATGAAGCAGGAGCATTGAAGCTGCCATCTCTAAACAGGAGATAGGACCAAAACACACAACATAACAGCTTGGAGGTAAGTCTATACAAATAAAAGCTGAAACCAAAACTTCAAGGACATGACCAACAAGCTGAGAATAGAGGCATCACTAACATAACAAGAATGTAAGGTCTGGGAGTATTCAGCAAGTTTTATGGCATTGTGAGAAAAAAGCATCATTCAGATTCTTGGCAATATAACAATGATGGTATACAGTCTCCAACAACCATCAAAGTAAATCTAAAGCAAAAGTTCACAGACTGAAGAACTTGCATTAACTAAACAAAATATACTTTTACATCATCATTACTCATTAGACGTATTATGTGTAAGAGAATGAAAAAACCTTTTGATGCCTAATAAGTCAAACAATTTACAAAAGGACTAGATTACACACAGGGGAATGAAAATAGTATCAACCATGACAACAGGTCTTCAGCATTAGAGCCAATGGCAGTTTGGTACCTACCAAAATAACAATGGGTATGGCGAGCATTTGTAGAGGCAAAGGAAAAAAGAGGGAAGAGAAAGGGAGGTGAAGGGAAGGAAAGAGTGCGCTTCCATCATGGTGTCAAAACAAGGCCGCATCGTATCGTTTCACCCGTATCGGAAAGGATTTCAAATCTACCGAACCAATACTACCCGCATAGTAAAGGTGTAAAAAACGCATTTTAGGTGGGTTCAAGGGATATCTCATGGTCTGAGCCGATATTTGGCGGTACAACAACCGCATCATCCCCGTTCCCGCATCACCATGACCATTGCCGTGATTGTGACCGAAAACGCATTTTCGAACTATGGATTCCATTTACCATCCAATATTTTCCAATAGTGAAGGGATGTAATTTATGGATCAGGAAAGGAAATTAAATCCCTCCAATACCTTTCCCTTTCCTTCCCATATGTCGTATCAAAACAATGGAAAATCCGCATACCAACTGAATACTACTCCATTTACAAACATATATCTTCAAGATCACAGGAAAACTTCCAGAATTGTAGAATGCATTTATAGTACTTGCATACTCGTAGAAGCTACCAAAAGAACACAATTCATAAGATACTTCAACACAGCAAACTAAAAAAAGAGTACACTAGAGAAACTGTACATCAAAATTCATAACTCATTCAGCCACATTACTAAAATCCACAAATATCAAGTCCCAGCACCAACTGAAACAATGCAATAATTTCTATATTTTCCACCCTTTACACCAAAAAATTAGAAAAAAAAAAAAAACCCACCACCAAAGGTAATAATTACTTTAAAAGTTTTGCTACATTAAACTTATAAAACAAAGCATAATTACAAAATCAAGCCAACAACTATAAGTACCCAAATCACCATAAAAATCCAAACTTTCTACACTATAAAAGTTCAAAAGTGTAATTCTTGTCCGACCCCTTAAACGACCCAACAGTTTACAATTACGAATTTACAGAATTAACACTTTAAAGCCACATTTACTTTAAAAGAAATTGCAACCCAGAAACCATAGATTAAGATACCAAATTCACCCAAAAAAAAAAAAAAAAAAAAAAGATGCATGATACAAAGAGATAAAAAATGAAACTTTAAAATAGAAATTCAGACAAACCTGAGCCAAGACGGCAGCAATGGACATCCCAAGAGGGAAAGCAATGGCTTCGACATCGGTGGCATTTCTGCGCACAGAAAATCTAGGGTTTCTGCGTTTATTGGAAATTCGAATTCCTCTTTGAATAGAGGAAGAAGATGAAGCAGAGGAGGCTTCATCAGGGTAACGTTTCTTGATCTTGCGGGTTAATTTTGGGCCGTTGATTTGGGGTTTTGAGGAGAAATCAGACGGCTGAGATGGAGGTGGGTTAGGAGAGAGAGTGTGATGAACATCGGCGGGTTGAAGAGAGGGAGAAGGAGAGTGATTACTTTCCATATTTGTGGATCAATAAACATCAGTAACACACAAATGAAAAAGCGGGGAATGATGTAGATTTGTTTTTGAATGAAATTCTTCCCGTTAAGACTTGGAAGTTGTATAGAAATTTTTTGGAAGGGGCCAAGAACAAACTATAACTGATATTAGATTGTAGATGGTAGAGAATTCCAATTTTTTATTTACTCTAGTTTGGGAAGGAAAAATATGGAAGTAGATTTGCATTATATAATATAGTACTTGACTACATCGTTCTATTATATAGTTGGTTACTGTAGGAGTTTACGTTCATTTTTTGTTTACAACTAGTAAGCCTCAATTTCCAACTTTTTCGTTGTATTGAAATATTCGAGTTCCATCTTTATTTTTCGACAATTGTCTCTCATGTGTGAGTTTTTCAATTCTAGATCTAGATGGGTTAAACTCACCGTGTTGGTGAATTTGGTCTACAAAAAGTTATAGTGGAACAAGTTTGTTGATTTTCCACACATTCCAATCGAGTATATGTTTTGTGACTATTTTCTATCAAATCAAAGAATATATCTCAATTGGCAGAAAAACACGAGAGGTTGTGTGACCCGTTGCATCAAAGACATATGAAGAATAAGTTGAATTTACCGTATGTGAATGATTACAAGCTAAAAGTTAGGTGTTTTGAGAGTGAGTTTTGTGTTACTTGATTAATAATGTATTTGGTTCAATATTATTTCTATTATAGATGTTGTATCCCAAATTAATGAGTTTATTTTCTCCTCTAAAATGATGGTACCTCATGTTGGTAATGGTTGTCGCAATTTGCTACGGAGAATTGAATGAGAAACACCAATATCCCATTGCTAAATGAGGAAAATAGGGATGTGGATTAGCTCACAATCAAGAGTTAGAACTTCAAAATAAGGTGCTTATGCTTCATGACCCTTTATCGAAGCTCGGAATTTAGCAGAAGAAGATATTGTTCGTATGACTAAGCCACATCTAAATTCTAGTTTAATTTTGTTTCGGGTGTGGTTTGTTTAGGACC
Organism: Beta lomatogona; assembly: GCA_947646795.1. Taxonomy (NCBI): domain Eukaryota; kingdom Viridiplantae; phylum Streptophyta; class Magnoliopsida; order Caryophyllales; family Amaranthaceae; genus Beta; species Beta lomatogona. The sequence continues at coordinate 487,476 of CANSNZ010001395.1, read as the reverse complement.
CCCCTTCAACTGCACCCAAAAACATAGATAGTATGTTGTTAGCTATTTTCAAATCCTTGCACGATGGAAATTTTTCTTTCGGCCACCATTATTAAGGAGATCATCCCTCTCTTCCTTGGGGCATCTCCAACAATTGTTGTGTTAATTAAAATTTTGAGGCATATTGTAAGGTATAGGTTGACCATTAAAGCAATTGCAAACCCAACCAAGTTGTCCTTTTGATTGAAACAATAAAATTACATTGGAAAAAGATAATGTAATAGATAAACAAGATCACCAGACAATGAATCCCACAAAAATACTATGCAAGAAGGCAAGTGATACATACATAATGTTTTAACAAATTAAACAAAGTCAAGTTCGTTTTAGATGTTCGCTCAATTCCTTCATATGTTTGCCGAAAATTGAAGTCACATATGTTATTAGGTCAAAATGTGTTAAGAATAAACTTCTTCAATACTCGCTAGTGGCGATAGCAATCTTCATTCTCCACTATTAGTAACAGTTGAAACCAAGAACGAAAACGTACTTCACTGACAAAGGTAACCAGGAACAGAACCTAAGATATGATTCAATTACCATAATAAAGTTGAATCTGACAAATGTTGCCTGGTGATACAAAGACGAGTCACTGAATTCAAAATTTGAAAACTACTATAATATGAAGGGCTTGCTACATATCCAAAAATTCATGCTCTAGTAGCATTTGATTTCTCAGCATATATGGTACAATTACATCCGCTAACTAACAGCTAGCTATTCATTACCCAACAATTTTTTTGGCACTGATTTGTGCTGTCATTGAGCAACCAAAGTTGTACTCCACAGGATATTTTCTAAACTCTCAACCTTACAACTTACAAGCTATTAACCATTGCAATGGCACGCCAAAAAATTGCAGATGATTGTTGTTTACACTGATGCTTCTTCATAAGCAACTCTTGCCAGGTGACATCCATTAAAAGATTTCGTGAGCCTTCCCATAGTACCGGTTTATAAAATGAGCCTGCAAGGAGGAATGACCATAGGATAAAGGTTTTGATTCAAGAGAGAGCAAAAATCAGTATTATGATGGGAATCATTTCAAGGAACAACTTGAATAAGCTTAAAAGATCAGATCAGTATTGTTTCAGAAATGGTCAATTATAAAAGAACCACGAGAATGCAGTTAACACCTCCAAGAGTTATGCCTTTTACAATCTCAGCAGGATCTTGAATAAGTACACTCAAGCCCAAAGTTGCCAGTTTAAGTGTGGATTTGGAACATTATACCAATACCAGGATTGTGTTTAAGGCATGCAGTTTAAGTGACGGCCAGACTCAAGGATGTCAAACAGTAAACAAGTGACTCGATACAGGACTTTGCAGAGCAATTCAATTGGTATGCCTTAGTGCCTAACAAAATGCGACAGAAGAAAATGTTTCCTATTACAAAGTTGTATAAAGTAGCATATTCCATCACCCAAAGAAAAAAAAGACCATATTTTCTGTTACCTTTTCTAATACCCATATAAAACAAACTATGGCCTCCTTTAATAATATAATATTTTTTACAAAAAATGAACTTTGTAAGGGACAATAAATTCAATGAGGGCTAACAAGTTCTGTTCAAAACGGGTCCGTAAGTTCTTTTTTTCTTTTTTTAAAGGGTCCTTACGTTCTGATATGTTTAGATAAAAGTTCAGTGGATAAAAAATAAACCTATATATTCTCTGTAATAACAGTTGCCACCTGAATTCCTTTGTTAATTTTCCACATATCTGAATGAACTTCCACCTAATCAGTTTCTTCTGGGTGAAGGTAATTGTAAGTAACGAGAAGAAGAACCATGTCCCAACAGTGAATGAGAACTGAACCCAGACGTGGATGGAAGGTCATAGGTGTGTCAGTCAACTTCAAGATGCTATCACATAACTTGAATAATTTCCAATGGCAATAAGTAAATAAATCAAATTGGCCAATGAATCAGGATGTATCACCATGTAACTGAGGAGTAATATTTTGTGGTGGGCAACCAAACAGAAGGAAACCATATTCAACAAACCCAAGACGAGAAAGCAACTAAGAAGAAACCTCCTCTTCTTTCATTCTTTTGTTTTTGTAAAATGCAGATCATCTCTGAATATATTCATTTACTCGCAAATTCCATTTACCATCCACAACTTGGTGAAATACTGAAGAAGGCCTGCATTTCCTCCCCCCTCTCCCCCCCCCCAGCCGGTATTACCCATTCCTTCAAACGAGGATCTCGGGACATGGCTCTCTATAATCAAACACAAATCTATAAAAACATACCACTACAGAAAATGCCAGTTGCCACCCAACAAAGGAGCTGCTACCTAAGAATATAGAAAGCTAACTAGCTACATCTGTCAGTCCCATCAAGGAAGGAAGTAGGTGATCGTTACCTTTACACCTGAAACATCAGGTGTATCTGAAGTAGCCACAGGATAGAATTTGTAAAATCTCATATTTTCAAAAGCATTTTTTGTTTCTTCACTCATCTCCTCCTATGCTTTCTTACGAGCCTGCCTTGCCTGTAAAAAGTGAAAAACCATTCTGAATGGCGGAAATTTAAAGTTACAATCAACTTCTAAAGCCAAAGTATAGTGCATCACATACCTCCCGGTTTGCCTTTTTAGCATCTCGTACTTTCTCTCTGACATATTCCTGAGGCCATACAGATAAGGCCTCTTCACATTTGCTTTTAGATAGTAGAAGTAATAAGATTGATAATTAAATGTTCAAACCTTGAATTTGTCCTTCTCCTCCGAGGGAAGTTCCTCTTCTGTGATAAGTTTCTCGGTAAATTCCTGGAACATGAAGGTACAGTAAAGCATGAGGACTAAGATGTTCAGACAAAATCTGGATTAATATAGAGTTCACCACAAACTCTCAGCACATTACTCCCTCATAACGTGCTCATATGAGTCATATCTAATACTGTATATCAAAACCTCGACAGCAGTGTTAGCTCTAGTTAAAAGAGACAACTCATTGACTCAACATACAAGTGCATATGACATAACATACTTTTAGTACTTAGCATCGGCTCCATATGATTCAAAGATACAAAACAAAACGACACCAAACAACTAGGAAAGTACGGAGGCTATACAACAACGACAACAACTAAGCCTTATTCCCAAAGTGATTTGGGGTCGGCTAACATGAATCTTCAACTGAAACCGTTACCAGAGGAGATGGCATCGACGATGGTGATAAAAAAATTTTTTTTTTTTTAAGGGTTTAAGTATTAAGAAGTTTTAAAGAAGTTTTTTTTTTTTTTTTTTTTTTGAAAACTAGGTTTACACCAACAAGTTTTAAAAAGAGGTTTTCAAAAAAAGGTTTTAATACCAACACAATTGAGAAAAACAAAATAAATGCAGTAATCACACCCCCCCCCTCCACATGGAAATACTTCCCCTCCACCCACTTCTATCCAACGTCATGCTCTCCTCAATCCCAAGTAACCTCATATCACTTTCAATTACCAAGTAAACAAAATAAGTACGGAGGCTATGATAGAGATAAATCTATTTGCCCTAAGCAAGATAGGAAGAGGATATTTCTCTGACTCTAAACCCAAAAACAGGGGACTTAAACCCATACATATTTGACGGAAATCTGAATCCTAGTGCAAGTAAAAGGAGGGCCGGAGGCTATCACGAGAGCTTACTCCACAGTTCACAGTAATGTGTAAGCTTTGGATGGTAAGGGCATGCCTTATTAAAGATTAGAATCCAGATGGGAATATGGCACAGGTGTCCAGCATTTCTATTGGCAAGTACAGCCAGGAGATATAGTTCTCCACTGGAAAGATAACTTTCTCTACCAAAATTCTCATTTCATACCAGACAACCTTGCTTATAATTCATAATAGAACTTTCTTTCAAATCTTTCTCCTTGACTATGAAGACAGCTATGGAAAAGAATTGAATGCCTGATCAAGCACATAGCCAGGATCTGTCTTGTCTAAACAATGCTTTTAAACTAACTTCACAACAGTCATAAAATTGAGAGAACCATGTAGATATCGGATTTTGTACCTCGACTTCATCAAACTCCCAATCAAATTCACAGAATACCTGCAACAGGAATACAAGTTAATAATAGATCATTGTCATATTAACTGTATTAGATTTTAAAAAAAAAATAATATATAGCTGATGTCAAAATAATCATAATCAAGGGTGGCAACAAAAAAATACATAAAGACCCTTTTGTTGCTTTGTAGTGACTAGTTCTTATTGACAAAAAATCTGAAATAAAGTTAGCTTATTTGGTGAACCAGCACCTTCAACAACCACGTTTAATTTTACCAAATCCACCAATTCTTAGAGCACTGGATGAAGGGAAGTTTCCTACAGCCAAAATGAGTTCATAATTTTGCTGATGACGAGGATTAAATAGTTCAAAATCATTATACAGCATCAACGCCACAGCCTTTCCCTTATCTTGAAAGTCCTATCTCTTTCCTTCCTGTTCTACTCTCCACCTCCCTTTGTTCCCTAATACCATATTTTTGCTCATCCCTCATTTAATCTTAATATTCTATTTCCTCTACCTCCTCGACATCTCCTACTTTTCTTCTTCACCTCCCTCTTCTCCATGGCATTATCTGCCGAAATTTACATTTCCCACCTACAATGGTAATAGTGTAAACTGTACCTTCCGTGCCATGAATTAACATAGCTTTGACACCATTAATGGCAGAAATTAAGGAAGATGAGTTCTTCTTTCTTTTTTGATTACCTTCCTTGCGTATGTATAAGAACAAATCCGTTCGATTTCTAATAAAGATTACTAATCCTTAACTTTACGAGGAATACAGCAAATGTAAATCATATTCAAGCTTTCGAGAGGCTTGATCCTCTCCCAAATGAATTCTTAAAAGCTCACCAAAACACTCATCAATTTTCAACATGCTTCTTCTCTCCCTAATCTCCCGTATTTATAGGATTTCTTCACTCCCTAACTCTCTAACTTATTCCTCAAGCTAACCTCCAACTAAATAACAATAATGCACTATCAATATTACCCCTCTCCCTTAGGCCAGTTCATTGCATTGTGCTTTTCAGAAAAGTTAATATGTTATTAATAAATGTCATTCGTAAAATAAATCAATTTAAAGAAAAAAACCCTTACAGCAATACCCATTCAATAAAAAGTACCTGACCATTATAATGGACTATAAATAGCAATTTAAATTGGTTAGAGAAAAACCATTCTCATAACCGACCTTACCCATAAGTAGAAGTATAATATGAAATACATGAGTTAAAATACCATCATCTAATTGTCACAACAAGGTATCTAGTAATTCATAAACTACCCATGTTTAAGTCATTCAACACACTTAAACAGCCAAATCCAAGTATACGCCTGCTAATCTTTACCAGACACCTTATAGAGACTAATAATGCTATCCACTGGTCAAATCTGGCAATAATCAGCTTAATCATTGCCAAATAAACCTAATTTCTCATAACAACATTAGTCCTGACACCATCATATATACAGCTATTCCGATGCATTAAAAGCATTGCATATACAATTATACAAATAAAGTCGAAGTTTTCTTAAAACATTAAATCTTACCGGCTTTAAGTCCATTTCATAAAGAATAGGCACAACTGTACTCTGTTCAAGCTCATCTTCTTGCAAGGGCTGATAAAAATCTGCCAAAAGTGAGTCATTAGCATTTCATTGGCGCTGTTTGATACAATCAAAATTAATTGGCCACATACAGACAGCTGTACAATAAAGGATCAAGTAGTTGTAACAAGATATCATAGCTTCCTCTTTCTTGATTCTTCTTAGTATATCAATTGTATTGTAGACATCATATGCTTCATTACGCTAAGAAAATGAAGGTATAACGAAGTACCACCAAGGCATTTATTGTGCAATCAAAACAAAAACAAAGAGAGAGAAATAAGGCATCCCCTTTCTATGGATACAACCAGCCCACCAGTATAGATTCCAAAGCTGGTTGTGTCAAGGTGCAGTGTTCCTGGCATCCCTAGCTCATTGTCTTCTTGATACTTCTAGAGGGGTTACCGAAATATAACAATTCCGTCAAAGGGGGACACTGCAAGAGAGCAAGAGACTGTATTCCACAAAAGAGCACATATATGCCTTCCCTAAACCTAAATTTATCACCCAACCTACAGTATTGGGATCGAGATGTACTCCCTCTATCCAAAAAGCTTACAAAAATTGAAACTTTTATCCATTTTACCACTTTTCTTGTTAGAAACTAGAGCAAAGGGAATAAAAAATAGATAACTGCATACAGCTTTTTCATAACAAGCCTAACAATACTAATTTCATACTCCTAGTCACTACAGTTTATATAGTAATTAATGATCGTATCATTTTGGGATGGAGATACTACCAAGGGCTCATTTTTGTCTCTTGATATAGCTGAGACTAACAAACTATGCCTAGGGTCACATTTCAAGTTCCCCTAAATCTTTATTCATCCTGTCAGACACATAAAAGCTACTAAATCACCTGAAACACCAATTCAGGCAAGTTAAAGCTAAATTGCCTACATAGTACCTATTCAAAATCAAGAAATAGAATATGCAATTATAGATTATCTGGTAAAGGTACTCATAGAAGTAAGCAAGAGAAATTCAAGGTTAATGATTTTATAATAGAAGTGAATATCTCTGAGATCGGTTTGTGTCAAGATGTTGGACCAACGCTCCTTTAAAAAAAGACTATTGCAACAGATGAAACAAATAACAGGAATTTCTTATCCTCATTGAATGCAAACCACTAGTTTAAATAAGCTATCATTAGAAATTTACGGAGAAAAACAACAGCCTTCCATTGAATGATTGAATCTACCAAGATTGGTCCTTGCAAACTTGGTTATTTAAGAAATCGATTGACCACTTAACTGTTAATCCTTTATAGGATCAAGTCTGCTTAGTTCAAAAACAAAACAGCAATTCTCTGTAATTGCATAATTCCTCTAAAGGTGAAGGGAAAAGATAAAGAGGCTGTTGTTAAACCAACTTTGATTTACGAGTCAAAATTGTGGGCTTTAAAGAAAGATCATGTGCAGAGATGAATGTGATAGAGATGTGTGTGATTAGACAAATGTGTGGTAGTATGAGAAGAGACAATATCCCCAATGAAAGGGATTCGTAGCAGGATCATAGCAGCATTGAGAATAAGATGAGGCAAATCAACTGTGGTGGTTTAGACATATCCAACGCCAAGAGCAAAAGTGAAACTTGTTCCAAAAATGGCAAGTTAAGATGATGAAGATATTAAAAAAAAAAAAAGTAAAGGTTATCCATATAAATTGACGATGAACGGGTTCAAAAAGAAACTGAAAGATTTGGACCTCCTAATTTATATTGCATTTGACATAAGTGGGAGGAGGAGAGGTATTCACATGAATAAATATATCTTAGAAGGCTCTGATAGTGCTTGCCATTTGAATTGATCAAATTTCGATTCAGTCAACTGTACACCAACTAACAAGCAAATTTTTTGCAAGCATAGGTCGACAGCAAAAATGACAAATGTTGAACTGTTCCTTGAAACGCCATGGTGGGTGTTAGGGGGGCAACGCCAACGAACTTTTCGGTATATGTTGTTTAGTATATGGAGTCTGTTTTAATTCGGGTTTAGGCCCATCTGTATAGGTTAATTAGTAGGGTACTATATAAACTCTATAATTAACTTCTTCCATATTCTGAAATCTACACTATCTCCTAAACCTAATAAAATCGTTTCTCCTCGGCCTATGGACGTAGCTAACACATTGTTAGTGAACCACGTTAATTCTTGTGTCAATTGATCATTAATTATTTGTTTCGTTAGTTGCATGACTTGCATCTGTCACAACAAGGATTTTCACTTGTAATGACTTACAACACATCCCATGTTCAAACACCCTTTTCCATTTATTCTGAAATCAATAATCCCTATCATTGAGTCTGGTATGCATGAACGAGCATAGTATTTTTTTTTTTTTTATGACTGAACTAGCTCTTATGATTATTCATGAACAATTGAAAAAGAACAAGTTCAAAAACTCACAAGGCAAACAATACTCAAAGGTCTTGATGCGCTCTTCCTTCAAATGCCTTAATGCAGACCTGCAGCAATATTTAAAAAATATTACACAAGGAAAACCCTCTAACAACTCAACTTTCACATAAGTAACCAACTAGAGATACTACTAGAATACGTGATAGGCTAATCAACGAGGTCAAATGTTATGCGGGATACGGGGATAGCGAATTCTATGATTAAAAAAAATACACCCAAACAGTAATAACATTTTCCAAACTCCAAATTCAAAAACACGACTACTTGTCCAAACAGAAAAGATCAGATACTAAATACCCCGAAACAGGTGTCATCATAAACTCATCTTCATTGTCCTCTGAACAATAGAATTCATTATTTTCCCCATTAGAACCATCCCTCAACTTTCTGAGTGAGAACCACTATGAGACACGATTGAATTTACCACTTCCCCAAAACAACGGTCCCAGTCCCACTATCACTTCCAGCCAAAGAATGCTTAAATAAAAAATAGGCTACAACATGAATATTTGGTCTCAAACAAAGCACATGCTGTCCAAAATCCAAATTAAGCAATGAAGTATAATCTCTATCTTCTGGGGGAGAGGTTTAACTCTTAGCAATGCTCTTTGAGTGTTTAACGCAGATCATTGCCAATGACTGGCAAATGAGGAAGTTCAACATATAAGCAATAATTGCGAGATCCTTCAACCTGACAAGTGGGCTAGGAATGGCCTTAATGCAGTTGGCTGACTAGTTAGCTTGATCATAAACTATCCACAAGCAATTAAACTGGAGTACATTGCTACATAACTCGAAGAAGAATGGATTTTACAGCTATTTCTCGTTAAATCTGGTAGGCTACATCACATAACTTATGTTTCCAACAAAGATTGGGGTTTCAGTCACCATGGATGGTGCGTAAAAAATATTAAGCTTGGTATGGGTATGATGCAACCACTTCCAGCACCCACCCCACTTGAGTGTCATCTCTACTAGTATCGAATGTTCAGAGTCAAAAACTCAAGACCATATCAGAAGACAAGTAACTGATAAAGAAACAAATACGGAAACTGCAAACACTTTGCCAACTAAAACAGTAAATAAATTTCCCAAGTCAGTTACTGAGAGATAAATGACAAAAACACCCCCACAAAAGGATCGAATTTGTCAAAAGGAAGCCATCAAATTACTTTCTCTGAGTGCATCTCAAGATGAATATCTCTGAATGTAACCTTTCTGCCATAATGTCCCTGAAAATTAAGATAGTAAAAACTATCAGGCATCAGCTATAAAAGCAGACGGGAGGCAACAATGGGATTATATGCAAGTACAACAGGAAGCTAACAAAATTAGGTACCTGTTCTCTAAAGGAACATATGGGACCCAGTCCATCTTCATGCGCTTCATGGGAACTATTTCTTCAGCCACCCGTTGAACTGATTTGATGCCAATCTTATCTGACGGGGGAATGGCGACACAACCTGTTAAGCAAGAAGAGCAATTTGTATTAACAAACTTGGTAATCACAAATTAATATAGCAACTAGACAGAAAAATAACTTTCTATTAAACCCTAATGATTGCCAACAGGTTAGGTGGAGGACAATTTAAAGTTTCACTTCCACAAGGATAATGGAACTCGTGAATACAAAAGAGATAATTTTCTATTTTCTTTTTTAAATTTATAAATTCCACAAGATATTCAATAAACAATAAAATAATAGGAAACTTGAAATGAAAGTTTCTTTCAAGCATGCATTCTCCATCCCATTGTCGGAACAAAAATATCGGATGAATGGATATAGAAATAATTGGTACATAATATTTTAACAAGTGCCTAAGTTACACCAACCTTTGTAAGGAAATTCCGAAATTCTAAGATTTTTCAATGAGAAGCTGAGGCAAATAAAAGCTATCGAGTAATGCTCGGTTTTTAAAATTCATGTGGTTTCTAATTTCCCATGCAAGTTTTTAAATAAATGGATATTGATTAGAAATACTTTTGAATAGGAACATACATTTAATGTTCAATAAAATTTCAAGCTAGAATTCCAATGCAATCATTTATTAAGTTTGAAATGTTCCGAAAGGAGCTTTGGGAGGGAAAACTATTTTACCGGCCTTTACTTTAGTATATAGCATAGATTCTTGCTTCATGTCCAATATTAAGAAAAATGACTTACCGCGACTACAACAGGTACTTGGGTTATTTTCATCTCATCCTTCAACGGCACCATTTGAGCTGCATAAAAGAGAATCAAAGGAGAAAAGACAATAAAGGGTGAAAAACATAAAAATTGGAAACATTGTAAGTTGTAACAGGGTTATTTCTCCAAAATGACGAGAAATGGTAAAATAAAAAAGCAGACAAGAACTACAGTCCCAGATATTTCTCCAAGAAATAAACTAGAAAACTCAGCAAAGCAGATGACCTTTCAATTTGGTCCTCAGTCCTCACTCAATGCCATGGAACAAAAAGTAACACGGCAACATCCCTTAACCAAGAACTTCTTGATGGCAAGAAAGATACTTACGCTCTGTACACCCAAAGAGATAAACTCTTTTTACCATGCAGCACTCCTCCATCCTCAAAAGCATTCTGTCAAAGATGTATACTTCAATCAGCAATGACTTACTCAAAAGTAATAGCATTAAAATGCAAACTAGAATACCAAACTAGTTTTGTCCATGTAAAATACCTCCAAATTTGTAAAGTTCCAGTTATACTGGTAAACCAAGTGCATTTGATCCCACTGTATACAAAAATAATACTTATCAACACTGTTGAGTGGCTTAAAACCTTTCAACAGAACAAGATCATAATATATTTGGGAACAAACCTCTGTACCAACAGGGAATACTTCTTTCCACAGGTCCTCCTGGAAAGAAATGAATAAAATGAGTGCCAACTGAACATTTGGCCTAAATCATTCATCGTATACCAAAAAAAAAAAAAAATTCTTCCATGATATCCCATAACAGAATAAATTGAACTCGTAAACACAAAGACAAGGAGATTTCACGTGGTTGGGTCTGTTTCAATTCTTTAGCTCTGCTACTACTCGATGGTGAATGCCGTGTTGGACTAATGGCAGCGCATGTTGTAATCTGCTAAGCAGATGTGCCAAGTGCATTGTTGCTAACATAGTGTTGTTGCTTCAATTTCTATTTGATCAGGCACATAGCTCTTAAGCATATGATTGCACCTTGCAATTCCTCAAGTTTACACGATAAGTTGTGTACAATTTGAAGACAACAGCTACTTTTTTTTTTTCCTTATAGATACTCCATCAAGTCCAATCTGATCTTTCATGTTGAACTTCTTGTATCCAACTTCAACCGTTGTTGATCACCATGAATAAGTAAAAACTATAAGACTATAAATCATGAATTTAGCAATCTAAGACGTATCAATTACTAAACAATATGAGTTTTACATTGCAACTCATCAAGATTTTCTAACAAATATATGAACAAATATTTAACAAGTCAAATATGCAAATCCCTGTCAAACTCAAGGTAAAGTATCAAATTACAAAACAAGGTTATCCAAGCAAAATGGCAGAGGGAAGACAGAAAAAGTACAATTTGATTTTCTTCGGAAGTAATTAACGCAATACAATCAAAGCATAATTTGAATACCTTAATGTCAATTTCCGGAAGCTCAACTTCAGAATAAACATTTAATGATACAATGCAAACTCTCCTAAACCAATTTAGTAAACAAACCAATAATATTACATAAGACCTACACAAGATCCTCAAAACCAGAAAAACAAACAAACTCGCGCGACGAAAATACAGAATTGAAACAAAGGAAAATAAAATTAAGCAGAAAAACGAGGGAAGAAAGATAGGATGCAGAAAATATACCAAATTGCGCTTATCTTCGAAGTACTCTGGTTCGGAATCAGGCTTGATGCGCTTCCTAGGTTTTTTACCGACTTTCTTCACTTGTTTCTCAGCTTCTTCATGCGACTTCGCATCTTCTTTTTCATCGTGATTTACTTCTTCTACTACCTTGGGATTCTCTTCCTCAACTTGTTCGGCTTTTTGGCAGCGCCTTTTCTCTGAGCAAGCTTTCTCTTCGCCATTGATGAGCAGAGTAAAAAAGCTTGGAGAAAAGTAGGGTTTGTGAGAAATGGATGGAGAGGGAAGTAGGCGGAGGTTAGAGAGAGAAAGCGGAAGAAGAGGGGAGGTGCTCAGGAATTGAGCAAGTGAGGAGAGAGAAGAGAGAATAGAGAAGAGGCGCGTTGAATTGTGATGAGAATATGAGATTTCAAACTCGGAAATATGGCGTAGGAACAACGGCGGTCTAACGGTGCCTTTTTGCTCAGGTCAATTTTTGGAATTATTAATCTGGTATGGGCCGGGTTGACGAGTTTATGATAGAAAGACGGGCTATTAGAGTTAAGACACTCCATAGTTTGTGGACCATCCTGGGTTCATGTTCCAATAAGAAAAAGTTCAAGCGCATTTGACCCTGTGGCGTTTTAAGTACCGTATGCTAATGGGGAATTTTGCGGGTGTTTGATAAGATAGCGGTTATACTAGGATTTGGAGTTTGACACTAGTAGTTGTGATTGTAACTTTTAGTTATTACACTAGTGTTTAGGCGGCCAAGGGTTTTCTGCTACAAAATTATTAAATAAGTTATCTCATACTAATTTAAAAAAGTTTTCATTCAATTATATGGATTTCAAAAGCTTTCCATTCATATATCATCATTAATTTTGATTAAATAAGCAATAATAGTATGTTGAAGTGTTGGTTGGATCTCTCTTTTCATACTTGAGGTTGTGGGTTCAAATCTTCCCGTTAACAATCTTTTTTTTTTTTTTTACTATATGAGAAAGACGTGGATAGAATGTTTTTGAATGAGGGATGGAAAACATATACGTTCTTGCGAACTTTTTTAATATATTAGTATAGATATGCTTGTAGTTGACTTTTGATTGTAACTTTTAGTTATTACCTATGCTTGTAGTTGTTACTCGAGTTAGTGGGTGGTGTATTAGCTTTTAGCTATCAAATTATGGTATAAAATATTGTTGTTTGTGAAATAAGTTATTTGAGTAGTTGTTTACAAATGATTAATCAATAATTCAAACAAAACTTTGATGTAATATTTGAACACCACTAGCAAGTAGGGGCGGCAATTGGTCGGGTTGGGTCAAGATCGGGTTGTGTTGGCGGGTTAACGGGTTGAGAACCCCTTGACCCAACCCGACTGTTAACTTAAACGGGTTGGGAATTACAACTAAACCCAACCTTATGATAAACGGGTCAACCTTCGGGTCGACCCATTTATTTTTTTCGTGTTTTTCCCGAAAAAAAAAAAAAATTAAACAACAAAGAGTATGTTACAAAGCAACAGGTAGGCACCAACTTAGCATTAAGCCATTACATAACCATATGCTAGATATTGTTGAAAATCAACAAAGTTCAAAATCAACAAAATCAACCCAACCGTTGTTAAAATCAACACAATTACAACTCCATAATCAATTGTTCAAAATTAACCGTAATGAGTTAGGATTTTTACTTTTTAACTTTCTATATGGGCTAGCCCAAATTTTTTTTAGTCGTGAAACGAGTTAAGTTTTTAGGTTGTTTTCATAAATGGGTTAAACGGGTTAAAATCATGTCGAGATTTTCAACTTGATCCAACCCATTTAATTAACTGATTGGGTTAGGTCGGCTCACTTTATTAAACGGGTTGAAAATTTCGGCCCAACCCATTATTAATGGGTTCGGGACGGAGTTAGCGGGTTGGGTAATATTTTGCCGGCTCTACTAGCAAATAACCCCAAAAGCTATAACTTTTAGCTTTTGACAACGAATACCGAACACTACTCCAACTACCAAGAGCTACTTACTCCATCGCCTAAGCATACACTCTTATTTTTCTTTAATTAGTGATAGAGTTAGTTTCATATGTTATAGTTAGAGTTAGTTTCATATGTTATAGTTAGTTTTACTACGATATAGTATGTTTAGTTTCACAATAAATTATTGTGAACTCGGACTACCCAAGAGTTGCTAGAGTGGATGTCTCAATGGCATGATCAATTTTATAGACCATGAAAAATATGAACATTTAATTTTCTACACAAAAGTTAAATTCACTTTTTGAAATTTCATAAGAACAACTGAATACTTATTAGAGACAAAATACCATGCTCCTTACACATGTGGCAGGCCCTCACCGACAAAGTAAACCTACAAAAGGTTTTTACTTAATGGTAATCCTTTATGAGACTACCTTATGAGTCAAGCAATAATAACCACCCATTCACCTCTTATGAGGTTTCTAACCCCCGTATCTCACGATTTAAGCTATGTGTTTTTAAATTATAAGTTTGCCAACTAAATAGTCTAAACTCTTGCTATGAGTTGTATTCTTTTCAAATTCATACCTTACACCTGAATTTTTTTAAATTAAGGATTTTTTTTTATTATTATTAATTTAGTGTTTGGCTTATGTGTACCGTGGTGATTTTACTAACTTCATTTACCATTATGTGATTTGGTATCAACTATCTTACTTGATATGTCATGATTAATCTAATCCCGCCTAGTGTAGCTACATACATTGTTTCCCTTAAATTGTTTATTCTCCCCACGCAAAAAAATAAAAAAAAAACAAAAATAAAAAATAAAAAAATTGGAATAGCAAATAGCATCCGCATTACTTTATTATTTAAGTTTCATTAAGTTAATGGATTAATCTTTGGGATGCACTATATGATTTGTGTATATGTTTTCCCATTGTAGCAATTAAGTATGTCACTACTTGGTAAAAGATAATATTCATATAAATTACTAAGGTTTTGTTCTCCTTAATATATAAAATTAATTTTGAGCAAACATAGGTTAACTTCCCTAAAAATAAAAATAAAAAAGGTTAAATTCCACAAACATAAGTTTAAGTTAAGTAAAAAATAATAATTTAGTGATGATAAGCTAAATTAAGAAAATAAAAAAAACTTCTGCAAGAATAAATTTAGCAAAAACAAGTTAAATCCAGCAATGATACATTAGGTGCAGCAAAAACAAGTTGAAGTGAACAAACCCTACGATGATATTTAATTCTTTTATATTTAGGAAAATTGAATTCTAGTAATCCAACCTTTAAG
This sequence comes from Beta lomatogona, assembly GCA_947646795.1. Taxonomy (NCBI): domain Eukaryota; kingdom Viridiplantae; phylum Streptophyta; class Magnoliopsida; order Caryophyllales; family Amaranthaceae; genus Beta; species Beta lomatogona. The sequence goes on along the minus strand of CANSNZ010001395.1, from coordinate 472,277 downwards.
CGGTCTTCTTAAAACAGTCTTTCTTATGAGATATTTTTGAATAGTCCAACCTTTTGATGTATCTTCTCAAAATGGTCCCAGGTGACTTGTGACCCGAATTTCGAGGTAATTTTTGTTCCCTTCTCCTACTCATTTCCTCTCTCCTCCCCCCTTGACTTCCCCTATCTCTAGTTTGACCCACCCCATCCCTTCCACCGGCCCCGGCCCCGCCCCCGCCCCAACCACCAGGCCCCCACCCCCTCTCTTTCTTCGTCGTCGCTTCTCTCTTCCTCCTGTCTCTATCCTATTTCTCTCTCTCTCTCTCGAACCGCGTGTAGTTGTGTGTAGTGGTGGTTGTGGTCTCGTCCTTAACAATACAGGAAAGCTCCGGGAGAGGAGAAGAGGGAGGGGCGACGAGGGCATGGGGCGAAGGAGGAGGGGTTGGCTACAGCCTACAGAGGTGGGGTGGTTTACATCGGGCAGGGGTAGGAGTGGGGCTGCAATAGGAGTGGGGTGGTTTGCGGTAGGTCAGGTGGGGTGGGGTAGGTTGCGGCGGGATGGGGTGGGGGGTGGGGTAGGGGTGGGGGGGTGGGGCTGCAACAAGTCGGGGGTAGGGGGGGGCGGCGAAGTGGGGTGGGGGCTGCAGGGGGCTTAGGGTAGGGGTAGGGTGGGGCGACGAAGTTGCAACAGTCGGTGGTGGTGGGATGGGGCGCGGGTGGGGGTGGGGTTGCGGGGGGCTTAGGGTGGGGGTGCGGTGGGATGGGATTGGGCTGCGGTGGGGCTGCGGTGGGGTTGGGGTGGGGCTAGCATGGGGTGGTGGTGGTGGTGGCTAGGTGGTGGTGTTTGTGGAGGAAAAGAGGTAGAGGAGGGAGAAATTGGGGGCGACCAATAATAGTGTGACACGTGTCACACTTGACCCGTTATACATGTCACAACGAGGTCAAGGACCATTATGAGAAGATACTAACAAAAGGTTGGATTATTAAAATTCAATTTTCCTTATATTTATCAATAATGAGTAGTTAATTTCACTTAATTTTGCTAAGAGTATTAAAATTGGAACCATTGACTATGTTTGACAATACTAGCTAGATATAAATTGAAACCGATAAGTTAACCGAAACCGATAAGGTCTTTGGGCCCGATAAAGTAGGCTTATTAGCTTAATTGTTTGGCAAAATTAGTTGCTTAAGGTGATAAATTATTTTGGCAAAATTAGTTGTTATCAAAATTTAAAAAAGATTTTCCAAAATTTTAGTCACCTGCTTTTTTAGGCGATGAGTCACCTAATTTTGAGAAGGTACAAATTTTCACTTATCATTTAAGTCATTTTAACCAATTGAAATTTTTATTTTAGGTACTCCCCAAACACTACTAATCATTTTAACACTTAAAGTATATTGGCGCCTTATCATTCAAGGTAACTAAAATGTTTACTCAAACAAAGTCATTGTTTTAGAATCTATGTACGAGGACTGAGGAGTTCATAAAATATGGTATTGTAAATATTTTTGTTCAAATCGTGCGTCGCATGGGTGCTAACCTAGTACATATAGATTTATCAAAGAACATAGTACAACTTTTTGGCGCAAAACCATATTTCCTTCACACTCCGAAAAATCACATATTATTAGAATATGCGGTCTATTTTTATATACATTCTTCGAACAAGCCAATTCTATCTCAGTGTAACCCAACACTATCCCTAGACATCTCGCACCAATTTGTTATCCCTTATCTTCTCCTCTATTTGTTTTCCTTTAAATCTCGAACTACAACACACTATTTACAAAAATAACCTAGTAGTCTTACCGAATGGATTAAAGCTAGTCAATAAATGGATTAACCTTGTCACTAAATGAATTTAAAAAAACGTGATTATTGAATGAATTAAACTGGTAACTAAATAGATTAAATTAGTTACTACATTCAGAAAGGCGGTCCATTATCTTTTTAATATTAATCTTGAACCATAGCCTAATTTATATTTTAGAAGTAGACGGTCTCTTACCAAACTGTCCCAAGCTAGTTACAAGTGGGACCTTCCTAATATATAGCAGCCACCAATACTGGTTACATCACTTACAATGGCCACAACACTTTGATTAGATTTGTGGCCAGTTGGGTTTTCGGTTTACCTACAAGTCTTCAACATAAATTTGACTAAAATCTGATTTTTATTGTCCTGATATAAACCAACTATACAAAAAAACCCCAATCTTAAGGGCAAAGCGGTCCATACATCTTTAAGGTGCAAATCATGAGATGCCACGCGTTCCGTATCTAAACTTATATTCTAAATTTATTCCTATATAAATTCCGAAAATTACTGCTCCCTTAAATTTTGACCGTGTTACTAGATTTACCGGATGACCGGCTGAAACCATGGAAGTCACCGGCAGCTGAATTCCGAAGTCTTGAGTTAAGTCAGTGGCTTGCAACGGCCACGTGTCGGTTGACCATCCCGCAAATTGTAGGGTTCTTCCTAGTCAGCGTTTCTTCGTATTTTCCCCCAAACTTTTTGGCGAACAATTGGGAAATTTCTGTTTCAACCTTTTTCTTCAAGTTTTCTCTCTCCTCCTTCCATCAGAGAAATTTCCATTAATGGCGTCTTCTTCGTGAGCCCTAATTTCTCAAATCAGCCGACTTCACTGTTCTCAGATTACTCTTGCGACGCTCAATTTTATCGTCGTTTTAGCTCTTTCTTCTTTCCTTTCTTGAAGATTCTAATTGTAATCTTATGTAAGTTTCTGAATTCTCACTTAGCATTTCGTTATATTGAAGAAGAATCTTTTGTTTATTTATTTAAGGATTGTTGATAATTTAAGTATGTTCTTTTAGTTAAATGGAATTCAGAAAGTACTAATTGATGAAATGAAGCCTTTCTGTTTGTTGTTCATTAATGAAAATTTGAAAATCTGTTGATTGCTAGTGTTTTTTGTGGTAGTTATGGATGAGTTCTTATGCTGGTAGTTTTCCAGTTTGTAGGGGAAGCTGCTGTTTTGTGTGTTCTTAGTTGTGGATTTCAGAGACGGAAATCGGTTGTGCTATAAGTTAATTTGAAGGGGCTTTTTGGGTTTCTTAACATATGTAGGATAAATTGGGGAGGTGGAAAATTCCTCCTCTTAAATGGCCGAAGATGGTGTATGGTCTAGTGGATTGTCTTCAGGGTTAGCACTAATACTGAATGGTGAAGATAAGAAAGTGAATTCTCAAAAGAATCGTCTTGTTTCGTATCATGATGATTTTGGACACCAGTCCCTGGAACGTACACTAGAATATGTTTTCGATCTTCCTTGCCGATCAATAGGACCATTGAGCGGTTCGCTGGATGCTATTGTAGTTCATTCTATTGTTAAGAGGTTTTTTCTAAAGTTTTCGCCATCTCTTAATTCTCAACCTCAGGACAGGGATGGTCTCTGTATCTTTGATCGTGGATATGGGACCGTTGTTTCCATCGATCAATCCAGTATATGTGGGGATTTGCATATAGTTAGTCCCCCTTTGCTCGTGGAAAGTCTGGCTATATTCAGTAGCACCAGAGCAAATGCATGTGTTTGGGAAGGCAAATGGATGTTTGAAGTGATGCTTGAAACTGCTGGGATCCAGCAGCTTGGTTGGGCAACCATTTCTTGCCCCTTCACCGACCGTATGGGGGTTGGTGATGCTGAGGACTCTTATGCATTTGATGGCAAGAGGGTCAAAAAATGGAATGAGGAGGATGAGGCATATGGTCAGCCATGGGTGGTTGGTGATGTTATTGGATGCTGCATAGACTTGGATGAGGATAGGATACTATTTTACAGGAATGGTATTTCACTTGGGGTTGCCTTTGCCGGCATTCGGAAGATGAATCCTGGTTTGGGTTATTTTCCTGCAGTCTCCCTTTCTCAGGGTGAAAGGTGTGATTTGAATTTTGGTGCCAGACCCTTCAAATACCCAATTGAAGGCTTCCTTCCTCTTCAAATTCCTCCATCTGCAACTTCACGTGCCTCCCAGTTGTTGCAATGTTTATCAAGGCTATTGGAAATAGAACGCATGGAAAGGGCTGAGTTCACTTCTGTTGATAAACTGAGAAGGTTGCAGAGGTTTGTTCCACTGGAGGATATCTTCCACCCTGTTGCTGATGCAATATGTGTTGAGTTCTTCACTATCCTTGGTGAAGATGAGAGGGGTATGGAGTACATAGCATGGGGTCCGTTTTTGTCATTTATGATGGAATTATATGGCTTGCATGTACCACATGATCATCGCAGCTTGGACAAAGTCCTTGACGTTGTTCTGAAATTCAGAAGCTCTGGCTTGTTGTTTCAGCATGTAATTGGTGCCCTTTCTTATGGTTGCAAAACCGCTTCATTAGTCCTAACCGAGTGCCCATATTCAGGATCATACTCATATCTTGCACTGGCTTGCCATATGCTGAGACGAGAGGAGTTGATGGTGCTTTGGTGGAAGTCATCTGATTTCGAGTTCCTCCTTGAAGGTTTTATGTCATGGAAAAGTCCTAACAAGCATGATCTTCAGTTGTTGATGCCTTCTGTTTGGTGGCCTAATTCATGTGAGGACATGTCCTATGAAAGCAGTATGATGCTAACCACTACAGTTATGTCAGATGCAATTAGCAAGGTACTGTATAGATGTGGATGTCTCTTACGTGATACTCCCCATGCACATTCTACTTGATGCTTCTCTCAACCTGTGTGTTTATTTTTTTTTCCGATTATGTGTTGAACTTTCTTAATATAGTTTAATTTTAAGAGATATTCTTATTTGACGGCTAGTGGGAAATGTGCTAAACTTGATAGTTATATCGTGTCACATTTACTGTTTAGGATTTTATTGTTATGACATGAAAGATACGTTATTGAAATGAGATGGTTCTCGTCGGACGCTTCAGCCTTAGTTGTTCATCTATTACGCGGTGCTAGTATACTTCTCTTTTCACTCCTTTTTGACCACCTGCCTAACTTTTCTTATTCCATGATACCGCTAGGTGGTTTAAATTCAATACGATGTTATTTAAGTGGGTATTAAATTTTGGGGCAATAAATATCTCGATTTAAAATGTAAGAATATTCTTAAAACCCCGTTGGTAGATAGTAATACATCATGGTACTGGTAATACATCTATATGTAGTTTTGTATAGAAAGTGTCTTGTCAATGACCATGGTCATACTTGTCCGCCCTTAAACATTTGATATTCTTTAAATTCTCATTACCATTCATTAGTGAGGTGGCTATTTTGGTGGTATTGAGTGGGAGTGGAAATTTGTGAAAAAAAATCACATCATGAGATTCCATTACAATGATCAGGCTTAGGGGACTTTCCTTGCAAATGACATATTGATTTCATTACCATTACTTCCATTTAGTACTGCCTACCAAACGGACCACAAATGCCACTTAATTTGAATTGGAGGGTGTAATTGTCATCTATATCTAGTTTGTAGCCCTTGGTTCTAATACTGTTTTGTAGACATTATCTTTATTCCTTAATTTAGGCTATCTTATCTTCGCCTTAATACTGTATTTTTTTAGGTCGATGTCTCTGGACCAGACTAGAAAGATTCATTTCAATTATTTATTTCTAAAATACTTTTTGTCATTTGTTTTTAGTCACGTCTTAATGAATATTAAGTATTTTTATTTCCCCCTAACATGACACATTTAGACCAATCTAACAAAATCCTACATGGTAAGTTTTTTTCTTTTCATATAACAATGTGAAAGTACTGTCCAGGTTGGTTAAGACCAAGAGAATGTGTAGAACGATTCAAACCAGACGAGATGACTAACCTATTTGTTGAAGCAATGCATTCCATTAGAGGAACTTGAATGAAGAGGATTATGGTATGCACCAAAAAGGGTAATTTTTAGTCGTTAAATAAGTCGAGAAAGGATAGACTTTGATTTTGATAGAAAGCATCCATGCCACCTAATCCGACCTGGAATACCACTTTATGACTTGGAGATTTTTTTGGGCTCGAGTGGAGTTGTCAGATCTCCCAAACACCTCTTCTGATTTGACTCCCCCATTACAATAATATAGTATGCGATTTGAGATCTAGGATTTGTTTTTAAAAGCTGGAAGATCTATAGATGTGAATATGATTAATAGCATAAAAATTAGATTAGAGTTATGTTTTCAAGGACGTGCGGCCCTCAAGGTGGCTATTTTGGTTGCTTTAGGCCAGTTTCTGGTTGTCGTCCATCGTGGATGTTGTAGCGGGTAGAAATAAGTGAAGGGCATTGTTTTCATATATATATTTTTTTCTGACCATTGATTTGTTTTGTTGCTTAGCAATCTAAATTATTTTCTTATGCATCTGAGTTTTTCTTCTTTTCCTTTTATTTATTATCTTTTTTCATTTATTTGTTATCCCCAAAAAAATTTCCTCATATTTTTCCTAATTGTCCACAAAGTTGCCGAAAATCATATTATGTATACGGCGAAAAGAGAAGGATAAAATGCAATTGTGGTCCATCATCAGGGAAATAAATAATTTTTATAATCACTTGATGATGGCGGTTAGTTTTAGTGACTCTGCCGACTTCAAAATTTACAATAAAACAGAAAAAGGGTGATCCTAGAGACAACACTCTACAGACGATCAACCAATCAGAACTTGGTGAAGTGAACGACCATACACCAGAAGCATCCACCTTCACAGAAACAAAATTTTGTGCTGCTCACAAGGGTTAGTAGGGACAATCTTCACTTTGACACTTAAGTTAGTATGGATGTGAGAGGCCTTTAGATAAGGAATAGAACCCCCGTATGTAAGTATAGGGTTAGAAATTGAGTAATTTGCCATTGTCTAAGTGTAGTAGGCTTGATCCATACCCCCTTTTTTGGGAAAAAATGGAAATTAAGTTAATTATTTGTATGTGGGTGCTCAGTGCAAAATTTTTGCAAAAGAAATAAATGATCAAGGGATTTTGTGTGCCAAAAACCATCCTTAAGTGAAGCATCTATTCTCAGAACCACCCCACCCTTAAGCGAAGCCTTTATTTCAAAAATATCCTCTGACAAAAAATATTATACAGTTTTGGGCCCTCTATTTTACCACCATGACACATGTGCATATGTATTTGATCTGGCTTATAGTTTGGTTGATTGGTTCTAGTCTTAGCCTGAATCCCTTGCATCCATATGAACTGAGATACTTTAAATGTGATTTTGTTTGTTTACTCACAAGAGTCACAACTATATTATAGTTATGTCATTTGTGATTTTAAAAAGTGGATTTATAAGATACAAGATGTGATTCGTTTGACAGAAGCGTGCCTCTTTCCTCCTGATAACAATGGGCAAGGGAAACAAGACTTTTACTTCTGCCAAGACAAAATAAGGCTTTTGAAGGCAGAAGTGATGAATGGGGTTCTAATTTTTTACTTATTCATATGAACTAATAATTATGTAGCTCATCATCATTGATCATACCGTAGGCTTGTAAAGGAAAATACTTTGAGCATTTCTGCATGGATTTTAAAGTCATTATGCTCAGGGCTGGCTCAATCATTATGCTGTGCTTACAATTTCATGTGATATTATATTCCAAATATTAAGTTGTTCATATAATGAAATGACAGGTTCACATTAACAAATACCCAATCCAAAATATGCAAATAATGGATTCCAGTACCAAGTATTAAAAACATGTAATACATATCTACTAATGTAAAAAGTAGTAATCGAGGCTGGGGGTCTTATATGTATTACATATCTACTAATGTAAAAAGTAGTAATCGAGGCTGGGGGTCTTATATAAATGTACTAATTCGAGGCTAGGGTCTTATGGTCACCCCATTGCACATGTGCCATTCCTGATCACTGCTCATTTGCTCTTTTCTAGGAATATTATTATTATTTATAGTTGCAAATTGCTGATGAGCATAAATTATTTAGCAATCATCTGATTTAAGTGTTTGTACGCTGCTTTTGAGTACTAGATTGGACATCAAGGCGTATGGTTAACTTCATTATTCTTATATTTTCTAAAAAGTTATCTTTTATTATTCGTAAATGCCAGTTATCTATTGTGCAGAGCAGTTGGCGATGTTCAATTATTCATTTTATTTTGTACTCATATATATTTTTATTTTTATACTGATTGCAGGTTGAGGAGAAGCATCGGGATCTCTGTTGTCTAGTTATCCAGTTCATTCCACCTGTGACACCTCCTCAGTTTCCTGGTTCAGTTTTTAGGAAGTTCCTGCAGAATGTGTTACTGAAAAACAGAGGAACAGACCGTAACATGGCGCCACCTGGGGTTCTAGGAAATACTGCTCTTGTTTCCTTATACTCTGTTATCCTTCATTATCTCTCTGAAGGGTTTCCTATGGCAGATATATGTGGATGGTCTAAGAGCCACAGAGATGATGCTAAGGATGATATTGGTTTTCTTCATAGGGGGTGGTCAGCTCAGTTTTCCCATTGAGTTGTTTGTGAAAAATGACCCTCTAAAATTAGACATTTCCAGAATCGGGGGATCGTTTAGCAATCTGTTAGAAACGCATCCTATGCATGAGCGGGATTCAGAAGTTATTACTTGGGAAGAAGGCTGCATGGATGATGAAGATTCTAGAGTAACACATTTTACAAGGCAGAAGCCCTGTTGCTGTTCTAACTACGACATTGATTTCACAAGAATCTACCGTGATCCAATCAGATTTAGAGCTAAAGGTTCCAGGGGACATAGCTCTTCCATCCGTGAGAGATCTGCTCATGTTGCTGCTGAATGCAGTGCTGGAAGTTTGAATGAGGAAATTGCAGACAAGCCTAGTTCAAGTGAGCATTCTCACTCCCAGTTTGGTTATCGAGTGGTGCAACATTCGAGAACAGTACCCGAAGAAAGTAACATATCTTCGGCAACATTGAGAGAGGAGGAGCTTCTTGATATTATGCTATTATTGTATCACACAGGGGTTTCCCCAAACTTTAGGCAGGTGAGTCCAGTGGTTTTTTTTGCTACAAGCTGATAGTTACTTTTGGCTTTTGAAATATATAGCCGGACAAATTATTGAGCCCTTTGTTTTACGGGGGTTTTGATGCTGGGAGGAATTAATAGATTTTGAAAAGGATGGAATTCTTAGAAGGCAGAAAAGTCACCTAGGAAGCTAAAGGCTTAAAGCATCTTTCAGCAGCAGCTAAAACATTTCTTCTCACACTTCTGTCATTCTTTTGTTGACAATTTTTTTTTCTTTCGACCTTTTCCTTACTAAAAAGTTGTTGCATTGATAATTGTATGGAGGTGAGTATGTGAACTTGTCAAGATTCCTGTTGGCCTAATGATCATATATAATTTGAGTGCTTGTGATGCAGGAAACTTTTTATCTATTTCGAATATACTTGCCTTTTCTCCTCCCCTCTCCCCTTCAGTTTGTGAGTTGTGACCTATCTTTTACTATGCTAATCATTAAGAGCTGTGCTTTGGAACTTTTTACTTTGTTACATTTGTGGCATAGTTGCATCCGTCTTTCATTACTTGGGTTATCAGCTAATTGTCCAAAAATAATTGTGTAGGCGTCTTACTACATGTCACATCAATCACAATCGATCTCTCTTTTGGAAGAAACAGATAGGCAAATAAAAGAAAGACCCTGCAGTGAGTTACAAAAGCGGCTAAAAGAGGCTCGGAATATCTACAGGGAAGAAGTTACTGACTGTGTAAGGCACTCTACATGGTAAGATATATCTGATGTGAATTCTGTTATTATTTTTTTCTTGACAATTCAGCCATATCTGTTGCTTCATGGCATGCTATAATCCGAAAATCTATAATGATAGTGAACAGTGTATCCTTTAATATTTTAATGATAAGCTGTCTTAATTCTTGTGTAAGAATGGTCAAAAGAGGGGCTATAATATGGAAAACATTGTTGAATACAGAAACTCTAAGTGTGAAGTGCTAATACTATAGTAGTAAAAGGAAGCAATGCTTATTAGCGTAGTTTTCTTATTAATATGATTAATTCTAGTTGTAAAAAGGCGTATCACTCCCCTTGTTTCTTTAGTTGTTTTAATTACTTTCACATATGCCAATGCAAAATTTTGACCATGAATATATTTTAATATCGATTGGTAAAATTAATAATATTTTTTAAACTGTACATTGAGACAAATCCAATAATATTGTAACCAATAACATTGAAAATTTATTTATTAGTAACATATGAGGTCAAAGTAAGGTAAGTGAATAATGAATAATTCTAAGTGAAACAACTAGAAAAAGGGAGGTAGTATATTTTGAAAGAAGAAAGAATTGTAAAGGGAGAGTGGAGGCTGGACCTTGGAGCAACATAAAATAATTAGGATGGTTGGCATTCATTAAATTATACGAGAAAGGGTACATTGATCAAGTAGTCAAATACCAAGATCTGAATAATTGACTGGCTTTACTATTGTTTAATATGCTTGGTTGTCATTTATTTTAGTGATATTACTTTGTTGGTAGATTTGCTCATTGAAGTTGAGAGTTCTCCTGGGGCTCTTTTGCTTGAAACCCTTCCTATGTCTGACAGGTATCGTATCTCCCTATTGTCTCGATGGAAACAAAGAGGAATGTATGCTGCTTGCATGTGGATTGTGCAATTGCTTCTGGTGATCAGCAAAGATGATGTCCTGTTCAGTTTCGTTCCTGACTTCTATTTGGAAGCTCTGGTAAATTGACTTCTTTAACTATCTTTTGCTGGCTTCTTCATGACTTAATAGTAATTAACCTGTTTTGGAGAGCTGCATAGTTTTTGCTTGCTTATGTTCTGGTAAATTGGTTTGCTACAGCTAGTGACTGTAGTCACTGTACACGTTTGTCTCTGTTTTTCTGATGATGCTTTTTTTAAGACCAAGGAAATTGGCTCAGTGATACATTGTTTTTGAGATACAAAGGTCCCTGCAAGTTCTGGATCCTTGTCCATTGTCTGCTGCACAAGTTAATAGGGCTTCTTGGCTATAGCATTTTGGCTTCCTTTATTCTTAGAAACCAAGAAAAGTGGAGCTTTAAGGTCTTGTCCAGACATCAGATCTAATGATAAGGAAGTTTTTAAAACATAAATGGAAGTGACTTTAAGCTCAAACAACCATTTATTTGGAATGTAACAAGTAACTAGAGGAGCTTGATTGAAAAGGTGGTTACTTGTCCCCTTTTCTTTGCTCTTGTTGGTGGATGCCCTCTGTAATGTCACTACATGTTCTTGAGATGTGAAAATTGTTGTGTAAAGTGTTCCTATGTGTTGTCTGTCATTTTCATGTTCATAAGTTATATCATTTTGCTTGTCTCTGATGTTTCCGGGAAGTTTAAGATTGTGCTTAATTTGTGGACAATATTGTAGTTTCTTGACTTCGGTTTAAGGTTAGAAAGCCTAGTCTATTCACTAGTGTCATGGGGTTTAACGTGTTAGTTAGCACTCTAGATTGACTATCTTTATTTGCAGGTTTTGGGATTCATAATTTACCTTTTACTTATTTGGGGTCCTTCCCAGTTGGATTATCATTTATCAGTGAGAGTCTTGAGACTTGAGAGAGTCGCTTTCTGGAAGAATTTATATCTTTGGGAGGGAGGGGGGGGCGTGGGTGTTGGGGTAGGGTATCGTGCTTAGGAGAGGTTTCGTTAGCATCTCATTAATATACTCGTGGTGTATTGGGTATGCCTGAAATATAAAGAGAATTAGTGAAAGTTTTCTCTTGGTAGGGAGATCATTTGATGGGTTGGGACCTTCAAACCTAATTATGAAGGGATTTGGTTTGAATAATTTGTTGCCGTCTAAAGGTATATCCCTGTTGGGTAAATGGCTTTGGCGGTTCTTGTTGGAGCCTATATCTATATGGCACCTAGTGATTGAAAGCAGGTATTGATTGGAATAGAATGGATGGGATGTGTACCTACACTAGTCCCCAACTCCACACACCAAATACAGGATAAGGTTGAGGATGTTTAATTGCAGAATTTGAAGCTATTATTCTGTTACTCATACTATGTGTTTTGGGAGTGGGGACATTACACAGGCTCATTTTATGGCACTAGCTCTTTGAGTTTGTGATTGTAGAGTGGCTTTGTCTAGCTTCTATGGTCATTTGGCGTACTTGCAGTTGCAGGTCTCATATGCTGGATTTGGTTATTGACATGGAGGGGATCATCCTCTGACATTCTGCCTACCTGTATAATATACCATCATTTTGTGTTTTGAAAATAAGTTGAAATGATTTTAGGATCTCCGAAAAAGGATTTCTTATCATTTTCATCACGGGATAGTGTAGTCTTCTTGACCTTTTTTTGTTTTATTTATGGGGCTTATTAGATTGCTCTTATCTGATATATATGTGAATGGTGGACTCCTATGTTGTAATTTATTAGATCACGATTACTTATCCTCTTTTTCGTATCACATAAAAGTCCAGGAAGAAGTAGAAAGAATTGGTTTGCGCAATGGTGCAAAATCTGTTGAACTATGCCTTGAATTAATTATCTTGCGCTAGGATTAACCAAGCACGGGGGTCAGCAAGTTGGGGTCCAGGGGTGAAACGCTCGATGGTTAGGGGCAACGCCCCGAACTTTTCGGTATATGTTGTTTAGTATATCGAGTTTGTTTTAGTTTCGGGTTTAGGCCCATTTGCTTAGGTTAATTAGTAGGGTACTATATAAACCCTATAATTAACTTCTGCCTCCATATTCTGAAATCCGTACTCTCTCCTAAACCTAATAAAATCGTGTCTCCTCTCGCTTGTGGACGTAGCTAACACATTGTTAGTGAACCATGTTAATTGCATCTGTCACAACAAAATCAATCGGAGAGAAGAAAATGATCAAGCCATAGGTGACTTATCTAGGTAGAGATGCTAGTTTGGGTTATTGTTTCCAAGTGCGGGTTACATATATTAGAGTCTGATTGCTAAGGGGGGAGTCGGGAGCGGAAGTTTTATTGGCCAACATTCTTTTAATATTGTGGCGTTGTGGTTGCTAATTGGGAGGACCAGAGTGGGCACCGTCTCCATGGCTCCTATGCTCTTTGGTGTATGGCCTGACTGAACCATTTTTGCTCAACTCGTGCTGTGTGCCATCTGTCAGTTTGCTTTAGTTTTGTCACTATCTATCTACCTTTTTGGACATGTAGATATGGTCTACCTTGTAATTTTTCGTATTATACTCACTCCATCCTGCAATGTTTGCTTGCTTGAAAACGTTTGACCCATATAATTGCGAGTCAGAACTCAGAAGTTCCAGAGCTTGCAAGCAACGAGGAACAATGGCTATAGTAAATTTGGTTCCTTCTTTGTAGTTTAATGTAACTTGGTTGCCAATTGCCATGTAGTATTTGGTGAGTGCTCTGTGATCTTTTTCCTTAACTACTCTTTTGTGTTTACTTGCAGGTTGATTGCTTCCATGTATTACGAAAAAGTGATCCACCATTTGTTCCTTCAGCTATATTTATCAAGCAAGGACTAAGCTCATTTGTATGTTTCAGCTTTTATTTTTTTCTTAAAGTTTACTTAGATAAGTGACTCATGGGCCTCTAAATAGTTTATTTTAATGACTTAATGTTGCTGGACCTCATGCTACATTTTTTTACATATAATATGTCGTGTTTAAATTTTCTGCCTCCATCACATGATAAACTTTACACTTGGCATTTTGGGGTGTTCCATTATAATACTTGTACCTCCTTTACTAGTTGAAAGTAATTGTTTAAATATTAACCTCAATCCTCTTCTCATCATCCCGACACTTGTATTCTGTTTCTATCCATTACCCTCAGCATTGAGAATTTCCGGTAATGGCTTGATGCCCCGTCCAAGAATGAAACAGAAGTCCTAGTAGTTCTGCTTACTGGTGATTTTGACATAGGTTTTCCATCTTGAAGCTAAATTTAGAGCAGTAATTTCTATTTTACTTTTTAGCAACTAGTCTTAATCTGTTGTCAACCTAAGTGTGAAGGTATAGAGGGAGCACTATATTAAAATTTATTTCATCTGTCCTCTGCTTATTGAGTGAAAAGGGCACACAAAATGGGTGGTTGAATGATGAAGTTGTATGCACTTCTATTACCTAAATCTCTGATAAGGCGAGTTATCTCCCTGGGATGACCTTTAGATTTGGACTAAAAAGGATCTTATGATCATTCACATTTCAGGCCATTCAGTGTGGTCAATTAGACATTTAGTTAATCTCAGTTGCTAAATTACTTTAATAGCACATGGTTTACCTGCGTAAGTTTTTCTCAAGGCTTATGTCTAGTTGTTTATGCTGCTTTATTCAAATGTTCTCTCCCTTCCCTTTGTAAATTTTCTGTTCATTTTCCCATGTAATGTGGTTAATACTTGACATAGTAAGAGCTTCAGCAGTTTGTTTCCGACCTATTGGCTTTTGATTTATATTATCATCATCGTTAGATAGTAGCTGATTCATAGCTTAACTTTTGAGATATTTGGTTCTATCTTTACAATAACCTAATTCCGTTTAATCAATGGGTGAAGTGTGAAATAGTTGCTTATTTCTTCTTAGAGGAGTTTGAAGAGATAGAATGTGATGTTAATGGATAGATGAGTGCTTGGGATGGTTATGGATCCCTTGACTATGATATCATGATTGTCTCACGGTGTGCAAATGTTTGATATTTGTTAGTTATAGATCCATTAGCAAATCGTTTCTATTGAGTTTGTAGCAGAGCACCCTGATGATAAGAAATTTGGGGTTTGTAATTATTGACTGTAATCGTTAGAGTCTAGTTTCTGTAGTTGCAGCTTGCACCAGGATAGACGCAATTTATTCAATGTTCGTATGGGTGGATGTTTCCGGGTTCTTTTAGACTCCTGGAAGAAAAGTAGACTGTCAAATTGGTAATCTGGAATCCTATGTGATTTGTGGGACCAATATGTCGTTGCGCTTGTAGCGTATGCCATTGCATGTGTTATCTTCCTTTTTCACAAAGTATGATGGATGTCTAGAATGTAGGCTGTGTGTTGAATTATCTTGTCATTTGTGCAGCATATGCAGTGTATATAACTGGCCCCCACACATATGCAAAGGGACCATCATGTGGATTTTGATGATTTTTATGTCATGTATCTGAAGAATGGGATAATGATTTTTTGTCAGGTGACATTTGTTGCTACCCACTTCAATGATCCCCGGATATCAAGTGCAGATTTGAAGGATCTGCTTCTCCAATCTATATCGGTATTGGTACAGTACAAAGAATATCTGGTTTCTTTTGAAACCAATCATGCAGCCACTCATCGAATGCCAAAAGCCTTGCTATCAGCATTTGATAACAGATCCTGGATCCCAGTGACTAACATTCTTCTGAGATTGTGCAAGGGTTCCGGTTTTGGCTCTTCAAAGCACGGTGAGACATCATCTTCTTCGGTTATTTTCCAGGTAAAGAAGCTAAATGTATTTAGTCTATTTTATCCTACATCCTAGACTTCATTGCACACATCCCATTTGACTGACCCATATTCTTGGTCGATACATGTTTGACTTGTGTAGAGATTGCTTCGTGATGTGTGTGCCGAAGATGAAGATCTATTTGCTGCTTTTCTGAACCGCTTATTTAATACCTTAAGTTGGACGATGACCGAGTTCTCCGTTTTTATTCGAGAAATGCAAGAAAAGAACCATGTAAGCCTTATTTTTGTATGATTTACTTGGTTTTAGCCCCAAACTTTTACCTTTATCTGTTACTTATTTGTTACTTGTAAGGTCCAAAGTTTCGTGAGTTATGTGTGCTTCCATCATTCTCATTGCAAGTCTTCAACTTCATGGAGAGCTGATGGTTCTATTTTTGTTTTCAATTTTGGTCCATATGCTGAGTGAAGTTGAACGATTGATCTTTGCTTATTTTCTGCGTGTAATACACATCTTTTAGGTTTTGGAGTTCCAGCAGAGGAAATGCAGTGTAATTTTTGATTTGTCTTGCAATCTTGCTCGTATTCTTGAGTTCTGTACGCACGAAATTCCTCAAGCATTTCTTTTAGGAAATGATATGCATCTTAAAAGGTTGACCGAGCTAGTCATCTTTACACTTAACCAGATGCCATCAGCAACTGATTCTGAGTTCTTTGATTGGTAAGAATCTGAACTTTTTTGTTTTATGTGTTTGAACCACTGGCATTATGGCAGACTTTCCTAGTTCAATTCACTGTCCATTATTAGATGCACTCCTTTTAATTTCCGTCTTGTGACACTTCTGGTAATATGTTTTAACTTCGTCATCACCTGCTTTACCCCCTGATCTTACTGATTCCCGTGCATACAAAATCTACATGTCCTCCTGTGGCACACAGTGCGGCAATTGTTTCAGAACTTCATGGTAATTGTTTGGTGTCATTGCTGTCAGTCTCTTCATTTTGCAACCTTTCTCCCCCACATACACTTTGTGTTGATTATTTTACTACCAATCTTGCATTGATTACTAGTATCGATTCGACTGCGGAAATTGTTTATGTGCTATAATTTTCCAGCAAGATAAATCATATCTACAGTCTTCTCTTCTCTGCAGTATTGAATACATTAAAGGCAAATGTTTGTGCTCTATAATCTTAATTTCTACTTTTTGGAGTCGGGAGCTGGGACTTCTATCCACACCCACTTTGGCCTTTTCTTTTTCCTGAATATGAATGTATAGATGTACCAGTTATCTCCAATTACATCTACTTCCACTTTCTCCTCCGTTAAATAATTTACACTTTTTCAAATCCTGTCTACTTTTCCTCTGTTCAATCTAATTATCCCTTCTAAAAGTTGGTCCCAAAAGCAAATGGGACGGTAAAGAGGAGCATAATAGTTATAATAATTCAAATACAGAAAGAACAGAAAACGATACAATAATAACAACAGCGATAATTGTAGTAGTAGTTTTTCATTCAAAAACAGAGTAGTTTTGTTTTGACATTTTGTATAAAATTTTGACCATATTCATTCAAAGTTTTAACAATTTATGTTGGAATGATACTATTGTTCTTTGTAAATAAAAGTATTTTTTTTGAAACTTAACATTGCCGTATTACGCAATCACAGAAACTATGGTCTAAGTCTAATGGTTTAGTTTTAGAAAAGTCAAATAGCAAAGGGAGTATAAAAAATAGTGATAGTAGTTTTTAGTAGTTGACATGTTCCACTTTGTTGTTAGTATATTTCCCTTCCTCTTGAGGTTGCCACTTGCAATTTAAACAGATAGGTGACTTCTGTTTAACCTAGAGGACCCATTTGGTTACCGATAATAATTGGTGGTTTTGGTAACAAATTTATTTATTGGTAAATTTATGATGCATCCTAATGTCCATTGTAATGCTTGTCTATTCTCCTATACCTATTTTTCTTCATTAAATTCCATGACCATCTAATATGAATTTAAAGGTGGTATGGAGTGTTAATTTACATTTGTGAAGAAATACACATGTACGAGGATGAAGTTCCATTACTATAGGCACGAGATGTTCTCCATAAATTACACAGATTCACCACCATTACCACGATTTATTACCGGTTACCAAATTGACTGTGAGGGTGGATTTAATTTGAACTCATCTTTGTATATGCGTACATGCTACAATTTTACTATGTAAAGGCCAAAATCGACAAAATTATGATGTACGAGCCCTTGTACTAATACGATTGAGGTGTATCACGGGGTGACTGGAGATTTTTTTTCAACTGGAGCACTTCACTTGGGGGGACGTGGAATCAATGTGTGAGCTTTGAGTTTATTAGCATTTTTTGCTTAAATTTTGGCGTATTTTGAAGTAATATTCTTCTTTAGCTCTATTAATGTCAACTACTTATTCCAGATATTATTGTTTATGCTCTTCAGGTCAGTGAAACGACATGGTCAGTCTCCGGAGAAAATTAATCGGGGTATGATATTGGCTCCTCTTGTTGGCATCATAGTAAATTTAGTGGAAGCGAGTACAGAAGTTGAATCAATTGAGCAGAATGATATGATTGAAGTTTTGGCGAGGATGGACTGCCCTGATACTGTTCTTTTTGGTCTCCAGTATATGTTGGAGTTCAACTGGGTTAGTTCTTGTCCCTTCACTCATATCTGTCCTAGGTCTCGTGTCAGTCACAACTTACTTATGGTCATCGTGTCTTATGATTGATTCGGCTGTTTGAAAACAGTAATGTGTGGCTTGCCTAATTTATTAGTTATTTTTTCACTTAGTGGGGTTAGTTGGGGGAACGTAGACCTTAATAAGGGACATTGTGGGCTTATTTGGAGCTGTGATATGCACATGTGGCAAATTGGAGTTATTATTACTCTGCTGATGCAAAAATGATTAGAAAACTTCTAATGAAACAGAACTTCTCTGTGAACTGCTCCTACTGGGGTTCATGCATGTTGATGATACCATAAAGATTCGAGATCTTTAGCATGTTTTAACATTATGAGTTTTAAAATATGTTGGTTGTGTGCCCAGTATTATTCAGAACTTTGAACTGTGAGGCTTCAAATCTTTAATAGCAATAGTATTATTAGGCAGAAAGCGAGAATTACCGCAATCGGGTTTTTTTGTAGTCTCAACTCTCAACTGTTTCGAGGTTGCATCATTATCATGCATCTTTCGTGGTTGCTATCTTTATATGCTGAAATTTTGTTATGAAAAAAACCTGGTTTTTGTGTGACATTTTCACTGTCCTGTACTTTTTTTGGCAGGCTGGTTTTTCCAAAGGGAATGTTCACTTTGCTAAACTGAGGCGACTGGAGGATTTCTTAACCTGTCTCGTTAGTCGGATGGGGTCTCTAGATTTGGGGTCTTCCGCATTCTGGCAAGAATCAGAATGCGATGACAGCATATGCTGTATTTGCTATACTTGTAAGGCTGATGCCCAGTTCCTTCCTTGTTTACACAAGTCATGTCATGGGTGCATTACCCGACATCTCTTAAATTGCCAGAGATGCTTCTATTGTAATGCGATAGTTATTGAAGTCATCAAGGATAAATGTAGAACAGTCTGAATGTGCCAAGGTCAGAAATATATTTGCTCTGGAGAGTTGGCGCTGGTTCCATTGTTACCAGATGTCTCAGCCCTGCTGGCTTCATTGTTGCAAGTTGCAACCGAGGTAGCCTGGGTGACAGTGAAGCTACTTTGTGTCCAAAATAAAGAAAAAAAATGACCCAGAAGAGACACCAGGGGAAGGGTGGAAGGGGCGCGCTGAAAGGGGAGTAGGAAGGAAACTGAAGCATATGATTAGTATAGAAATTTCAGCTATGATTCTCTGCTTGTATATACGCATGTAGTTTTTTTTGGGGGGGGTCCAAGGATTGCCATGGGCAGTGAGGAAAACCATGGATATGGAAATTTTTTGTAGAGACTGTTGAGGGCATTATTTTGTATATACGAAATGGAATGGCAAACAAATATCAGAGCTGTTCATCTCTCCTCTCTGCCGAACCGAGGGACAATATGTTTGTTGCCTCTTCTGCTGCTTCTTCATCTACTCTGGTAAGCCTAGGGTACAAGGAAGGGAGGTGTTACAACTTACAACTGAGTTGTGGTGTCACTGCTTGAAATAAACAAGGGAACCTATTATTCAGTGGGCAAGTTGGTTGCAAATAACACGCTTCACAAATAACACGACGTCCTTTTGGTAACAATCGATCAGATGATTGGAGACCTGGTCGTGATTGTAGTTTGCGAACCAGAATAGCTCACTCTTTTTTTTGCAAATAGATCTAGGCGACGTAGGGATAATAACGAAGCCATTTCATGGAGATGTTGTTTTTCAAACTAAGAAGACTTGATGATAGGTAGTGGTGGGCACTGGCCACGAGTTGGGTCCAGTGAGACATGATATTAGATCTACCTCTATATTAGCTTATACTTGTTGCAGGCTTGCAGCTTACATCCTTATGCTTTCCAGTATGTGCTTTATGTTTTTAGGACTTGTGTATAGATTTTCTTTCGTTATGATTCAAGAGTTGATTCTTTAACTATTGTGGAAAATAATTATCTTTCATTTAAACCGCTTTGCGGGGGTAAGGATAATTGAAATCAAAACAATTATTGCTAACGAGCGCAGATATTGTCGTCTCTAGCAAACTCCGCAAACTTCAATATGATGCTTCCGCAAACTCCAATCTAAACAATTTTTTTGGACAAAAAATCAAAATAATTATTGTTGACAATTTTCTCAGTTAGTAGCCTAAGCCCTAGCTGACACCAAATTTGCATTTTTTATTGCGGTAGGCACAAGTACCCCTTATTTTATATTGTAGGTGTCGTGCAATTAGGAATGGGCATGGGTCAGGTCTAGCCAAACACAGTCCCAGACCCGTATATTTTTATTTGGACCCATACCCGCCCTAGATCGACAGGGTCCGAAAAATCCGGACCGTTACCCATCCAATGGGTCTGACGGGTCTCGGGTCCAAAATAGGTTTCAAGCTAATTACGATATTTTATTGTTTTTCTTAACTCGCGATTTTTTAAGCTCATATTTTTAGTTTTTAAAATGATAAGAGACTAAATAGTAGTTCAATTTCAATCCATTGTATAACTATTGCATATTGCACTCCAACATAACTGACAATGACAATCCATACACAAAAAAATTGCAAGAACAAACAAGAATAATGGAAGGATCCAGAAAGAAAAAAATCGACAAAAAAATTGTATATTTCTGTAGCACATTAGCAGTGACCGAGTAGTCGGCAGCAAAGAAAGAAGATCAACAAAGAAATTCTCTCTTAAATTAACATTCATGATTGCAGCAAAGATAAGAGATCATTAAAGAAAAGAAAATAAACTAACTGAAGAGATGTAAATTTGTGGCAATGACACGGTAGGCAGAAGGCAAAGTAAGGTGGGGGTGTGCGTGCAGCGTAAGAGAATTAGAAATATTAAGTCTAAATTTTGTAGTTGTTCATATACTAGTATTTTATATAAGTTTTTATATATATTATATGTTAAAAAATGGGTCTATGGGGCGGGTCTGGGTCTCAATCTACCAGACTCGGACACAGACTCGATCTTAACACACGGACCCAGATCCGACCCAGACCCAACGGGTCACAAAATTCTAGACCCAGAACCTTAAAATGGGTTGGGTCCAACCAGGTCTGGGTCGATTTACTGGGTCCATGCCCATCCCTACGTGCAATTGATATTCTAATTCAATGGGTAGTCAAATTTTCTAGAAAGTTAAAACCAATGGTTGACATGAGTATAAGAAGTGAAACTTTATGTCCCTTTTGAAAAAAAAACCACTAATACGCCCTCCTGAAGGATCCTTTAGGTCGCGAAGAGAATGGCTGAAACGACTTACTGCAGCAGGAAATTTTTTATTGTAGATGGGAGTTTTACTTCTTACAAAATAGGGGAAGTTGTTTATCTACCTCCTATACGTAAGTAGAACTTTCTATACTCAATCAAAAATATTAGTTGATTCTTAGAAAGTGAGAATACATGAGATGGGAAAAGCAAAAAAAAATTAAATTTTCAAATGTAACCAAACAACATGTTATACATATGATTCGGACACTTGAATATTCAGTACTTTTCATTAAGTTTAATAACCAATATGAAATTATTGAGTTCATATATTGATTTATTGCTCCTATAAGTTTATATGGTCTAGAAATTACTGCATAAATTTATAACATAAGTTTTTGTTTACTTTGTTCACTAGTATCTCTGATCACTAATAAAATTCCATTCCAAAGAGTAAAAATGTTACCCCATCAAATAATACTTCCTCCGTTTCATTTTACTTGCTACACTTCTCAATTCACTAATTCTCTGCGCAATTTTTGGAGAAGAGAGGGTAGTAAAAAGAAAAGGGGCCGTGAGAGGAGAGAGATAGAGAGAGTTTATTGCCCAAAAAGGAAGTGTAGCAAGTAATATGAAACTTCCCTATATGAAAAGTGTAGCGAGTAATTTGAAACGGAGGAAGTACTTGTGTTGAATGTTGATCCAATGTAAATATGAATTTGGTAATAATAATATCTTGGACACTCCACAGTCCACACTCCCAAGTCCAAAAATTGCAGGCGTTGAAAGAAGGGATGTTAGCTCTAAAATTGCAGGCGTCCTTCTCCTTCTCCTTCCCTGCAACTCACACTCACCGTAAAAACAACTTTAAAGTCGCCGGAGTCCGAACCCTTTCTTCTTCTTCTTCTCCGGCGACTCTTCTCCGTCTCCCGTCTCGCCGCTTCTCCATACTTTCCGTTGAATCATCGGAAACTGCGCCGTCGATTTCTTCCGACTTCACCTCCACCGTCGGATCCCCTTCCCTTCAACTCTCTCCACGTCACATCACGGTTTTCAATTTCCTCGCTTGTGCGGTATCCCTTCTCTCTCTTAAAGTGCTGCTGCTGATTTTGCATCTTATCAAATGCTTCAATTCAATCGAATTTCCTAAAATGTAGTTTTTTTTAGCAATTAGGTTTTTATGTATTTTTGTTTTCGTTTGTAGGTTGCGATTTCTGCTACTTGGCTGTTTTGCTCGGCGATTCCCGCGCTTTTGGTTTGTATTCTCTATCTACATTCGGATTTTTTTAGTTGTTATATTGAATTTATGGTCTGTAATTTAATTTTAATTTCGAAACAACTTATAAGTCTGACAAATATGGCAATCTAGTTGCTATATTGAATTTATGGTCTTTGAAAGCACAAGCTTTGGAAACTTAGTAGCAGATATTGTTAAAGTTATCTAGAGGTTGTATTTCATTTTCTTGTATGCATGTGAAAGGAGAGGGGAACAGAGTAGCTCATAAGCTTGCTCATCTGAGTAAAAGCTTTGATGAAATGCGGGTTTGGTTGGAAGAAGTCCCCATAGAAGTTAATCATCTTGTAATAGCAGATTTAGCTGAGAATGAATAAAACTACATTTCCTGTCAAATAAAAAAAAAAAAAAAAACATTTTTCTGTATTAATTGATAGGAGTGAGTTTTAGGATAAAGATGAGACCATTATCCATCCATTATTTGACTTAGATTTTATTGTAGTTGTAGGGTAACATTCTCTTGTATTGATAACGCAGTAGATCGTTTCCAATTTAAGGGGTTTAAGGGTGAAGTTGGGGCCTGGGGAAGAGATATTGATTATTGTGCATTTCTGTGCTAAAAATGAAATGGTGGAACCAGACATTAGCACTCCCTTGATTGATTTCCACATTCCCTTTGTTGAGGCACTTCTTTAAAATCCCTCTCACAAGGGGGAATGTGGATATAAATTGCCGAGTTGCATGATTCTGATGTGATGGGTGCGTGTCAAAGAATTTGACTTCGCTATCTTATGAACATTGTCTATGATTGTGGCCTAACGTGATGGATCGAAATTTCTACAATCACGACTGGAGTGTCCAGGATGCGACAGTGGTACTTGAGGTTAAATGTAGACTCTGGGTAACGTAACTTATCTGTTCTATGAATTCATATTTAAAGTCATTTTCCCAATATTGTGGAATTTCATGCTTTTTACGTGTTGGTGGCCCTCTCCGCATGCTTAGAACTTCCTAAAGGATTGTTTTTAGGATTGTTTTTCTGATATGAACTGAGTGTTTGACAAATAGTACTATTAGTATTCACGATTGTCACGGTTTTTCCTGAATATTTGGTTATGGTTTGGCTTGTGCAAGGCCTTCAAGAGAGCAGCGGAGTCATTAGAGAAGCTATTGGATGTCACAAGAGAGGAGCTTCCGGACACAATGGCAGCAGTTCGCTTGTCTGGGATGGAGATCAGTGACTTAACTATGGAGCTTAGTGATTTGGGGTAATTTTTCGTATTGCTTTCTTAGTATTATTGAAATACATTATTGGGAAGTGATTGAAGACATCAAACTTTTCATAGTAGTGAGTCTAAGTTTCCCAGTCCATGAATGCTATTCTGCAGAGTAACTTTAGAAAGAATAGATTCTAACGCTGACAAATGGCATTTCATGTCTTATCTGTTTAAAACAACAAGAAATTGATTACAGTAAAATAGACCTATAAGATGGATTTTTCTGAGCCTGTTCGTCAGTAAGGATTCGTGATGGCATTATAGATTTGTATGAACTTTCTTCGTTATAACTATTGGACTCTGAACTAGGCAATTTAATAGTTTATCATATAAATCTAACTAGATATGTAGATACATCATCCAGGGGAGTTTAATAGGAATACACAGAAAGCATCATAGAATAGTTTTTTACATTAGATGTTAGAACCTAATATCATCAAAGGGAGTGCAAATAAATCTCTGATATCAACTCAAACTGATAGTTTAGACCTGGATTTATGTTGAAAGGCTGATATTTAAAGCTTCATCAGGATATTATGGAGGCGTTTGCTAGATGTCTTTTGGGTAGTTTTTTTAATGTCGTTTTTGGCTTTATCGTGCTGTCAAACAGTCCAAAAAAGCTTGGTAGATGACTTTTGGATAGCTAATAGGCCAGCTTTTCAACCAAAAGTAAAAACTAACAATTTGTATTGGCTTTTGCAGCCAACACCGACAATTAATTTTGCCAAACACATATATAAACAACGAATAGTCAAACAATCAACTATAACAACCATTACATATATCTGGTTTGACCCAGCTAGGGAACAAAATGAACAGCCAATTTTGCCAAATACCCGCTGTATGTTTGAAAGTCTCCATTAGTTACTGCTTTGCACTTTAAATTTCTAGAACATGTGTGAATGTCATGTGCTGAATTGTTTTGCAGCCAAGAAATAACACAAGGTGTTAAGAGGTCAACTCGTGCTGTACACATAGCAGAAGAAAAATTGCGTCATTTTGCAAACATGAGATCAACAGGTTAGCGTTAATATTCTTAGGAATGGTGATGAACTCATTTTAGTGCATCCAAATTACATTGATCTTGGAATCTTTACTTCATCTTCACTTTATTAGCACCAATGCAGGAGATAGCCAGTACCCAAACATCCACAACAACTGAACCTGCATTAGCTAGAACTGCAAGAGGCATGCGTGAGGGCATTGTAAAAGGACGTACGGTGCTACAAATGTTTTTTGCTCTCACCAGATTTTCCAAGTCGTTCGTCAATTATTTCTCGAATAGGTCTAAAGTTAGGTCCTTGAACAAATAATTTTGATGGTGGGAGCAATAACATTTATTTTCACTTTTGTACATATGAATTATGAATATATGATTCCATCGAGAAAACAAATTGCTATTAAGATTTTAGTGGTTTGTCCATTGTGTTTATGGAAATTGCTGTTCAGGAAACAAAGTGTACCCGTTTCCTCTGTTGGTTGTGGTCTTGTGGACTGGTAACATTAATTTTAACGTGACGTACTTTAACATTCAAGTCATTTTAGATTGAGATCCAATCTTCTTACCAGGAGGAAGAAAGAAATAACTACATTTGTACTAATGAAGTTATAAGGGTGTGACAAATCTCGACTACTTGGAACTTATCGGAATTAATCTGAATTTATTGAAGCTTATTTTATAATGTATTATAATTTATTGCAACTTAACCGAACTTATTCGACCTTATTACTTATTTAATCTAAGGTGAAGAAACCGCACTTTAAGCACTTCTTAGTTCTTCCTATTATAAATAATTATGTATCTTTGGATGTTTGAAAAATGATATAGTACTATCTCCTTGGGTTTGATTAGTTGCTCATTTGGTTTATTTGTTTGAGTCAAATTTTACTTAGCTTTCCCTCCGTTTTCTTTCGTTGTTCCTATTTAAAATCGGGGAAGAAACCAATACATCTTAAAAAAATGGAAAAGATTTCACTATTTTAAATAAAATTAAATGAACCAAAAATAGACTCTAACCCTTTGAGTTATTCTATGTAAAGCAACCAATGACACAAAAGTTTGAAGGTTAAAAGAGTAAAAAAAATAACTACAAACTAGTGTGAACACATTTATTGCCTTTTGAGTTACTTTACGTTAGGCAAGTAGGCAACCAATGAGACAAGAGTTTGAGGGGTAAAAAAAGTAAAAAATGACTTAAAATTAATGGGAAATTTAATTCATAAATTACAATATGTACGAAAAAAATTCAAAATAGAAACAACATATTGAAATTTCCCAATAAAGAATATAGGAACAACAAAAGAAAACGGAAGGAGTATTTTACTATTATCTGACGTATATACTATATATAAAGCATCATTGTAACGTGGGTTGGTCTAGGTATATATATTGAAACATTAACTTTCCATAATTTGTAATGTTTTGTAATAAAATATATAAATGGTCATTCACCTTGATCCGTGTAATGAGTCACTAAGAGTCTAAGACGGACATTTATACATTCACCCACTAGATAAACTATCCATTAAAAAATAAACAATTAAAAAACAACTAATTTTAGTGAGTTGGAATTCGCTAATTATCTATACTAATATATTGAATGGTGTTCCTAAACAAGAAACTGTGCCACGGGGCGCTATCTCTTAGAGTATTTAGTTCATGCACTCCACATATAATTAAAAAAATTAGAAAATACCTGGTATACGATTTGATCTCATGACTTTAAACTTGTATATATATACTAAAGTCTTAACTTATAATGTTAAAGTAAACTACTAATAAATGAAAAGTATAATTACCCAGGGAATAACCCAGGTCTAAAAACTAGTTAATGTTTATTTATAATGGGTAAATTACTTATTGGATCAACTTTCTCTAATAAATTAGGGGAGATTTCATATCTAGGTTATTACTTATTATATTTATCTTTGACTCGGCATTGGGTACTCTCAGAAAAAGCAAAAATTGTACTCCCTTCTTTATCGGATTGCCAAGTTGTTATTAATCGCCTCTCTAAAAATGCATTGTTTCTCTCGGACTTAGATGGTGTTTTGCATGATATCTTGGCTTCTAGTTCTAGCTTTAATTCGTGTAAGTGGTCTCATGTTAAGCGTGAGGGTAATTTTGTTGCTCATAATTTAGCTAAGTTGTTTCCTTTTGGTGTCGAACAAGTGTGGGAGAACCATTACCCATTGGAGGTGGCTCCTTATGTACTCATGGATAATTTGATTTTGGAGTAATAGAGTTTGGTTTCCCCTCAAAAAAAAAAAAATGTACTCCCTCCGTTTCGTTTTAATTTACTCACTTCACTTTTGGGGAGAACCAAGGAGGATGTACAAAAGTATGATAGAAAAACTAAAAAGGTAGAGAGATAAACTGAAAAATGTGAGAGAAACTAAAAAGTGGATTAAAATATTAAAAAATGAATGACATGAGTGGAGAAAGTAGGTGTGATATGTAACACCTCAAAATTTCACTCCGAATTTTTCGCGTTTATTTCATAGTGTTTAATTAACTCCGTTACCTTTTCACCGTTTTAATCAATAAAATTATCATCTTGATTTGAAAATTCGTAAAAATTATATTTTTTTATTTCATAAACATGTTGGATTTATTTTTCTAAGGTTTAAATAATTTTTGTGAAATTTATTTTCAATATTCAGATTTTATTTGAATTTAAAATCGGTTTTGGAGAAAAAATTAGGAAATCGGTAAAAATAATTTTAATTAATTATTTTATAAATTTTAAAACTCATTTCAAATTTATTAAAATCAGTTTGTCATAGTTTTAACTCATTTTCGGATTTTCTAAGGCATTTATAAGCTTATTTGACTATTTGACTAACTTTAAGGTTTTAATCTTTAAAATTATTAAACTTGGTCCAAAAGTCTTGAAATTTTTATGGGAAGTAAATTCTGATGTTGGAGGAAGTTTCCAAGTATTTTCATCCCATTGCCAACCCAATTACTCCATCCTCCAACTACATTGACTTCTTGACATTTTTTTCTTATTTATTTAAAGTTTTGGAGCAAATAATTTTTACCCAATCTATTTTCATTCTAAAAACTGAAGAGTAAGCTTCTCCCTTACTTTCTATGTCATTTTCGTACTCCATAAAAATTTTGAGCAATTTTTGAGCTTTAGAAAATTATTTATAGCATTTTCAAGTTGTTTTTAATTAAACTCCTAATTTCTTCTATTAATTTCTACTCTAAATTCTAACACTTATTTTCTTCCTTGAATATTGTTAGAAGGTGATACATTTAGTCTAGAGCTTGTGGAAGAGGAAGGATCTTAGCTCGTGTTCTCTTATTATCTCCATTCTATTTTCCACTTGAAATTAAGGTAACTAGCTTTAATCCTAGTTTAATTTTGATTAATAAGTTAATTATAGTTAATTAATATACATTATAGTAGAAATAGTTATAATAATGTTTGATATGGATTATGTGAATTTACGTGAATTATATATGAATTTTCGGATTTATGTGAATTTAATTGTTAATTATGATTTTCGATTTACATATGTTTATTTAAGTGTATAATATATATTTACTGATTTTATATGTATAAATCTTGATAAAATGATATATTTAGTATGTTTATGAACTCATACATGTTATTAACTTGTTGGTGTGATTTAATTTGAATTTTGGAAAATTATTTTGTTAATTGTGTAATTATATCCGATAGTATTTTAGTGTTTTAGAATATGTTTAAATTTCGAAATTTATTTTTATACTCACGAAAATTATTTAAGATATTTCATTTTATATTTCAATCCTCATTTTATGGTCGTGATTAACCTACTTGAATTATTGTATGAATTTGTCAAATTATTATTTATTTGATTAGTAAATTGTTTAATTCAAAAATCTATTAATTTAAACTTTATCTTCTTGAACCAAAATGAACTTGTTAAAAGTTTATTAATATTAAGGTATTTCGTGATTAATATCACTAATATTAATTTTGGATTATTATTAATTTATTTTAGTGATTTAAATTCAAAATTATTGTATAATGAAAACCTAATTACCGAAACTAGTTATGTTTTTTTCAGAATAATTACAACAACTTTTAACTAAATTTTGATTTGTTTATTAATGTTAGTTAATTTATTTAGTTTGTCTTACTAAAAAGAATTTAATCAAACTTGTTGTTTTTAGATTTAATTATTATTACGTGTAATTTGAGAATTTATAAATAAATTACAATGAGTTTAATTATGACTTTTGTATCCCTTTTACAAATGAATATTTTCAAACCAAATATTGTTTAAGTTGATATTAAGTTGAATTGGGTGATTCCAACAACTTTTATGTTAATTTAACAAGTTTGTGTATTTTGGATTAAATTATTGATTAAGTTGATATTGAGTTGGATTGGGTGATTCCATTAACTTTTATGTCAATTTGACAAGTTGTGTATTTTTGGTTTAAAATATTGTTTAAGTTGATATTAAGTTGAATTGGGTGATTCCAACAACTTTTATGTTAATTTGACAAGTTTGTGTATTTTGGATTAAATTACTGATTAAGTTGATATTAAGTTGGATTGGGTGATTCCATTAACTTTTATGTCAATTTGACAAGTTGTTTATTTTTGGTTTAAAATATTGTTTAAGTTGATATTAAGTTGAATTGGGTAATTCCAACAACTTTTATGTTAATTTGACAAGATTGTGTATTTTGCATTAACATATTGTTTATGTTGATATTAAGTTGAATTGGGTGATTCCATCAACTTGTATGTCGATTTGACAAGTGTATGTATTTTTTTATTAAAATATTATTTGAGTTGATATTGAGTTGAATTGGGTGATTCCATTAACTTTTATGTCGATTTGACAAGTTTTTGTGATAATTATAAACCTTTGATTTTTATTCTAAATAAAATGATTTGAGATTGTTCTAAAGATGTTGTTAACAATCTCATGTTACTACTACTTTAATTATGTTATGATCTTAAATTTGAATTAGTTTTACTTTGTAATGTGTTGGGTACAAAGTGTTGTATTGAGATGATTTTTACTTTGCACCGAACCGGGTGCAAAGAGATGTTTTGAGATGATGTTTACTATTGTCTTGAGCTGGGTACATAGAGATATTTTTGAAATGATATTTTATTGAGTCATTACCTTTGTACTGAGCTGGGTACATTGGTTTGTTTTGTTGAGGAAGAGAAATCCTATGGGGCTGAGCTGGGTCCCTTGGTATGAACTGTCACTCTTGTGCTGAGCTGGGTACATAGAGTTAACTTACGTGCTGAGCTGGGTACGTAAGTCCGCTTTGATATTAGTCGTCGTCCAGTGTTAGGTTGTACTGAGCTGGGTACGACGCACTGAGCTGGGTGCGTTGAAACTAGCACTGGGAGTTATGGCCATTTCTTAGACATAGGATATCGTATCTTGAGCTGGGTGTGCGTGTCCTAATACTTCTATCATGTAGGAACCGTGGGTGGTTGTATCTTTGAGTTGGGTGTACATCTATCCACTTGCGTTCAGTTCTCCCCTCGATGCTGATTATTGTGATGTTGTGTGGAATGATTATTTGGGAGAGTTATTTGGATTTGCAAATTGAGTCTATTTTGATATAAATGCTTATTTTGAGCATATTATTATTTTTACGAAGAATTATGATAATTGGCGATGTTATGGATGTTTATGATACTTTGTGGTTACTATAATCGATGTTGATTACTGTAATTAGCTTATTTGATCTTGTTTAACCTGGGAGGACTGCTAGTTGCTCCCCACTGACTGTGGACCCCTATATATATATTTTGCAGGTGAAGAAAGCTAATGATTCGGGTGGTTAACGGGCTAGAGTGAGAGATAGGAATTATAATCTTTTGTTATCATGCTCTACTTTATGACATTCGAAATTTCGTCATTTTGATAACCTGAGTTGTAAGAGGTTTATAACCTCACTTTGGATGATATTTGGAGAATTAACCTTTAGTTATGATAATCAGACGACCTTTTATTATGGTTAGAAAGTAATACTCCGATAGACAGTATTTCCGCTACTGTCTAATGTTCATTAAATTAAGCATATTTTAGAAATTATCATTTAAATTATCGGAGATGTTACAGTTGGTATCAGAGCAAAACGTTCCAAAAACTCTCTCTAGAGTTGCTACAAGTTCCACGTGAAATTTGTAGTTTTGAAACCTAGGTTTTTGCTTAGCTTAGGCTTCAAGACGAGTGCTTTAGAGTGAGTTACTTGGGTAGGAGGAAAGCCAATACGGCCTTGGGAAATTTTTTCTCTCAAATTTATATGACTTATGTGCTATGTGTTTATTTGTGTGCTAAATATGTGTTTGGTGGTAATTATTTAACAACCCACCAAGGGTTCACTTGTCATTTTGTCGGATGACGTCCAGATTTAACAATGAGAGGGCTCGCAAGCAAGCTCGAAAAGAAGCTGCTAGGATCCGTCGTCGTGCCTTAAAAAAATGCACTTATCTCGTTGGCAAGCTCGAGTGGCACCCATCGTACTCCTACACAAGCAAACAGTCAATCAGTGTTCGACAGGTTTGACCGTCGTCGTCCACCTCATTATCACAGGATTGCAGACTCAGTTTGCTCTAGAGAACTGGCTAAGGGAGATCGAGAAGTTGTTCGATGCAACAGCATGTCCGGAGACCGAGAAGGTGTCTATAGGTCCCTATGAGATCCTTAAAAGGATCGGGGAAGTAGCCTACCGATTGGCCTTACCGCCTGATATGTCAAAGGTTCATGACGTATTCCATGTGTCACAATTGCGGAAGTATCGTAGTGATCCTTCCCATGTAATCCCTGTTGAGTCAATCATTGTTGATCGGGACTTGACTTATGAAGAGCGACCTATACGTATTCTTGATCGTCAGAACCGAATCTTGAGAAGAAAGGTGGTCCCGTTGGTAAAAGTGCTTTGGAGAAATCAAAAGTTCGAAGAGGCCACTTGGGAGACTGAAGAATCGATGAAGCAAAAATATCCCGAGTTGTTTACCTCAGGTGCTTAGCCTTGTTTCTAAGTTTCGAGGACGAAACTTTCTTAAGGGGGAGTGATTGTAACACCTCAAAATTTCACTCCGAATTTTTCGCGTTTATTTCATAGTGTTTAATTAACTCCGTTACCTTTTCACTGTTTTAATCAATAAAATTATCATCTTGATTTGAAAATTCGTAAAAATTATATTTTTTATTTCATAAACATGTTGGATTTATTTTTCTAAGGTTTAAATAATTTTTGTGAAATTTATTTTCAATATTCAGATTTTATTTGAATTTAAAATCGGTTTTGGAGAAAAAATTAGGAAATCGGTAAAAATAATTTTAATTAATTATTTTATAAATTTTAAAACTCATTTCAAATTTATTAAAATCAGTTTGTCATAGTTTTAACTCATTTTCGGATTTTCTAAGGCATTTATAAGCTTATTTGACTATTTGACTAACTTTAAGGTTTTAATCTTTAAAATTATTAAACTTGGTCCAAAAGTCTTGAAATTTTTATGGGAAGTAAATTCTGATGTTGGAGGAAGTTTCCAAGTATTTTCATCCCATTGCCAACCCAATTACTCCATCCTCCAACTACATTGACTTCTTGACATTTTTTTCTTATTTATTTAAAGTTTTGGAGCAAATAATTTTTACCCAATCTATTTTCATTCTAAAAACTGAAGAGTAAGCTTCTCCCTTACTTTCTATGTCATTTTCGTACTCCATAAAAATTTTGAGCAATTTTTGAGCTTTAGAAAATTATTTATAGCATTTTCAAGTTGTTTTTAATTAAACTCCTAATTTCTTCTATTAATTTCTACTCTAAATTCTAACACTTATTTTCTTCCTTGAATATTGTTAGAAGGTGATACATTTAGTCTAGAGCTTGTGGAAGAGGAAGGATCTTAGCTCGTGTTCTCTTATTATCTCCATTCTATTTTCCACTTGAAATTAAGGTAACTAGCTTTAATCCTAGTTTAATTTTGATTAATAAGTTAATTATAGTTAATTAATATACATTATAGTAGAAATAGTTATAATAATGTTTGATATGGATTATGTGAATTTACGTGAATTATATATGAATTTTCGGATTTATGTGAATTTAATTGTTAATTATGATTTTCGATTTACATATGTTTATTTAAGTGTATAATATATATTTACTGATTTTATATGTATAAATCTTGATAAAATGATATATTTAGTATGTTTATGAACTCATACATGTTATTAACTTGTTGGTGTGATTTAATTTGAATTTTGGAAAATTATTTTGTTAATTGTGTAATTATATCCGATAGTATTTTAGTGTTTTAGAATATGTTTAAATTTCGAAATTTATTTTTATACTCACGAAAATTATTTAAGATATTTCATTTTATATTTCAATCCTCATTTTATGGTCGTGATTAACCTACTTGAATTATTGTATGAATTTGTCAAATTATTATTTATTTGATTAGTAAATTGTTTAATTCAAAAATCTATTAATTTAAACTTTATCTTCTTGAACCAAAATGAACTTGTTAAAAGTTTATTAATATTAAGGTATTTCGTGATTAATATCACTAATATTAATTTTGGATTATTATTAATTTATTTTAGTGATTTAAATTCAAAATTATTGTATAATGAAAACCTAATTACCGAAACTAGTTATGTTTTTTTCAGAATAATTACAACAACTTTTAACTAAATTTTGATTTGTTTATTAATGTTAGTTAATTTATTTAGTTTGTCTTACTAAAAAGAATTTAATCAAACTTGTTGTTTTTAGATTTAATTATTATTACGTGTAATTTGAGAATTTATAAATAAATTACAATGAGTTTAATTATGACTTTTGTATCCCTTTTACAAATGAATATTTTCAAACCAAATATTGTTTAAGTTGATATTAAGTTGAATTGGGTGATTCCAACAACTTTTATGTTAATTTAACAAGTTTGTGTATTTTGGATTAAATTATTGATTAAGTTGATATTGAGTTGGATTGGGTGATTCCATTAACTTTTATGTCAATTTGACAAGTTGTGTATTTTTGGTTTAAAATATTGTTTAAGTTGATATTAAGTTGAATTGGGTGATTCCAACAACTTTTATGTTAATTTGACAAGTTTGTGTATTTTGGATTAAATTACTGATTAAGTTGATATTAAGTTGGATTGGGTGATTCCATTAACTTTTATGTCAATTTGACAAGTTGTTTATTTTTGGTTTAAAATATTGTTTAAGTTGATATTAAGTTGAATTGGGTAATTCCAACAACTTTTATGTTAATTTGACAAGATTGTGTATTTTGCATTAACATATTGTTTATGTTGATATTAAGTTGAATTGGGTGATTCCATCAACTTGTATGTCGATTTGACAAGTGTATGTATTTTTTTATTAAAATATTATTTGAGTTGATATTGAGTTGAATTGGGTGATTCCATTAACTTTTATGTCGATTTGACAAGTTTTTGTGATAATTATAAACCTTTGATTTTTATTCTAAATAAAATGATTTGAGATTGTTCTAAAGATGTTGTTAACAATCTCATGTTACTACTACTTTAATTATGTTATGATCTTAAATTTGAATTAGTTTTACTTTGTAATGTGTTGGGTACAAAGTGTTGTATTGAGATGATTTTTACTTTGCACTGAACTGGGTGCAAAGAGATGTTTTGAGATGATGTTTACTATTGTACTGAGCTGGGTACATAGAGATATTTTTGAAATGATATTTTATTGAGTCATTACCTTTGTACTGAGCTGGGTACATTGGTTTGTTTTGTTGAGGAAGAGAAATCCTATGGGGCTGAGCTGGGTCCCTTGGTATGAACCGTCACTCTTGTCTTGAGTTGGGTACATAGAGTTAACTTACGTGCTGAGCTGGGTACGTAAGTCCGCTTTGATATTAGTTGTCGTCCAGTGTTAGGTTGTACTGAGCTGGGTACGACGCACTGAGCTGGGTGCGTTGAAACTAGCACTGGGAGTTATGGCCATTTCTTAGACATAGGATATCGTATGCTGAGCTGGGTGTGCGTGTCCTAATACTTCTATCATGTAGGAACCGTGGGTGGTTGTATGCTGAGCTGGGTGTACATCTATCCACTTGCGTTCAGTTCTCCCCTCGATGCTGATTATTGTGATGTTGTGTGGAATGATTATTTGGGAGAGTTATTTGGATTTGCAAATTGAGTCTATTTTGATATAAATGCTTATTTTGAGCATATTATTATTTTTACGAAGAATTATGATAATTGGCGATGTTATGGATGTTTATGATACTTTGTGGTTACTATAATCGATGTTGATTACTGTAATTAGCTTATTTGATCTTGTTTAACCTGGGAGGACTGCTAGTTGCTCCCCACTGACTGTGGACCCCTATATATATATTTTGCAGGTGAAGAAAGCTAATGATTCGGGTGGTTAACGGGCTAGAGTGAGAGATAGGAATTATAATCTTTTGTTATCATGCTCTACTTTATGACATTCGAAATTTCGTCATTTTGATAACCTGAGTTGTAAGAGGTTTATAACCTCACTTTGGATGATATTTGGAGAATTAACCTTTAGTTATGATAATCAGACGACCTTTTATTATGGTTAGAAAGTAATACTCCGATAGACAGTATTTCCGCTACTGTCTAATGTTCATTAAATTAAGCATATTTTAGAAATTATCATTTAAATTATCGGAGATGTTACATGATATGTTACCAAGAATAGAAAAAGCAACAGTATGTAGATAAAAAAGAAATAGACCAAAAAGAAAAGTGAGTAGATTAAAAAGAAAAAGAGGGAGTATGATATACTCCGGCATCATATATTCATATATCGATACGGGGAGTGCAGCTATGTAAGTTGCTTACATTCAGGCTTCAGCTATACGGATACCTATTGATTGGGTGCACAGTGCACTGGAAGTCTGGAGCCACTGGGATGGGTCATGGGTGAGTGGCAGAGTGGGTGCATGGGTGGGTCATATTGATGGATGTTGGCATCACATATTAGGAAGTCTTTCCTGTTAAGGACTTTTGTATATTAGGCAACATATATCTTGTATTGATAGTATCCTAATGTGATTAGGAAAGGGTTTTAGGTTGTATATATATATTTTCTCCTTGCTTAATGAAGGTTTGAGCCGTTTTCTCCCAATAT
Source organism: Beta lomatogona (assembly GCA_947646795.1). Classification (NCBI taxonomy): domain Eukaryota; kingdom Viridiplantae; phylum Streptophyta; class Magnoliopsida; order Caryophyllales; family Amaranthaceae; genus Beta; species Beta lomatogona. The sequence goes on along the minus strand of CANSNZ010001395.1, from coordinate 436,430 downwards.
TATTCTGCACTTTATCATGGTATCACAGCCATCTAACAATTAGATTTTTTTTCGATCCTTCTGGCTTTCTCGAAGAGCTTCATCTTCTTCGAATTTTTTTTTTCTTCTTACGCCTTGGTTCCATTTGCTTGCGTTGCTGCACTTTTCTTGTGCGTGATTTCACGTCTCTTGCTTCCGCCGCTATTCAATTGTGTGCTGCACTCTTACTTTCTCGCTCGGCCATGGGTGATTCTGACGCCAAGGCTAGTGCCGGAACGTCGCCTCGTTATGAGCCGTTTTCCGAGTACTATTTACACCCTAGTGAGGGTACAGGAGCTGTTATTAGCCCTATCCTATTGATTGGTGACAACTATGAGGCTTGGTCTCGCTCTCTTCGTAATAATTTGCGGGCCAAGAACAAACTTGGCTTCATTGACGGCACAATCAAGGTCCCTAATTCATCATCTCCCGATTATTCTCAATGGGGTATTATTAATTCTATGCTTGTTGCTTGGATTTTTAATACTCTTGATGTTTCTGTTCGTTCAACTATGCGTTTTCCTGACAATGTTAAATTTTTATGGGATGATTTACGTGATCGTTATTCACTTGGTAATGGACCACACATTCTTGAATTAAAAAATAAAATCCGTGATTGTCGTCAACTTGGTCGTCCTGTTGCTACGTTTTTTGGTGAATTACGCCAATTACAAGATGAATTAATGAGTTATTGCAAGTTGCCTGTTTGCACCTGTTCTGCTGCTTCTGAGTATCTTCGTCTGCAGGAAACTGAACATCTTCATCAGTTTTGTTTGGGTTTAGATCCCAAGAAATTTGGTACTCTGGTTTCTGGTCTTCTTATGCAGGATCCTTTACCTTCTTTGAATGTTGCTTATGCTAAAATTATTTCGGATGAGCGTAAACAACACGTGTCAGAGGGTTTGGATACCCCTCGTCCCGATGCTGTCGGTTTTGCGGCTGGTGGTCCGGTTGCTCGTGTTTCCCCTGCTAGCGGGGATGACACTCGTGTGTGTAGTCACTGTGGAAAGTCTGGTCATCTCAAAGACCGGTGCTTTCAGCTGCACGGTTACCCTCCTCGTGGGGGTGGTCGTGGGCGTGGCTCTCGTGGTGGCAGGAATGGCCGTGGAGGCTCGATTTTTGCCGGTAATGCAGGTGGGGGTCGTGGCTCAACATCGTCTGATATTTTCGATGCTGATCGTCGTAGTGCTCCTACTCTTACTGATGACCAATGGCAACAATTGATGTCGGTTCTCAAAGGGACGCATGTCTCTTCCTCCTCCACCGAAAAACTTGCTTGGTATGTATGGTTCGATGATTGGCTCATTGATTCCGGGTGCCTCTAATCATATGTCCGGTAATCTTCGTTTGTTTACTAATCTCCGCACAATTTCTTCGGAAGTTGGTTTGCCGAATGGCAAGAGTACGCTTGCTACTAAGGAGGGCTCTATCACACTGTGTGATGGCTTGGTTTTGGATCATGTTCTTTATGTTCCTGATCTTACTTGCAGTTTATTATCTCGTTTCTCAATTATTGGCTCAACAAAAGTTTATTATTTTCTTCACTAATAAGCTATGTACTATACAGGACCTCACTTTGAAGAACCCGATTGGAGCGGGAGTGCGATCTAGCGGGGTCTATGTTTTCAAGTCTGTTCGTGGGCGTTCTCTTCAGGCTAATAAAGTGACTAAGGTTGATGATGTGAGTCTGTTATGGCATCGTCGTTTAGGTCATCCATCTCTTAAAGTTCTTTCTTCTTTACCCGGAGTAGCCTGGGGTTCGTAGTTATCGGTGTGATTTCGATTGTCCTATTTGTTTTATGGGAAAACAGCCCGTAATTCTTTTCCTTTGAGTAATAATAAGGTTCTTTGCTATTTTTGACTTGATTCATTGTGATATTTGGGGTCCTAATAAAGTTTCGCTCATTGTGGTTCTCGATACTTTCTTACTATTGTTGATGATTTTTCCCGTGCCACTTGGGTTTATTTAATGGCTCATAAATCTGAAGTTCCACAACTTGTTCAGAATTTCTATCTTATGGTTAAAACGCAATTTAATTTGAAAATTAAAGTGTTGCGTAGTGATAATGGTCAGGAGTTTCTTAGCTTGAAAAAGTTTTTTGCTCAGAAAGGCATTTTACATCAAACTAGTTGTGTTGATACTGCTCAGCAGAATGGTCGTGTAGAACGTAAGCATCGTCATCTTCTTAATGTGGCACGTGCGTTACGTTTCCAAGCCCATTTACCGAAATTATTTTGGGGAGAGTGTGTTAAGGCTGCTGCTCATCTTATTAATCTTACCCCTACTCCTGTTTTGCATGATAAAACTCCATATGCGTGTCTTTATGGTGTTCCACCTTCGTATGATAGTATCCGTGTGTTTGGGTGTCTCTGTTATGCTGCAAATCGTCCTCGTGTGAAAGATAAGTTTGATTCTAAGACTCGGAGATGTGTCTTTGTTGGATATCCTTTTGGTAAAAAAGGATGGCGCTTGTTTGATTTGGATACTCGCAAATATTTTGTGAGTAGAGATGTGCAGTTTGTTGAGGATTCGTTTCCATATTTTGATGCACTTTCTACTCATGATCGTACGCAATGGGATGCATATTTGAGTCAACCAATGGTTTGGGATGATGATGTGTATGATTTTGGTGAGGCTTTGGGGGGTAATGTGTGTGACGTTGTTGTTGAGCAACGTACGCGTGCTGTAGGTGCGTCTGCTGCATCACCTGTTGGTGCTATTGTTGGCCCGTCGTTGGCCGTGGATTTGGATGGTGCGGCTGCTGGGCAGCGCTTGGTGAATACTCCTCTGCGTGGTCAGGTTGGTGTTGATGATAGTGTGTCGACACCTCCCCCTAATTCGGTTCGTGTAGGTGATATTTTTTGTGATACTACCACCCCTCTTCGTTTAAGGGGGAGTTCTTCTTCTTCTCCTTGCTTAGATATGCCTACGGTTGTTGATGATACTCATGAGTTGGGTCGTGGTAAACGTGCCAAGGTTCCCTCCATCAAGCTACGAGATTATGTCACTAATACTCTTATTCTTCAAAACATAGATCCTGCTTCTTCTGTTGTCCTTCCGTCTTCCTCTCGTTCTTCAGGTAAACCTTTTAATGTAGCTTGTTATGTTTTATAATAACTTTTCTGTCAAACATCGGAGTTTTTTGACAGCTGTTACTAAAGGGAAGGAGCCACAGTCTTTTCGGGATGCAGTTCAACATCCTGGATGGCGCAAGGCTATGAAGGATGAGATTGATGCTTTGGAACGTAATGGTACGTGGACCTTGGAAGACTTACCTCGTGGTAAGCGCGCTATTAGTAGTGGTTGGGTGTATAAGATTAAGTATACATCTACTGGTGAGATTGAACGTCTTAAGGGACGTCTCGTTGTTCATGGCAATCGCCAAGTAGCAGGTATTGATTATAATGAGACTTTTGCTCCTGTGGCTAAAATGGGAACTGTTCGTGTTTTGCTTGCTATTTCCGCTGCTCGTAATTGGGAACTTCATCAGATGGATGTTCATAATGCTTTTCTGCATGGTGATTTAGCTGAAGAAGTTTATATGAAACTTCCCCCTGGTTACTCTTGTTCGACTCCCGGGAAGGTTTGTCGGTTACGAAAGTCTTTGTATGGTTTGAAACAGGCTCCCCGGCAATGGTTTGCCAAGTTATCTGCTGCTTTGAAAGCTTATGGTTTTATTCAGTCTTACGCTGACTATTCTTTGTTCAGTTATATTCAGGGAGTTGTGTCTCTTCATGTGTTGGTTTATGTTGATGATTTGATTATTGCTGGCTCCTCCTCTGCTGTTATATCTCGCTTTAAAAGGTATATGAGTGCCTGTTTTCATATGAAAGATTTGGGTGTTTTGAAGTATTTCTTGGGGATTGAGGTTGCTCGAAGTCCAGCTGGCATCTTTCTTTCTCAAAGAAAGTATGCGCTTGATGTTTTGACTGAAGCTGGGATGTTAGGCTGTAAGCCTATAGATACTCCTATGGAACAAAACCATCGGCTTGCTCTTGTTGCTGATGCGCCTATGGTTGATCCGGATCGTTATCGTCGTTTAGTCGGCCGTCTTGTTTATCTTTCTGTGACGCGTCCTGAGCTTAGCTATGCTGTGCATATTCTAGCACAATTTTTGAGTGATCCTCAGATTCCTCACTGGGATGCAGCCCTTCGTGTCTTACGGTACATTAAAGGCAGTCCAGGACAAGGTGTTTTGTTACAATCTCAGAATGATTTATGCTTAACGGCCTTTTTGTGACAGTGATTGGGCTGCTTGCCCAACCACGCGCCGTTCCTTGTCTGGATACTTAGTTTTTCTTGGGTGCTCTCTTGTTTCTTGGAAGACTAAGAAGTAACCCACTGTTTCACGATCTTCGGCTGAAGCTGAGTATCGTTCTATGGCCGTTACCACTTGTGAGTTGAAATGGTTGAAATCTTTGTTGCTGTCTCTTGGTGTTCTGCTTCCTCGGCCTATGCGTTTATTTTGTGATAGTCAGTCTGCTCTTCATATTGCTAAGAATCCTGTCTTTCATGATCGAACAAAGCATATAGAAACGGATTGTCATTTTGTTCGGGATGAATTACTTGTTGGCAATCTTTCTACTGCTTATGTTCCTACTGGTCATCAGTTAGCTGACATTCTCACTAAGGCTCTTGGCAGACAACGATTTTTTTTTGTTGCGCAAGTTGGGCATTCGTGATTTACATCTTCCACCTGAGGGGAGTATTAGGAAGTCTTTCCTGTTAAGGACTTTTGTATATTAGGCAACATATATCTTGTATTGATAGTATCCTAATGTGATTAGGAAAGGGTTTTAGGTTGTATATATATATTTTCTCCTTGCTTAATGAAGGTTTGAGCCGTTTTCTCCCAATATTATTCTGCACTTTATCATCACATAAAAAAAAGTGTTAATCCTTGACCCAGTCAAAAAAAAAAAATTGGTGCTTCGATACCACTTTTTATTGATCCGACACCACTTTAATGGTAACTTTTCAATACACTATAACAAGCGACAAAAAACGGTAATACAGTAATATGAGTTATACACGAGATTTGATAGTTTATTCTTTATATTATCGGCAAAGACTACAATTTAACCTATTTTACGTCTATCCCAACTTTGGTAGGTGCCTGGAGACTATGAGTCGTCGGTCGTCCAAATGCCCAATGATTTGGAGATGGCTTGCACTCTCACACTTATGCAAGTTCTGGAGAAGATTTAAGCAAAATTATGTAAACCATCCCCTGTTTTCAAAAAACTTTTTGTTCATATTTAACACATACCTATGACGAGGTCCTCGTGGGAGCCCAATGGTTGGTGCTCCCACCTCCCAACCGCAAGGTCGGGTATTCGACTCTCATCACTCCCCAATTTGAGGAGTTTGTATAAATATGTTTGTTTGTGGGTATAAATCCCCTCTACCCAGCCAATGAGCTGGTGTGCCCTGCATGCTAGTATAACTTTTTGGGCAAAAGTATAAAGAAAAAATCGATTAAGAGAGAGGTTAGTTAAGATCTTACGCCACATGTAATGGGGAAATAAATGTGTATATAAAGAAATAGCAAGGTCGATGCCACATTAGTTATGTTAGTTGATAAGGAGCAACGCCTTAACTAAACATCAACCCTTACGGTTTCTTGGTCCAATACCACGGGCCAAACACTTGATATTGCATTGGAGAGGTAAAGGGATTTCTATCTCCAAGCACGACCATGGATAAATTTTGACCTTATGACCTCAAGGTTATAAGGGAGTAATTTCCTAATCAAGTGCTTCAAATTTACTGCTTACAAGTAGAGTTCTCAAATCTCAAGAAACGGATTTACCCTCTAAATATCAGACATTCCTTAGGAGTATGTCACCTAGGAGATATCAACTGAGGGAAGGGATTATTCATTTTGAAAATGATTTATCTGAATATTCTTATATGAAGGTAATTTACATTCAAGGCTAAATACTCACATAAAGCAAGAAGCATAACCTGGCTCCTTGCATATACAGTAAAAGAAAACCAGAATTCTCAACAACATTAACTTATTCATCTGCTCTACACAAACCACCAAAAAACTGCAAAAAGCCAAAATCCAACTGCACAGGAAGAAAGAAGAAAAAGAAGGAAAAAGGGTAAAGATTATCTATTATAGAATGATCAAGCTAAGTAGAGTGGATTTGTCCTCCTCTTCCCGTACTAACTGGTGGCTTTGGTGGCTTTTTTATTCGACCTAATGACCTTATTCCTCTGCTGTTCCTTGCAATCTTTTTCTGTGAAACATCCAAAAACAAAATTACACAAATATAAACTTTAGTTTCTAGTAAGTGACAATTCAGTTAAGAGTATAATGCTGATATCAATCACAAAATAGCAATGGTGACATGTAACACAAATAGTAACGTTCATAATGGTACTAATTAGGCTCACAAAAATAAGAAACTTAAACACGCACTTTGAAAATAATACTCCCTCCGTCCCATAATATAGTGCTTACATTCCTTTTTGGGTGTCCCAAAATATTGTGCCTGTTTTATTTTTATCAATTTATTTGGACTAAATTATCCTCAATCTTTACACAAATTCTCCAAAATACCTTACTTTTTTTTTAAAAATGTGTGTCATTATTTATTACTTTACACCATTTCAAGGAACATTTATTGTTTTTTGATTTTTTTAAAGGAAAACAAAACTAAGGGAGTAGTTCCAAGACAAAAGTACTTTATTAATATATTTTTTTTGATATCCTACTACTCCCTCCACTCTCCTTAATTCCCGTGCAAAAAAAGAAGTAAGCATTATATTATAGTACGGAGGGAGTACATAATACTATAACATGTAGTTACGCCGCCGCTTGAAAGTGTGTATGGAGCTTATGCTCTTTTTCATACTAATAGAAGAGAGAAGAAAAGGAAAAGCATGAAATCAAGTATATGAATCATAAAAAAGGTTAATAAGAGAAGTATAATACTAACAGTGGTCATCTTGATCTTGATATCTGTGTCTGTGCTTGCATTCTTAGTACTAGTAGTTGATGAGAAACAACCCAACTCAAGAAACTTCAGTAAAGGCTTCATAGTCTGTTGAAGAGAAGTGTAGATTTTCATTTTTCTTTCTTAGAGAAGTGTAGTAGTATTTCTTATCTTCACTTTTGCTCTGGTTTTTGGTGCTTCTCATAATTATGTTATGTCGAACAACTAAAGTTTTTTTTATGGTTATTACATAAGCTCGGAGTCGCTGTAGCTGACGCAGTTGTCTGCCTTTTTCCCATATGAAAGGTTATAGTAGTATGAGAATAATAGTAACAATATTATTTTCATACTTCTAAATGCTAATTTTATACATATATATTATACATTAAGTACCTTCTAGGCTTCTATAATGTTAGATAAGTTGGACAAATTTGTATGAAGTTTTAATCTGATATGACTTTTTGTTAAGGTGTTAATCCACATAGAGAGTAACTAACATATAAATTTAATGGGCTACTCTTAAATTTTTTTGCCCTTCCTTAAAAATCACGTATAAAATCTGTTTTTTTTTTTTATTCGGTAATTAACTAGTCAACTAGGCTCAGGTGTTCAGCTCTCATGATTTATGGGGTAAGAAGGGGATCCCAACTCATAAGGAAACTTCCATAGACTAGAAAATGGGAATTTATATCCATAAACAAATATCCACACACAAACACCCTAAATTTAGAGTTAATGAGAGTTGAACTTCCGACTATAAAGTTGGGAGATGGAAGCTCCAACTATTGGACTCCCACGTGATTCTCACGTATAAAATCAATATTATGAATAATTTGGGGGAATACTTTCACTTTATTAGATACAATCATTTAAAAGTTGATGATGTTTAGAGATCATCATGCAAATTTGAAACGTGTCATTTTCAACAATCCTGAAGGGGTAATGTAGAAGGATCTTATCAACTCAGCTTAGCTTGAGGCTTGACCGAGTATTATTAAAGTCGGTGTGATGCACATGCACATACCACGGTTGGTAAAATGGTAATTACCAGACACTAGTCCATTTAATAAGGCCTCCCCCTGTTCCCTGGGTAAGTAATCTCTTTGTCCCATTTTAGTTGTCATACTTTAAAATATAAAACAAAAGAATATCATTTATTAATATGTTTTCCATTTTTTTATATTATTTTTGAGTTTGGAGGCATATTAAATATTTTGTTGTTTAATAATGATAACTTGACAACTCTTTTGAAACTTCTTAAAAAGGAAAATTTATCAATTAAAATGGGACAGGCGGGGGACTAGTTAGTACTTCTAGTAAGTACTCCCTTCATTTTCTTTTGTTGTTCCTATTTAGAGTCGGAGAGGAAACCAATGCAACTCAAAAAATGAGCAAGATCCCACTATTTTAAATAAAATTAATGAAACAAAGGGGTGGTTTGATTGGGGGTCCTCTGCAAAGGTTAAGAGAATCAAATTACTTGATTCCCTTACTTGTTTTTTTATTCTTTTTTATTTTAATGATTCCCTATATCCTTTCCTTACCCCCAAAGTCCTCTACTCTCATTCCCCCCACCACCCAAGGTTTCACTTACCCTTTCTTTGACTCATTATTGACCATCTCCTTGACCATCCAACCACCACTTGACTCAACCACCCAACAACCACCACCACCTGACCACCCAACCACCACCACCTGCCCACCCAGCTAGGGCCGACAATACCTAACACGACATGATAAGATGACACGAACTCGACCTGAAGAAACTGAGAGAAACACGAACCCAACACGAACACGAATGACACGAAGTCAACCCGATTAGTTACATTTATCATATTATGCAACTATTCTACTTTTTATATCAATTTTGATACGTTTAGGGGCCAACCTGAAAGTGACACAAAACCAAACACAAACATGACCCATCGACACGACTTGCCAGCCTTACACCCAACCACCGAAACCTGCCTCGACCACCAACCACCACTTGCCCCCAACACCCCCAACCAAGCCACCAACCACCGAAAACTTCCCACCAACTACCAGAACCGCCCACCAGGTGATAATCACTAGTTTACCATCCACCACCTAACCTACCACTGACCCACAAACCCTAAAAAAAATAGCAAAGAACAAAGAGAGGGAGAGGCGAACAACCGACAGCAGAAGGAAAGGGCCGGACGGGGGAGGAGGCGACAACGCTGGGAAGGGGAAAAGGAGAGGCACTGCAGGAAGGGGCAGCGGCGCGGTGGGAGGGGAGGGGGAGGGGTGACAACGGCGGTGTAGTAGTGGGGTGAGAAGGGAGGCGGGGGAACAACAAGGGAGGGAGGGGTGGTGCTATGGTGGAAAAATGTTAAGAGGAGTAAGAAAGAGGAATGATAACCAAACAACCCCTAAAAATAAAGATTTTAGCACTTTGAGTTATTTTATGCTAGACAAACAATGAAACAAAAATTTGAGGGATTAAAAGATAAAAAAATGACTACAAACAAGTGTGAACACATTTATTGCCCTTTGAGTTACAACCAATGAGACAAAAGATTGAGGGGTAAAAAAGTAAAAAAACGACTACTTAATATTATGAACACATTTATTGCAACTTAAAACTAATAGGAAATATAATTCATAAATTACACTATGTATGGAAAGATTCAAAATATGAACAACATATTGAAATTTCTCGATGGGGAATACAAGAACAACAAAAGAAAACAGAGGGAGTACTAATTAGGGATCTTCAGTTTATGGTGCGTTTGATTCAACTTATTTTGTTTTTGTCTTATATTATCTAATCTGATCTGATCTTATCTTATTTTTTCTGAAGTAAATTAAAATAAGTTGAACAGAATAGAGCCTCAGAGGCATGTGCTTTTGCCTTATTGCTTCAGTCAAAATGCAGCGTTTTGATTAAGGCAAAGTAAAAAAAAAAAATTGACACACGGCTGGCTCTAACATGTCGCGTTGCGCCACTTGTCAATGTTCTGTTGGTTTTAAAAATATAAACTTTGTAAATATTGCAACAATTATATTTCAAAAGATACAAATTAAAAAGAAAGTTTACCAACGACTCTATTTTTCTAAGCTCTACAAATAGAGACCCATTTTGCGTTATTTTGCACACAATCTATTTTCTCCATTTTTACTAATGTCCTTTTTTTTCATTTCATTTTGATACTGTTCCAATTTTATTTGTGAAAAATTACGATAATTGTGGATTCTGATAATTCTAATTATTGGACAATTCAAACCAAAATCATTTACAAAACTTGTCTGTCTAATTTAATTCTTGAAATGCTAATTTAATTATTAAAAACGCTTATTATGTATATGATTTAATTATTGAAATGCTTGATATGTCATATTTATATATACTCCATTCGTCCCTAAATTGAGTTTTCATTTCTTTTGGACACAAGTATTAAGGAGAAATCATAAGTGGGACCTCAGTTGTATTAGATCAGAATTAACAACTGAAGTTGATACACTATTTATGAATTGTTTATTGAGGAGAGAGAATGTGAGCCACTTTACAAAGTCATCTTGTTTATGAGGAAGTAGGTAGTATAATAAAAAGTGAGCTAAATAATATTTTAATTGGTAGACTCATACCAAATAAGGAAATGAAAAATCTATTTGGGACAGGCATAAATAGAAAAATGGGAACTCTATTTAGGGACGGAACAATAGTTTTTAGGTGCATTTTGGTTGCATTCTAGAGCAATTAGATTCATATTTGGGTTCATATTGCATTATTTTCTTAAGTTATGCTATTCTACTCCTATTTGGTATGTTATCGTGTTTTTGATGCATTTCAGGTATTGAGAACATATATAGAGTATAACTAGCTAAGCTTGAGCATTAGAAGCATTTGAAAGGAAGGTACATACATCGCATAAAGATTGTTATGGATATTTTACGATACGAGTTTGAGCCAAAAAAACAAAACGAAAATCATTTGAATAAATGTGGAAAAAGATTCACTTCTGCTCTTTTGACCATAACATTGATGTGTTTCTGGTAATCGGATAATTTCAGTGGATTTAGAAACTAGACTTAAAAGAGCTTTCCAACAATAGGTGGCACGCCTCGAGGAGACTTCTAGTCAAAGAATTATGCCTTTCGAAAATTCGCATTATTTCTACTGGAATCTGCTACCGATCTACCGTACGCGTGCATCACTTAATCCGTCTATTTAATGATTATTCAACTTTCTTTATCTCATAAGTTGTAACTTACTTTCCTAGTCATATTAAGGTTGCTACTTGCTATATATGTTTGCCTAATGCCTATAAAAATTTAAAAATAGCAAACTTGAGCAATCTAGCCGTGAATCGTACTTGAATGAGTTGGACTACCATCAAGACTTGAGAGTTGGAGACCAAGCTCATATATAAATAAACCATCATCATCACTTATCATCCAGATAAGCAACCCAGATAATAATTTCTGTTATCTGATTTCACAAACAAATCCTCTTAACCCCTATAATTACTTTTTTATGGGTGAAAACCCCCACTAATCACATGAACTCTTCCTCAATAATCCCACTAATTACAATTTCTCTCTCCTCATTTCTCACCCACCAAACACCATCGTTTCTTTCTTCCTTAAAAATCCGATCTTTCTCTCAAATAATTTCTGGGATTTGAAGAAAAATGTTTGATATTATATTAGACAACTTTAGAATACCTTGGCTTATTTGGATTCAAATTTTCATCATGTTTCTTTTAACCCTCATTATTCTTTTCTGTTACTTTGGTTTTATTGTTCTTGATTCTTCTTCAACCACTAATTCTCATACTACTATTTCTCCTAATTTGAAGATTTCTCCCAGCTGTTCTCCAAGTACCCAGGTGCGGATTTCACCTGCATTCTTTGTTTCTTCTTCTCCGCGTACCCAGGTTCGGATTAGTGTTATTAGCTTTTGAATGCTTCAATTCTTGATCTTGAATGAGTTTTTCGGTTAGTTGTTAAGAATGTTAATTAGCTCCAATTAGAGTTAATTTGAGGGTATATATATGCTTATTATTTTATGATTTTCTACATTGTTTTCTGGGTTGACTCATCGCCAAAAATGTTCATTGTGATTAACTAGGTATTTTTCTCACTCTTATGTGAGAAAAATCAGGGCTATTTTCAAGTAATCACTCCGATTGGCCCATTTGGTAGAATAATTTGAATTGGGTCTTTGTTGAAAGTTACTTTTGGTGTGAAATTGGGCTGAAGGTATTCCACCTTTGGAAGTTTATTGGTGTGTTAATGTGGGATTCCTTGATTTGATCTTGAATAGAGATTGGTATGGTCTAGCTGAGAAGGCAGTCTAGCATAATTGTATTATGATCTACTCTTTAGGACATGAAAGAGATGAGCATATTAATTGTGTATATTTAGAAGGCATCAAATAGAAAACATAATTTCAGGTTGCGCGAATGTTACATTGTTACAGCTAAATATAGATTGAATAATGGAGTAGTTTCTAGGACTTCCAGATAATCCTGATTTGCCAAGAATCTGAAGTTATTAATTTCCTTCTATTGTCCCCCTCGGGTATCAAGAACGATATATATCTTATCAGGAAATGATCACAAAATTATGCCGGAGATGATTAAAACCTAGGGCAATTGATCATGGCAGTTATACTTTTAGCCGTCTATCAAGCTGCTAGGATGACTAACATACTATTGTCTAACGCTATTGACACAATTCCTAATACAAACTACTTGATATATAGTATACTGTATGCAAGAGAGAAGAAGTTGCTGTGTTAATGTAAACTGCTAGATATGTGCAATTCGGACATCTTGAATCAGAGCTACTGGAGGAGCTTTTCCCTTATGTTTTTAACTTTTGGGAGAGTGGCTAAGTGAGAGCATTGCTGGGGTCAAGGAAGCCAAGAGAAGGAACGAGAAAATCTGAAAACCAAGCCTTTGTTTGTTGGACTATACTATGGTGCAATGGAATATGAAACCTTAGAAGAAGTTTTCTGTATGGAATTAGTTTTCGCTAGCTTGATAACAGTCAAAATAGTTTTATACTTTTCTGATATCAAGTGTCCAAAATCATCCAAAGATTAACATAACTTAAATCTAATGCTCAAAGTCACATTTCCCTGTATAATCAAATAGGCTGAAGTTTCTTAGTAGTGATGAAGCTCATTAATAGTCCAATGGTGCTCTTCCATGTAAAATAATGACCAATGCTTGCTTTGGGGAGCCAAATTCTACCACAACAGCTGTGTTATTTAATGACTTTTTGTGGTCCATTGAAAATGAGCTGTTTACTGAATATCATGATCATGCCAGGCCAATCATCTCTTTTACACTTAGCCTGGATTCTTGAAACGCATATTAAGTTGCAGTCTAGATATCCGTCCATTTTCAACAAAGCAGATAGCATCCCTTAAAATAGGAACTCTGGTTCAACAGACCACATCTGATCTCTTTAATCTGTTTTTCATGTATTTCAGTAGCCTTTATAGAAATCGAAATCTTCCTTACTTTGCCCTAGTTGGGAGCCTTTATAGAGGCGTTAGGGTGATTATATGTCACTTAGCCTGGATTCTGATTATTTGGTAGTGACCATTATGAAGCAAGTTCGGGGTTTTCTATGTTTTGTGATGAAATTTGAGCTATACGTTAGTATCTAGATAAATTAAGTTCATATAAGTTTCGATAAGTTTAGGAAAGTTAAACTGAGGGCTGATAAACACAAGCAAATAGATAGGTAGAGACCTAGAGTACTGCAGTTCCTCCATGGAGGATAATTGGGAAGGAAAACTAAAGATTTACGAGTTAAATCTATTGAGCTACTGAAATGAATTTATTGAGCAAAATTTCTCTGTTTGATTTCGATTTCTGAATCTGTGTAAATTCTATTGCGATTACTATTGTTACATAGACAAACTGGTGTAAAATTCTAAGAAGTTGGTTATTTTAACAGGCAACTGTAAACCATGATGCTAGGGAAGAAATAGCTATCACAACTAGCAACAGGTTGAGGCGTTTAGAGAACAATTCAGAAAGGGATGGCTCCTCCATGAAGGACTTAGCTCCTTCTCCTGTTGCAGAAAGATTCTTCCACCCATGCCGTTACCTTTATCTTGCAAAACAAGCTTTCCTCAAATGTTTAGGTCTGGGTTCAGGATCTCACAACTCAAATGACAAAGAACATGAACATGAAGATTGATGTATGTGAATCCGCCAAGTAGTCTCACTTTCTCCATAATATTTCAGATTAAAATCAGGGTAACGTATTTTACAATTGCAATTGTTCTGGTGGAAAGCACCCTTTTGCATACATGTACAGATTGGAGGGACAAAGTAACTAGGAATATGAAATTGAAGGCATGTGTATAAAATTGGTGTCTGGACATCGTTTTATAACTGATTCCTTGACAAGGACACAGGGTTGTTTGTGATAGTATGAGATTCAAAACTGCATTACGTGGGAAAATGCCAGTGTAATTTCGTTATTTCGAGGCAATGGTCTATCATTTTTGTCATCTGGCCAAGCCTCATACGAATGATTTTGTAATTATACAAAAAATTGATTCAGAATTAGTATTCTTTTCTATGGTAAATGAAGTGTAAACGTTGGTAATTCCGAATATCTAATGTCTCATCTTGTGAACACTGCAAAGTAATTCCTACTCGTTTTGGTGTACTACTATTGTAAATTTTTCTGCACTTCTATCTGAAATGATTGTCCTATATACTATATACTATATACTGTGCTGGAAAATATGGACCAACCTTTTTTTTTTCTTTCCTTGAATAATTCAGTAGAATATAGTCTCTCTCGCAAATTAGTTGCCACTTGCTACATGGACTTTTTGAAGGTTAGAGACCTTGGAGTATATTGACTTCAACCATGTCTTTTCTCTCTACAATTGAAGATTATACATGAGCAAGTTGGATCTTGTTTGATTTCTGGATCTTGCTTAATTTAGCTTCAATGTGTTTAAAAATTATAATTCATTGAGTTTGTGTAGGGTCTTATTGACCCTTAACCTAACATGTTTAAACTAATTGGTGACTCTAAATTTAAATTATTATGACTTAACAAAAAATAAAAAAGCTAATAGTACGAAAAGTAACTTATGTAAAAGTATTATAATTTGAAATAAGTGAAAATAAAGTAAGAAAAGCAAAGTCTAACATTTATTATCAAATACAGCTTGAACATGCTAAAACTTGAATTGACTCAACTCATATGTTGCACCCACTAAAATTTTGCATTAGTGAATTACCATAATTATATAGATAAACTAGAATCAATATCAACTAGATTATAAAATAACCACTAATAATAAGGACAATGGTCATTTTTACCTACTGATCTTGGTGCTTTGATTGCATAAACCTCTTAGAGCACCTTGTTGAAATATGCATTGAATTACCTGGAGCTAGGTTTAACCAAGTACGGACAGCGAGTGGAGGTTCAGGGGTGAAATGCCCTGGTAGTTAGGGGGCAACTTCCTCGAAGTTTTTCGGTGTATGCGGTTTAGTAAACCGTTTCTACTTTGGTTTTGGATTTAGTCTTAGTCTATTTTGGTTAATTTGAAGGGTACTATATCAACATTCTAATTAACCTCTGCCTTATTGTTCTGTAATTTGTACTCTCTCGAAAACCTAATAAAACAGTTCTCAATGTCGTGTGGACATAACTAACACATTGTTAGTGAACCACATAAAATGTCTGTTTTATTTTTCTCTTAATTCTTTATTCGTTAATTGATTCGGTCACAACACACCTCTATATAATTATTCTCTTAGAGCACCTCCATTGGTGAGACTGAGGACTGAGGAGAGAGAATGTCACACCCTTGAGTCTCACAATTGTAGAGGGTTTTAAATTTTAGAGTAGATTTTAAGTTTGGGAACCACTTCATTCAGAAGAAAGAGACAAAATGAGTCATATATATATATATATATATATAAAAGTTGATAAAACTCAATTTACCCAGTGGATAATTTACCTACTATTAATAATTTTAATGTATGATGGAGTCCAGCTTGCCATCAGTAATTATTTTCTAATAGTCTATTAGGAGCGGGTAATCTACCCATTGCGGTATTTGAAGGGTAGTCCTAGTCAGGGTATTGTTTTACGTCCAATGGGTGACATGTGTTTAACTGCTTTTTGTGATAGCTAGTGATTGGGCGACTTGTCCTCTTTCCCGTCGGTCGTTGTCTCGTTACTTGGTCTTTCTTGGGAAATCTCTGATCTCATCGAAAACTAAGAAACAACCTATTGTTGCTCGCTCTTCTACCGAGACCGAGGTCGAGTACTGAGCTATGGTTGTTACTACGTGTGAGCTAAGTGGTTGAAGTCTTTGTTGACTTGGTTTGGTATTTTGCATTCCCAGCCTATGCAGTTATATTGTGATAGTCAATATGCTATCCATATTCCGAAGAATCATGTGTTTCATGATCGTACTAAACATATTGAGGCTGATTGTTATTTTGTTCGTGATGAGTGGCTCTCAGGAAATCTATCTACGTCTTATGTTCCTACTGGTCACCAATTGGCAAACATTCTCACTGAGACTCTTGGGAAATCACAGTTTCATTTCTTGTTACTCAAGTTGAGGATTCGTGATTTACATGCTCCAACTTGATGGGAAGTATTAGAAACGAATTCTATAGTTAATAGAATTCTATCTCTGTTTGGTTTCTTAAATTGTAAATAGGAGTTTTAGGCAAGTTAGGTTTTGGTGTTAAGTTGTATTAATTACTTGTATAATGTATATAAACCTTGTTAGTGAATAATACAGCAAGTCGTTTTCTCATAGATATTTTTTATGTGAATTCTTAACAGTTTACTCATGTCGCAGAAAGGGAAAAAAATAGGAGTAATATCCTAGTCATTGTAGATTTCCTATAATTTGCCAATTCAATTATATAGATCATCCATGTGTAAACTTTTTAATTGTAGGCATATTTTAGTTTTGAAAATTGTTTTGGATAAGAAGTCGTCAATAAGTCATTAATTAAAGAAAGACTCATAAATCTAATTGGATTTTGGGAAACCATAGGACAATTTAGGGACTTATCCAATGTAGATTTCCTTATCATGACTTCATAATTGGTCAATGAATCATAAATCAAGTTCGGGGTTGACGGTTTGAATATGATCTGGAATCACATTCGCCCATTATTGGCCTCTACTAAGTACGATTAATGTTCGAGTTTATGCAAGTAAATAACCAAGAAATATGTTCATGCAATCTGAAAATTAATCTACGTTGCTTCATTAAATACAGAAGACTAATTTTTGGTGATATATTATCTATGCAATCAAATTACAAAGGTTCCTAAATCAAATTAAATTGTCTTATTAAGCGTATAGAACATTTCTTTAGGTTTTGATTAGCAAAAATAAATATGTGCAGTGATGAAAGCAATAAACAAGTTGACATGCATATATATGAATATGATAATGTGTGTGTGTGTGTATATATATATATATATATATATAAAAGCAATAGAGGAAAGAAAAAATTAGAGATGAATATACAAGAAAGCATTAATTCCTTTAAGATCTATATTATGAAAATTAGATTGTTAGTATAATAAGAAATAAATCGGAATGGACTCTCAAGAATTATACCTTTGTCACCCGGGGATCTGCATAAGGAGCAATCTTAAACCTTGGATGGAGCTTGAATGGAATTGGAGTATTTAAGAATATGTTTTTGTAGTGTTTGAGAGAGTATTTGGAGTGATTTTTATAGTTGGAAGCGTAGGAAAAGTTTGTCGGAAAGTTTGTCGAAAATCGAGTGGAAACGAGGTCTATTTATAGGGAAAGCGGAAGAAATCAGATAAGATTTGAGGATGCGCCCGACGCAGGCTTGTTGCGCGGCACACATTTGCTTTTGCACTTCTAAATTTTGCTAACTGTCTCGATGTAGCGCTTGCGCAACGTTGGTGGCCAGACGCATTGTGTCCAGTTTTTTTTGTTTGTTTATCCGAAATTCAAAGTTTTTTTTTGTCTTTGATTAAATAATATCTTTTGGATTCGAAAATTGATTATCTAGAAGATAAAATCTGATTTTTTTATAATAACTTTTAATATAGAAAATATTTATTAATTATCAGGAACAATTACTTGGGCTTTCTCAAAATGGGCTTTAAACATGCAATTAATTATCATGAGTAATTAATTAGGCTTCTAAAATTTGACTTGGAATAATAAATAGACTTTATGTTCTCAAAACGATTTTTGGCTTAGTTTTTGGATTGCTCTCCTTTTGGACAGAACCTGTATTACCCCCTCATAATTGCTTTGAAGGGATTTGACAGGCTACTAATTGTAAGAATATGCATCTTTCTTTTAGGGAGCTCATTTCCTACGATACTCCAAAGTTAAGCATGCTTTGGCTAGGAGTAGTCTAGAGTGACTATATGGAGAGTTTCTCAGTGTGCGCATGAGTAATAACAAAATGCGTCAGAAGAACTTGTGTTGGTTATTAAAGACAATTGTTGACCCTGGATGCACATTAGTGACGATAGACTCGATTTCGTATGGGTCATATGTTACAAATGGTATCAAAGCAATCCTGCAACCGCGTGCTAATCGTGTTAAAATGGTCACATAATACACTTTAATCTTCATAAAACATTATCTCCTGTAATTACAAAACCATGTCATGCCTCAATCAGGTGTATGACTGTATGCCACTGCCCATTAGTACTTTAATTAGCATCATCCTTATCTCCCTAATTTAGATAGTCATTTGCCATTTTGTCTACGAGGCTGCGACGTACGTGAATATATAGAGCTATGAAATGTTTATCAAACAAAATGTAATTTATGTCGTTTCTACATACCTTCAACTACAGTTGGACACAGAAAAGGATAAGAAACAACAGATAAAATAATCGAAAAATAGTTCTAATAAAAAGCCAAAAAATATCGTTCAAAACAACTAATTTATGTGTCAGCTAGCTAAATAAATCTACTCATATTTTATGCTTGAATATGCAAAATTAAAATTGCATGAGTTGTATTTTAGCGTACAAAAACAACCTTGCGAAATCTCCTAATCCATAATTAGCAAACTAATTAGTTACTTTCCTCCTACCCCAAGAGTTTCACCATTGTGGCATTGTGTTTGTATGGAAGTACAATTTTTTTCATTCCTAATTAATTTCGCCACCAGAAAAACAAAAACAAAAACAAAATAAATCCATCTTAAAGCATTTCTTGATGGGTAAACATAAACAATCTATAGAAACCAATACTTTTAAAGATATAGAAGAAGAAAATTCAAAAAAAACACCCCCTTTACCAGAAAAACAAGCCTCTGTTTCCCTAGTAGAACCTTCTCCTAGGAAGAACAAACTCCATAAAAAGACGAAAACCATTCGGGTTATCCGATCCATAATCCGGTCGTTCCCCATTATAGCTCCGAAACCTTGCAAGTTTCCGGAGATCAACTTTCGGAGCAGTAGTCCAAGTACCCGGGTGACGGGTACGTTATATGGGTACAAGAAGGGGAAAATGAGTTTTTCCATACAACAAACGTCCAAGAGTTTACCCACATTGGTGTTAGATTTACCCATACAAACCCATGTTCTACAAAAAGAAATGAGCCTAGGAATGGTCCGAATTGCCCTTGAATGTGAAAAAAGGGATGAAAAGGAAAAGAAGGCATTATTAGAAGAGTCAGTATGGGACATGTTTTGTAACGGCAAAAAGTTAGGATATGCGGTTAAGAGGGAGGCTGATGAGATGGATTTAAGCATTATGGAGCTTCTTAAGGTCATTACAATGGGAGTGGGAGTCTTGCCGTCCGCTGAGTTCGCCGACGCCGACGATCCCGACGACGAGTTGGCCTACACCCGTGCCAATTTTGATCATGTTGTTGGGTCCAGGGATTCAGAGACCTTATATATGTTGTGCCCCGAAGGGAGTAATGTTCCTGAACTTAGTGTATTCTTTGTAAGAATATAACCTTGTAATTGCAAACTTAGTTGGTAATTTAAGATGATCATCTTAATATTTTCTTGTGAATTCATGTCTGTTTTCGATCTTGGTCCATTTTGGTAGAGCTGAAGTCTGTTTAATCATATATGGACTCATATGTCATATTATTTTAGTAATTAGGGTGATTCGATGCGTAAAAATCTGGTTATGGTGGGTAGATTTTAGAAACTAAGAGATTCACGTAACAAAAGTTTTCTCTAGATGATCAATTGTAATAAAAAAAACAATTATTTAAACATGAGAAGTCTTGCTTTGACAAGGAAAATATAAAAATTTATAGATTTCTTTTTCTAGATGCAAAGAAAACTTGGCCAAAAGATAAAAAAAAATAAAGGGGATAATATGATATCTTGAAGTAAAATTATAAATGATTGACCTTAGTTTCATTGCTTCCTTATCACCAGATTAATTGTGCGCTTCTAATATAAGTTGAACAATATAGGGTCGTCTTGAATATTTTAGAGCCTTTAATACTAAATATGTTTCCTCCATAGGATAAAGAAATGAATAATTGTCAATAATAAGTCAACTTTTGTCATGTCCGCTAAAACAAGTCATCTTTTGATTATTTCCTGAATAAGTCTACCTCTCGTAGGTATCAATTTTAAACAAGTTAAATTACATATAATATGACTTTTTTCTTTCTTTTTTTGTAATTTTCAATTTCTGTTTGTTTTCTCTGTCATCCCTTCGAACAGTTACACATATCTCTTTAAGCGGATAAATAAGTTAACAATAGGCAAGGATTTGTTAATAACATATTAATATTAAAGGTTGACTTATTCAAGGATAATCAGAAAGTTGGCTCGTTTTTAGCGGATGGCTTAAACGTTGACTTATTATTGATAATTTTTCCTAAAAAAAATTGCCAATTATTCAGTTTCTTAATCTTTTATCAACCCTACCCACAATCTTTTTTTCTTCTTAATTAGCTAAGACAGGGTAAGATCTTACAAAAGGCATGTGGAACGAGTGAATGTATTAGTGGTAATACACTAATACATATGGATGACTTCATCAGCGAGGATTATGCAAGAATTTGGTTGAAAACTGATCTCACTCTCGTCCCCTTCATTGTTGGGGCATATACTTTTATACGAACTCTTTACGTAAGTAATACCAAGAATGCCAGTTCAAATAAACAAACTCCAAGATTGGCTCACGTCCTGACTTCCTACCAGCAAAATGAAACACAAATTTTAACTACTATAATACTGTGTGTCAATGAGTATTTTGTAACGTGAGATACTACGACTCTGTTCAGTTCAGTTCAGTTTAAATAAATTCAATTCAGTTCAGGTTTATTCAGTTCAGTTCAGTTAGTTTCCTCTCATAATTTTCATTAAGTTCAGTTTAGTTCAGGTTTATTCAGTTCAGTTCAGTTCATTTCAGTCCAAAAGAACAGAGCCTACGTATCTCGTCAACTATGTCAATCATGAAGATTCTTTGTTTCTCTTTGGGAATTTGCAGGGACCAAAGAAATCGATAATATAAATGGATCTCCATTCTCCAATAAAAACAAGTTGCAAAAACGAACAAAGTATTTTGTAGTCACCAAAAACGCCTACAAAACCATGAATTAAAGAAACGTCGAAAATAATATTAAGGGACTTAATATGATAATTCAGCTTCTTATCTATATGACATGTTGCACGTACCTTTATATATACATTATCAGTATGCTCATTTACAACCTCATGCATTAACGGTATATCCATTATAACTTAAAGACTCCAAACTCTTATTAGTAATTAATATACTTCCTCCGTTTTTTATTACATGTTACACTTTTGAAAATTGCGGGAACCTGCGAAAATTTCAATAGGAGATTAAGTAAAAGTAATGGAGGGGATTAAAGGGGAGTGGGGACCACCCCTCCCCCACCCACCCCCAACAGCCCAACCCCTTCCCCCCACCCCCTCCGAGGCAAACCCCACCACCACCACCACCCCGGTCCGCCCCCCTCCCCCCGGACCCCACCCCTTCGAATCCCCCACCACCCCCACCCCGGCCCGACCCGCAATCCCCCGCCTCCCCCACCCCTTCGAATCCCGCAGCCCCTCCCCCCACCTCCTTCGAATCCCGCAGCCCCCCTCTCCCCCACCCCCTTTGAATCTCGCAGCCCCTCCCCCACCCCCTTCGAATCCAGCCCCCTCCCCCTCCCCGAAAATGGCATGGATGCGCTCTATTCTCCAACCACGCAAACCCTAGCCCTAATTCCACGCTTCACGAATTCAATCAATTCGCAGAGAATTCTTCGGAATTTCACCTAATTTAAGGCTCTCATACCGCTCGAATTCCCGTCGCTTCTTTGAATTCCTTGCCGATTGTCGCCGTTGTTGTTGCAATGACGTCGACATGATTCCAAGGGGTGGGGGAGGGGATGCGGGATTCGAAGGGGTGGGGGAGGGGGGTGCTCGACTGCAGGGGAGGGGAAGGGGGGTTGCACAACTACGGGGAGAGGGGGAGGGGGTTTCGGGGGTGGTGGGGAAGGGGTTGGCCGCTGGCCGGGGTGGGTGGTGGAGGGGTGGTGGAAGAGAGAGAGGAGGTTTAATTAATTTAGATTAGTGTATAATGAGGTTAAATTAAGGGGTTTTATTTTTCTTAATTGTAGTCAGTAAGGATAAGTTGGTCATTTCACAAGGAAAAACTTACCAATTTGGGAAACAAAAAAACGTGTAACATGTATTTTGCACCATTCCGTTTAAGGAAAGTGTAACATGTAAAAAAAAGGGAGGAAGTATCTATTATCAGTAACTCATCCTTATGCTAATTAGAATCCAAATGTTAAACCATCAATAAGTAAGTGTAATTTCCTAGCAAGTAGCAACCACTCATTGAAGTTTCTACCTATCCAACCAAGGCACCTTCCTCCTCACAAATTAAAGTCTATAGTACTACGTACTACAATATAATTCACAAAAGGTCAAGAGCATACTATAAATTTTGAGCACACTCAAAACCAACCTTTTAAGTTTATCTGCCTTCCCTTCAAAGTATACCGACCCACCACAAGTATTCCACAACGCTTGAAAGCAACCTCATAACCCCAGTAAAAGTAAGCACGTAGCCAATCTTAACCCCTCAAACTCCTTACCCTTACGTGTACTCTTTCCATTCCTCCTAAAATTCCTTAATATTACATTACCCTAAAACAAACGAACAAATTAAAAAATCCAAACTTCACTAGTGTCTTTTAAGAAAGATTCTTCCTAGTCTTTTCATTTGGCTTCATCTCCGGGCTACTTGTAATCATTTTTTGGTTCAATGGCGGTGGCGCGTGCTGTGTACTGCGAGCTGCTACCACCTAGGCAGGCGCCGAGGGTGGCGGCTGACTCGTCGAGCAGCTCTAGTCAGGTGAAGATCATCCTGCAGCCACGGCTGTGCACCCTGAGATCATACGCTTCGGATCGTGGCAACGGGGTGATCAAGACGATGATCATCACCAAACCAAAGGACAGTGGTAGTGGTAGTGGTAGTGGTGTTGATGATGGTATTGATGAGGAGGAGTTGTTGTCACCGTTTTTGGTGAATTTGTATGAGTATATAGAGAGTAGTAAGAAGAGCCAGGATTTTGAGATCATCACTGGTCGCCTTGCTATGGTACTTCTACTCCCTTTAATTTGTCACTTATATCTTAGTATCTGCATGCTTTACATCAATTTCTACTTCATTTCGAGATGAACAATAAGTTTTTTTGAGATAATTACCTCTACTTCTACTTAGAAGTTACAAAAACAGAACAACTCCAAGGAAGATTCTTGGAGATATTAGAGATAAAGTGAATTTCAAATATGTTGCATTAATTAGGAAAATAGCATGTATTAGTGTGTCTTCCCTTTCTTCTAAGAGAATGTTATGCTTTAGCAAATACTCCTCTAACCCCCTTTTCTCAACTTTCGGTTTCTCTTTTTCAAAGACAAATCTTATAAACTCTTAACCAAAAATTCTCATTAATATGTAAGAAAAATAGAGTTACCTTAGATCTCGATCTTTAGATTCTTTTCCATGTAGATTCAAAGTTCAAACTATCAGCTTTCATAGTTTTTATTTTCATGTAGCTAAAAGTATCGACCATGATAGATGTTTTGTTGAATATTATGCAAAAAGTAAATTTAGAAATTCTAAAGGAGACATTAGGAGGGGGTATATTAGTATATATACATGGACAACAATGTGTACTAGATATATAGGAGTATTATTTTCTTAAGTTGATGCTAATTAGTTTAGTTGGTGAAGTTTGGGGTGGTATGAAAAACATGAGGGCTAAGACCAAATCACATCTATATCAACGTCTTTTGCCTTTTTATATAGCCAAAAAGAAAATGTTATTTAAAATTAAATTGAATAAGTTTTAAAGGGTTAGATTAAATCTTGGATACATCATACGTTCAATCGTTCATCATACTCTGTCTCGAAATACTTTTGGAACCTTTGACAAAAAGATGAGTTACTAGGACAATTATAAATTTAATTTCGTGTTAACCAATTTGCTTTATTTAATAAAGTGGTGTTAGTGTGTTACATATTAAGTAGATAATAGGAGATTGGTGAGTGTGTGTCAAGGAGGCCAAAGATGACGAGAATGACCGGGATTGGGATGCTTCTCATACAAAAAGGGTGACTTCCAATTTGATAAGTTGTCGTTTAAAAAGATGGAAAAAGTTCAGCAATTCACGAAAAAAATTTGATAGGTAATCGACAAAAAGAACACATATACCTGCGTATAATATTATTGACTTATTGTAGGTGGGTCCAGTGAAGACGACGAAATGACATTATGACATTCAAAGGTGGTAGTATGGTAGATAAGGATGATTTCAAGAAAATATCTTTGATTACTTCTCGAAATTGAGAAGCTTGGAAATTCGATAAATGAATTTTTGCAATAGAAGAATTTATTTAGCTTAAATTTAGAGAATATTCACAAATAATAAAGGCAAAAATACTTTCAAGTAGAGATTAACATGTGTGATATTTCAACTGAGGGAAGTAGCTAACCTAACTTCATATGGATTAGTAAGGATCAATTGTGAATAAAACTCAACGTTGCGAGCTCCAAAATTGGTTATTGTTTTCGTAGTAAATAACTAATAAGTGTCATACTGTCATGTTGAGTTGTGTTGCTGATTCGTATACTATTTTTTTTTTGTTCCCTTTAGTTTGTTGGTTGTTGTTATTGACTTGTTGTACTGTTACTATGGTATACCCTAAAATGTTACATAATCAACAATACCACAAAATGGAACAAAATTGTTGAGAGAAAATATTTGGGATCAACAAATAGAGGAGAAATTAGGAATTGGGGTTGGCTCAATCTTCCCTAGAGAAGTTTAGGGTTCAATTCCGACCTCCAAGCATTTGCTTGGGATTATTAGGGGGTGTTTGGGATATATGGTTGTAATTAAAGTGACAAACGGGTCATACGGGTCGGGTCATATTCGGATCAACTTGTGTACTGATAGGGTTGGGTACAGGTTTGATGAGTCGGGTCAACATCGGCTTGATTCCGTTCGGATAAGGTCGGCTTTCTTTTCTGGCAAATAAATAAAACACATAAATTAATGTTTGTGAAAAATATCTCCTTATTATTTTCGGGTGGGTTCGGGTCATAAATGTTCAGTTCACTTCGGGTCGGGGTAGATTCAGGTTTCGGTTCTATTCGAGGTGAAAACGGGTCTCGAGTCAACGGGTACAGGTTATTTTGCCGGCTATAGTTGTAATGAGCCTATGGGTGGGAGCCCTATACGAGGGCAGCCTAGATGATTTTTTCTTATCTATTAAAAAAATAGAGGAGAAGTTAAACCACTTACAAGTTGACTAAAGCGACTGAGCTAATATGATATTATAAAACCCAATTTAGGTAGAGTAATCTACTAGTGTTATATGTTAATTATCCTCAAGGTCATTGAATATAAGGTCATCATTGAATATGGCATGTAAATATCGGGTCTCTTACTTTTTACTTTTTAGGGCCCAAAATATGAAACTTATTGCTTATTGTGGACACGTTATTTGTACTCTCATCAATTTTAGGTGCTTTTATTTTTGTAAAAAAGTAATCTTAATATAGTTAATTTTTGGAATATATATATTTAAAATTTTAGATTTGTGCCTAATAATGACTACTACAAAGTCTAGTTTTGTTAATTAGTATAGGGCCTCCAAAAAATTTAAAGCGGCTTTGATTATCCTTCTCCTCTTTTGTTTTCGGTATAGGATAATTAATCCTGACTCACATGGTTTATCTCTTTTGAACATCTGTAACTAAGACGTGACAAACATAAATGTATATGATCGCTGACTATACAATAATTCTCATGCATGCTAAGAGATTATAATTCTCATGCATGCTAAGAGATAATAATTCTGCCAATTATTGTTAAAAAAAAGGATCAGAAATTTAGAGGCTTATGTAAGTAAAGAACGATGATCAGTGAATATTCTCAACTTTATGTTTTGTAGATAGTGTTTGCTGCAACAATTGGTGTGGAATTAGCGACAGGCAATTCTGTGTTCAAGAAAATGGACGTGCAAGGGATAAGTGAAGGCTTAGGGGCGTGTTTGGCGGCAGTAACTGCGGCGGCGGCTTTTGCTTATTCTTCCAGTGCACGGAGGAAAGTAGGTCGCATCTTCACCGTCAGCTGCAACGCCTTCATTGATACCCTCATCGATAACATCATTGATGGCTTGTTTTATGAGAATGACGAGGATGATCAGTCCAATGACAACAATCTATGAATCAAAACTTAATCTACTTTAGGGAGAGTTACTCTCGTATGATGGAAATTAAGCCTTGTGTATAAAGGAATATGTAGTATACATGTATGTATATATAGAAACTAGAGTTAGTTTGACTATACAATACACTGTGTCGTAGGGTGGATCTATATTTGGATGTGGAGTGGAGTGACTAAATTTTTATAGTTAGGGAGCTTGTGTTAAGAGTTGTTTTTTTTAATGGCTATATGTAAAGAGTTTATGACATATGCAGTGCCACTTCATTGTAAGATCGAACTCTGTTAGGCTATTTGCGATAAGGTTCTTTTTATCTTTTTGAATCTTCTTTAAAAGAGTCTCAATTATTAAATTGGGTTGTTTGACATGCATATGAGAGGCACGTGTTGGTTCATCTTGTTATTACAAAAAATTAGGAATAAAATTAAGGGTTGTACTATACTCCTAATTCGAAATTAGTTACACTTTACTCTTGGACATTGATAAAATAAAAAGTTATTATTTTAAAAATATATATTGAAACAAACAAATTAGGAAATTTTGTTGATAAATACCTCACTTTGAGAACTTTTTTAAATAAATACCTAGGTTGTCTAATTTTGTATAAATACCAACTTTCTGCCATTTCTGTTAAAATCACTACCACTTAATAGATTTTTGCAAAACCATTAGTTTTGCTCCATTAGTGGCATGTGAAGCTACCTTTTTACCTTCCATTAATCTCCTCCACCACCACCACCACCACCACCACCACCACCAAAACCATGCAGAACTCACTACCCTTGCGATCCCCTTCTCTCTCCTAACCACCATTACGAGGTGGTGGTGGTTTCGTAGTTGGTTAGTATTGTGGGGTGGGTCGATTGTTAGGTGGGTGGAGGTGGATGGAGGTGGAGGTCGTCTTGTAGTTGGTTAGGGTGGTGGGGTGGGGTGATTTTTGTAGTTGGTTGTAGTTGTGGGTGCGATTTTTGCCTGGGGGGTGAGGGTGGTGGTGGCGACAACAGTGACAAGCATGGTTGTTGCATGTGGTAGGGCCGGTGGTGGTGGTGGTGGTGGGTAAAGAGCAAAATCGTAATTTCACGTGCCACTACTGGAGCAAAACTAAAGTTTTTTGCAAGATTCCGTTAAGTGGTAGTGATTCCAAAAAAATTAGTGAACCTTGGTACTTATATAAAATTTCAGACAATCTAGGTATTTCTTTAAAAAAAAAGTACATAAAGTATGGTATTTCTTGATAAATTTTCCTAAAACAAATTATTGTAAATAATTGCAAATTTAGATGGAAAGAAAGAAGTAGAGCAGTTATTCTTTTTTTTTTTTTGATAGGAAGAAAAAAGATTTCATTAATCATAAGGCCAAACGGCACTTACAAAAATTTATGACTACATCACAGGTTTGATAAAATTTAGCCTTAAAAAATTTCCCTTTATCTGAAGCAATACGATTCTGTGAGTTTGTTCTGTTTCGGCATTCTATCTGTTGATGCATAATTAATCTGGTGAACATCCACCCGTAGTCTTCGCAACTCTGGCAAAAATCATGCAACCAGTGATTATGAAACTCTAGATCTTCATTCCTCGCCAGACGGACAATCAAAGAAATTAATCTTCTACGCGAACTGCAATTACCAAATTCTAATCTTCCATAAGGGAAGAGAAGAAAGTCATACTCCAAACTCTCACTAAAGGAGAGAACAAACCCAAAAATTGGGAAGAAAACTCTCATAAAGAGAGAAGAAGGAGGATTATTAAAAACTAAACAATTGAAAACTAAGGAATTAAATAAGGAATTGGGGCTTACCATCATCAAAGAGATGATGATGGTAGCCCCATGCGGTTGGAAAAGGAATTAGAGCAGTTATTCTTAGAAGTGCCAAAACGAGGAGATCCACATCCACCGCCCAAAGGGCAAAGCTTTCTTAGCGCTCACTCGATCAAATTCTCATCAACTTCTAGGACCGACTTTTGTTAGTATAGTGAGTAGTGAGTAGTGAGTAGTGAGTAGTGAGTCGACTGAGACTGAGACTGAGAGGTGAGTGATTAAGATATTTTCCACATACAACTTCTCTTCAATCTTATTCTTGTCCTTCCAAAATCAAATTGAAGATGGCGATGTCAATGGCGTCTCTCTTTCCCTCATCTATCCCAACTTCACTCCTCCCTGCCAAATTCAACCTCCTCCTTTACAATTACTCTCCTTCACTTTCTCTCTCCTCCTCTTCCCAACCTCGTTCCACAGCCGTTTCCGTCGCCGTCACCGCCACCACCACCACCACCACCGCCGTCGGCGAAGATTTTCCGGTGAACTACGACGAATATTTGCCGGAAAAATCTCCGTCAGATCGGCGGAGAGCTGGAATTTTACTTCATCCGACGTCGTTGCCTGGACCTCACGGCATTGGCGATCTTGGCCACCAATCTTTTCGCTTTATCGATTGGCTTCATTCTGCTGGCTGTTCCATTTGGCAGGTTAGGTTAGGTTTGGTTTTTCCAGTAATTCTTGTTTTAGATTCTATCTATAAATTATAATAATTGTGGTTTTAGTTTCGTTGATTTGTTGAATTCAGAGTTGGAAATGTGTGGCAGGTTCTTCCTCTGGTTCCTCCTGGCAGAAAGGCTAATGAAGAAGGCTCACCTTATTCCGGCCAGGTTTTTATATGTCTTTCTTCCTACAGTATATATAAAGGTTACGCCATGTGACAATGCAATTCTCGAAATATAAGGGATCTTTGGGAATTGAGTTAAATTGATTGAGGATTCTAAAATTATTTGATTGCTTAATACTCCCTCCGTCCCATAATATAGTGCTTACATTCTTTTTTGGGTGTCTAAAAATGTTGTGTCTATTTCATTTTTTATCAATTTAGATAGACTAAATTATCCTCAATCTTTACACAAACTTTTCGAAATACCCCTACTTTTCTTTCAAAATGTGTGTCTCTATTTATTACTTTACACCATTCCAAGGAATATTTATTGCTTTTAAATAGTTCCAAGACAAAAGTATTTCATTAGATATTTTTTTGGAGAATTTTATTACTCCCTCCATTCTCCTTAATTCCCGTGAAAAAAAAGAAGAAGTAAGGGCCTGTTCTCCCCAGCTTATTTTCAGTTCAGTTCAGTTCCTAAATGATAATCATTACTATTAATTAGTTATAATTTAATTCAGTTCAGTTCAGTAGTTTTATGCCGAAGAGAACAGACCCTAAGCACTGTATTATGGGACGGAGGGAGTAGGTTATTCTGAATATGCTATAGCATTTATTAGTACAGCCAAACGTTATTCTCTGAACGCTTAAGATTGTGTTGGAGTAGCTTAATTCTTGTTCGACTTCATGTTAAAGACTACAATGTTTCAAACTTTGTGTTACTTTAAAAGAATTTGCCTTTCAAATATTACAAATTAATATAGTGTATTGTGTATTTACTTGGCAAGATTAAGTAGCAGCAAGTTTAAAGGGGGAAACAGAACAATGTGACTTGTTTCATCCTTTGCAAACCTGCTTATTTGCTTGTACAGAGCATTCCTGTTGTTTTTATGGTCATCCACAATGAGTGTGAATATCTGCGCTTGTATGGCTTTCCAACAAAAAAGGTGACAAGTATACAAGGTTCACCATTGCATTGAGTAGTGTTCTTCTCGTCAACTCTATCATTTCTGTTGGGGAAGTTTTTTGCCAGACACTATCAGGCCTTGAACCTTGTATTCACTTGTGGATTGTTAGAACTATAAGACTCAACCATTGCTAATCAGGGGTATTGCATGTTTTATAACAACCGATGATGTATGACTTTGCTCTTAGGAGAAGTGATATATCTAATACTGAATGTGCGTGAATTCAGGATGCCAATTGTGGAAACACTCTTTTAATTTCTCTTGAAGAACTGGTAAAGGATGGGTTATTGTACGATGAGGAACTCCCTGAACCTATGTAAGCATCGTGACTTCACTCGTGAATCCGTGTCATCTATTAGCTGCACTAATATACTTGTATCTTTATTTAATTAACTCAAATCTCGTATTTTAGAGATGCAGAGAGGGTGAATTTCGAAACTGTTGCCCAGATGAAGGATCCTTTGGTAGCAAAGGTAACTTCCTATCTTTGAATTCTGTTTCTAACTTTTCTATATGTTGCTTTTGTTGTTTGAGAGAGAGAGGGTTTCATCATCCCTTACTCTTCTTTGATTAATATGCTACCATGACTATCTGACATGATGCTTGATACTGTGGTTATATTTCAACCACCATCACCATTACATCAGGGACAAATGGTCACTTTATATATGTGAGAGGCCAAGTTAGGAAGTTCTTGTAAGCCAAATGTGGTAGAGCGTGATGGTTAGTTATCTGATATTCATGTTGAATTCGTGGCTGACCTCATTCCCAGTATCTCCCCATTTTCAGCAAAGATGATGAACCTTTTTTCTCATAGTGATTTTGTCTTCTACCGAATAGCTAACCACAATAGTTTCCAATTATCACTTGAACGTGCAAGAATTTTATGTTATATGATCTAGCCGTTTCTCCAAGTATTCTTTGAATTAGTTTCACAAATACTCCTTAATAAGACTATGTTCCCTTCACCATATTACAGAACTTATTGCATATTCTTGTTGAAATGAGACTATAAAAGACCAAGTCATCAAATATTCAGACCACAAATATTCAGACAAGATAATTGATTTCCATCAATATCTTTATTATGTATACAAAATTACGGAAAGTTGATATTTTGGAAACACACATAGTTCTAATCTAACAAGATCCCACGTCTTCTTTCTCTTATATATTCGCGTACAAAAGCGGTCAATGTTTAGCCATAGTGTCATACTAGGAAAATCAGACCAGAAATATCAACCTGACCCGATTAGACCAGACCAAACCAAACCTAAGAAAATCCAAGCTTGATCACCTGATTTTAGGTTAGGAATGGCAATATTCTGAAAGATATAAGTTGCTATGCACAGGGTAGACTTAAAGGGAGCAGCACAGGTGTCGTGTTCTCCCTGTTGAGGGTTTGGCGTGTATCATTTTGGTGATGTGAGAAGGGGTGACTTAGGATTAACTATTAGTATGAGGGACACGTATTCTGAATTTCTGATATGTTCCCCTCCGATGATTGATTGGCTAAAGTAGTGTATATCTACATGCTTATTATATGAGCAAATGTGCACATCCAGGAAAAGTATATTCTTGTTAAATGGGTACGTTTTTATCCAAGTCATAAGCATAGTGATACATTATCCTGGGGAAGAGGGAATATTCACCATTATGTATAAACTATTGTGGAACATTGCTTCCGTGCTTAATACACCGTGGGCAATGGCACTAAAGCTTTGCAAGTAAGATAAAATTATTTCTGGCATAAGTATGCGGGAGCAGACCTCAATTTCCACAGGTGTTTCCTGCAATGAAGAGAAAGCTAGTATGTATATATTAGAACCTGTTCTATCCTTTATTTTACGTTAAATGTGGTATATGTTAACTCTATCCTATTTCCAGGGTTACAAATTTTGTGGTTCAACTTGAGATTGATATTTGTTAACAGCACATTATTTGCTAGGCTGCGGAGCGCCTTATTATGAGTGACGGGGAACTCAAAAGCCAGCTTCAAGAATTCCAAAGGGATCCTGAGATATCAAGTCAGTTGCTTTCTCTGATTTCCGTAACTTTGAGTCTTGTTGTATCCTAAATATGTAAGATGAAACATGGTTCATTCAATCTTTAATTTCTTTAGAAAAATTATTTGGAGCTACATGAGATCTTTGGAGTTGGGAATAGCTATTTCATGCTGCACTTGTGAAAGCCTCACTTCCAAATAGGACGAAGCTAGAATTTTTTCACTTTTGTAAGAAAGATTAATTTAATACAATGTAAATAAGGTAAATTATCAGGGTTATAAGAGGAAGGAATGGCAGGGCAGTGTATGCTACTATGAACAATAATATTCTTAGGCAGTGGATTCGGCAAAGTCATTGACAAGGTCAATCCAGATAGAGTTGCAAATGTTTGGACTTTGGAATTAGTAAATATAGTTTCTCTTTGTCCAAGATGCTGGATACAGAGAGTGGAATGCTAAATTTTGAAAAACCTCAGTTGATAATGCTCACTCTTCCCTCTACTATGCAGGCTGGCTTGAGGATGCCGCATATTTTGCTGCAATTGACAATGTTTGTAATACATTTTCTTGGTATGATTGGCCTGAACCGTTAAAAAATCGACATCTTTCTGCACTGGTGAAAATATATCAGAGCGAAAAACATTTTGTAAGAGTTGACTAGCTTATATTCTTGAATAGTATGTATGTGACAAATCATTTATTAATAAAGTACTCATACTTTCAGTTGGACAGATTGACTTATTCATCGCCCAGCAGTTTCTATTCCAAAGACAATGGAAGAAAGTTCGTAATTATGCACAACTCAAGGGAATCAAGATCATGGGGGATATGCCAATTTATGTAGGTTATCACAGTGCTGATGTTTGGGCTAACAAAAAACATTTTTTGCTGGTGCGTCCCACTTTTATAAGCTGTGATGTTGTTTCTGCAGTATGATATAAATTTTTGTTTCTGCATTTGGTGTTAATGTCTGTTTTTTCCAGCAGAACAGGAAGGGTTATCCTCTGTTAGTCAGTGGTGTTCCGCCTGATGCATTCAGTGAAACTGGTCAATTGTGGGATAGGTTGGTGACTCTGCACATGAGATCTTCAGCATCTTAATTCCTTTATCATGCCTTTCTCATTCATATTTAAATATTTATACTTCCTCTGTTTTTTTACTTGCACCATTGGATGTTGGCACACGAAATTAGGAGAGGAGATAGAGAAAAACGAGACTCCATGGTACTAGGAGAGAGAAAAAGATAATATATTGCCAAAAATGAATGGTGCAAGTAATATGCAATTTCCCAAAATGGGAATGGTGCAAATAAAAACATAGTTTTCTAGTGGATAGATGGTCCCCCTACCCGTCCTGATGCTTGAAATTTGGAATGCTGCTGAGGATGTCTAATTCATCGTCTTCCTCTTTTTCTTTGTTTTTATGGGTCAGCTTAAGTGTGTTAAGCTGGTGATTTGTGCATTAGACATAGTTTTACTTTTAGGTGATTTTGCTTCACCTATGACCTACCGCCCAATTGAGCTATCTTGGCAAATCCCCAAAACTAACAATAAAGCTATCTGAAGAAATCTCGTCTTTTTTCTGCTTCCTAGTTGCCGTCCGTGTTGATAGAATTTTGAAGATGTTTTTTTTTGCATAATTATTGGCACACTTGGTGCTGTTCTTTTATATATATATATTTATGATATCTTTCTCCTAAAAACAAGCAATATCTTTCATTTTGGGATGCCTCAAAAGGAAGCTAATATCCCATTTTAGTAATTTTGTTCTTCCTACTTTTATGGAGTTGGGCTCTCACACTTAGCTACCCATTTTTTGCTCTGTATTTTTTCACTCTCCTTCGTCTTCATGCAAAAAGTAGATGTAATCTTTTTCTTATGATAGGAAGGAGTATGTTATTGTAATGAACTGTAATATCTTCTAGTTGTTTCATGATATAAAGTTGTGAAGTAGCCAACTAGCTAATGCTTGTCGATTTTTTGAAGCCCTTTATATGATTGGGAAGCAATGGAGAGAGATGGATATTCTTGGTGGATACGTCGAATTCGGCGAGCAATGGATCTGTATGATGAGTTCAGAATTGACCATTTCCGAGGTTTTGCTGGTTTTTGGGCTGTTCCATCAGGTATGTCCGTATGTGATGTACATATCTAGCTTTTATGGCAGGTTCTAGTGATACCTTTCTCTGTCATAACTGTGGGCTATCGTTGTTTTACAGAAGCAAAGATTGCAACTGTTGGGCGATGGAAGGTCAGTTTCTGAGGTCTACTTTATAACCTCATATGAGTTCCATACATGATTTACTTATCTTTTATGCTGGTTGATGACAGTAGGCTGGGCCTGGGAAATCCTTGTTTGATGCAATCTTTAAGGCTGTTGGGAAAATTGACATTATTGCTGAAGACCTGGTATGTAATGTTAGATTTTGGACAGTTATTTTCTTTTGATCCTTTTTATTTGTTTATGACCAACTGATTAATATATAAGTTAGTGGACAGTTTGATAGCTAACCTGTAACACTTTGTTTGGATAGCAACATAGAAGGGAAGGGAAGGGGAGGGGAAAGAAAAAGGGAAAAAGGGGGGGTGTGAGAGTGGACTTCCACTTTCCCTCGAAATTACTCCATTTCTGAAGGGATATTATTAAAAGAGATGGGGAAAATGGATCCCTTGATCTCCCTCCCCCAACCGTATATCCAAACAAGGGAATTTTCCCGTCCCTTCCCTCCCATTCTCAGCATTTCCTCCCTATATCCAAACGGAGTAATAGCTAGTAACTAAAAACTAACAGCTACTACAACAACTAAAAGCTAGTACAACAACTAATCTTTCTGAATAGGTCTTTGCTATATTATTAAAATTTTGCTTGTTTTGGTCCCAACTCCAAAAGGATTTGCCGAGTGTCCGTATTCATTATCTGTGTTGATTGTGCGATATATGCAATTGAGCTTAAATGAAGAGTCCATGTAAGTAGACTAGTAGAGAAATATTGAGAAGAACTGTGTTACCTTGACTAAGCTATAGTCTATTTGTAACAGGGTGTAATCACAGAGGACGTAGTTCAGCTGAGAAAATCCATTGAAGCACCTGGGATGGCCGTCCTGCAATTTGGTATTCATCATATTTAGCCTTCTGATCCCCTTCTCCCTTGCGCTCTCCCATTCGCGCTCCCTCCCCTTCCCTATTTTCTTCTTTCTTCTTGTGGATATGGGGTTAGCATATATTCTGTTTCTCTGATGCTCAAGAGTGGTTTGGATGATCTAATGAATTTAACTGGTTGATGCATCTTGGTGGAGGTTTTGGAAGTGATGCAGAAAACCCTCATCTTCCTCATAATCATGAAAGGAATCAAGTGGTATATACCGGAACTCATGATAATGATACGGTAAAGTTCCTGCTTGATTATATTGTCGTAGACTCGTAGTGATGCATGGCTCCAAACACCCATGCTGCCCCTTAGATTTAGTCCTGTTTCCTGTATCCCCCTTTTCTAATGTATGTCCTCATATTTGGTAGGTTGTAGGCTGGTGGGAGAACTTGAAGGAAGAAGAGAAACATCATGTAAGTTTTCTTTAGAATAACCAAGCAACAATTAGGGCAGTGGAATAGCTGCTTTTCTAGATAATTCTATATCGTTTGGTGTGTAGTTATTCTTTTTCCTGTATGTGCTTCAGTTCTACCCTTGTTACTGATACAGGTGCTAAGATACCTTTCTCTCAACAAAGGAAATGATATCTCATGGGGACTTATCCAAGGGGCATTATCTTCAGTAGCTAAAACAGCCATTATACCTATGCAAGATGTTCTTCAACTTGGGAATTCTGCGAGGATGAATATTCCAGCTACTCAGGTAATTTGCATTCGTTATAGCAAGGATGTAGATTGTTACAGTATCTTTAATCTTAGTTGAGGTCGACTGAAGAAATAACAGGGCACCCCTAGAATAAAGAAAAAAGTTTCACCCGTCTCAACACTTGGACTGTGCCACTCATGTCGCGGACATGGGTAGGTTGCTAAGTGTCTGAGTTGGCCAATTTATGAAAAAAATTATCATAATTTGACCAACAATGAAGTATAGAAGTGTATATACCCATGTCCAAGTGTCAACGATCCAACACATGTACTTGAGGTCAACTGTAGAGAGTACGGGTAATATAGTTCACGATAATTTATTGTAAGTTTATCATATACAATATCTTGCCTATTAGGTTGCGGTATAGGTTTGGCTGAAGCCAATACTGAGCCATGCTCAATAAGTGAAGTCCACAGATCTGATAAAAATGTTGTTCTCACCATGAGTAAGCCGAGCGCGTGCATCGTCATTGGGATTATCTCTTGATTCTTTTCCTTGTGCTTTTGTGCATTCGCCTAATTCTTGAAGTGTTACACAGTTTGGGAACTGGAGCTGGAGAATACCCACTTCTCTGAATTTTGAAAGCTTGGACACCGAGGCAACAAAATTGCGGGAGTTGCTGTCAATATATGGTCGGCTTTAGCCAGTAGATATTGATGCGTGAGTCAGATGATGTTTTGTAATCTCTTCAGCAGTTTTGCACCAATTTCCGCAGAAGATCATTCTGTACACTTGGCCAGAAGGGAACTTGTATCTCCTCCAGAAGAAATATAAATATAATAATTGCAAAATAAAAATTGTGGTTTAACTATGCCTCCTTCAGTTTAGAGCTTTTACGGTTTATTTTGTTTAGACAGTAAACATTTTCTAAGGAAAGGTACAATTGTAATTTAGTTTTCCAGTGTTTGGTTATTTGTAAGAAAAATCATCAAAAAGACGAAGAAAGATATATGAAAATGGAGATGAGAGGATAGATGAGATAAGAGAAAGTCAAGAAAATGGAGAAGAATACGTGGGCATTCCTTCTATTTAGATGAGAAAAATATTCTTTTTTAAAAAAGGAAAATTTCATAAAACTACCTTTTATAATAATTTTTTTTCAAAAAACTACCTTTTAAAAAATTTTCTTTCAAAAAACTACCTTATGTAACAAATTTCCTTTCAATATACTATCATTTTACCTTTTATGGGGTTTAATCACTGATAATTAAGCCACCGTAAATTGCTTTTCTTTCTTCTCTCGTTTCTCTCCTCTTTTCTCGATATTCAACCGGCAGCAACACTTACTGCGATTGTCATTTATTAATTAGTATTAAATATAAACGTAAAATGGTAGTATATTGAAAGAAATTTGTTATATAAGGTAGTTTTTTGAAAGAAAATTTTTAAAAGGTAGTTTTTTGAAAAAAGTTAGTTATAAAAGGTAGTTTCTTGAAATTTTCCCTTTAAAAAATAAACTAATTCCAACCAAGCAGTCTATTTTTTCCACCTTTTCCCTCCATAAGAGTTAATTCAGGTACAAACATGTTGGGGAATAATGGTGTGCTAACCGAAAAATTAATGAAATTCGTGTATAGATCATTTAAATGATTTTAAAAAAAAATGGGACAGTGCAATTACAATTTACAAGTTGAATAATTTCAGCTACAGATAAACTTGGGTCATTAGCAATACAGAAGCATTTTACTAAACCTGCTGCTCTGGATGTTCTTCAATGTATGCAAATACAATTGTAGGTTTATCTATTTACTCCATATATGACTTCAGCTGTAAGTTTGTAACCTTACACTAAAGATATGAAAGAAATACTGTGTGAAAACCTTTTTTTTACTCATTACTTCAATTATGAGGCCATTTCGATAGCTTTGATACAGTCGAGTACAGTTGCCTTCTTTGACATTTCAGCCATCAGAGCTTCATGAGCCGTTTTATTGTTCTTCAAGAGGGATGCAGCAAACAAAACCTGAACAAACATATTGCATGATATTGATATATCAGGCACTTCACATAAGAGATAAAGAAGATATTGGGAGCTTCAACTTACAGCCCATCTAGTGAGGTTCTGTTGCTGATCTTTGCTGAGCTGTGGTGTACTTCTATTTATAAATCTCTGTAGAGAGGGAAACAAGGGAAACTGTAAAAAGCTATTTCCTAGTATTCAAGCAACAATTGACCCAAAAAAAAGAACATACAGACCTGTAAACTGAAAAGATCTGCAGATTGACCAATAACCTTGTCATATGTTAGCCCTTCGGCAGCCAGCCCAGCCATTGATACAACTGCCAACCTGAGCAACAAAGAGGCACATTATCTACGCTATTACTATCACTACCAATACAGATGCCTCTATAACCGGAGAAAGGATTAACCCATTCTCTGAGAGTGGATTCAGGAGTTCACTTTCACCCCTTTTTCCTCTCAAAATGTGCCCTTAGTTTTTTCAAGGCATGTACATCACACAAACAACCCAGAACGACTGAGAGAGGTACTCGGAATCTTCATTTAACCTCAAGTACATCTAACAGATCCTTAAACTTCATTTTAGGACAAAATCACGGAAAATTTTCAAAAGATAGTGAATCAGACATTTAGACACTTCCGAATGTGAAACTAGTACCCGAGTCTGAGTAACACAGATTTAAGGCAACTTATAACTGTTACTTGACTAGATACATAACTTGGAAGTTGGAACAAATAAGTTCAGAGGTACAAAGGGACTAGGAATAGAATTAGAAAAATTAAATGAAGTTCGGGGTTGTAAATAAAATTATACAAATACTTTAATTCGAGCTAAACAGTACGTGAATGGAGTTAACCTCAAGAAACTATGATTTCTGAAACATCAAAGAGCTATCAACTTAATTACCTGTCAAGTTCCTTGGAATCAAGCTGACCACTGTATATAAGCTTCTCCAACTTGTCATTGATAAGATTTACATGTTCTTTTCCAATATCCAAGGAATAGTCCAGAATTGGCAGGCCAAGCAAATATGCAACTGTGAAGAGCGGATGCAATGTCAAATCATGATCGAAAGAGCAATCCCAAGCACAGGGCTGATTGCCTATGGAGAGAATATTTCTAGGATATAAATTTACCAATAAACTATTCTGAGATTATAGATCCAATGTTGTACATGTTGATGATAGTTGATTATGATATGTGAGGTATAATTCATCCCCTGAAGTTCATATCCCCGGCCGCAAAAATAAAAGGAAAAGAAAAGGTGACAGGGCAAAACACCTAAATGCAGCTTTCACTATTAAGCAGCCATATTGTTAGAGTTCAGCCACTGATGATACCATCAGATGCAACTGCATCCATTGTTTAAGATACAAATACTGATATGTTTAACCAAAGTCCGACCCTACTGCAGACGTATTACCTAGGAAATGAGCTGCTTCATGGCTAGAAATCCGCTCCTGATAATCAGGAAAAACCACTGAGAATCCACCGATAGCTGCTTGGAGAAGTCTGCAACCACAGTTACATTATAGAGCATTAATTATGGGCGAGTTTAGATCCCTGCGTGGATCGCCTCATTTATAGAAGATGAGGATAGGAAAGGAATATCTGCATGGACATGCATCTAAGATAATTCTTACCCAGGTGCAGTACTCCCCACAGCCAAAACCACTAAAGAGATGCTTCCTATCAGGTATGGCACAAAGAAGCCCCAATCCTTCAACAAATCATGGTTAAAAGTCTAGAAAGTTAGAAAAGATCGAAACAACCACAATAATCCTGTTTCAATATAAAGGAAATATGCATAGCAACCCATAATTTTGAACCCTACCGGAAAAATTATACCAAACAAGAAATTCTGTCAATTAATTCCTGAATATACAAGTTATCCCTACATAATATAGTATCAGAATATGTCAAATGCAACTCAAAGTGGAATTCAGGACAGAATGAAGAAGAGAATCCACACAGCACAAAGATTGCTCAGCTATATGTTGATCACGATAGTAAAGACCCCTAACTCTATTTCCTAAATAGAATCATTAGATTTAGTCCTCGAGAAGCATCAGAGATGAATGCTAGAGTCAAACCTCCACTTAATCCACAATGTACATCAGGTCCTCAGGTACACCGTTTCTCGTGCATAATGCCAAGTCCAACCAAGAGGAGTGGAAAAACACTGTTGCAAGTATGATAATGCTTATCTTAGGTGGTTGTCAACACTAGTAAGGAAAGTGTAGCCCTTGATTTAGTTTTTCAAAAAGATATAATATATCCCTTCATTACCCTCTTGCTACTCTTCTGCAAATCTGCAAATCAAAGAACCTATTGTTCGAATCCTTTTCTCCACTTGAGCAATTTTATGATACTCAGGCTGTGTGATTCTTGACTAACCGTCTAGGTGTAACTTCCCCCCCAACAATAGAGAAGTAAAAACTAAAAGTCCGCAATCAAACATCAATATGGAAAAAAACATAGCTAGAATCTGCATGATGCTAAGTTGAGACCAAATTTCCAAATTTGTCTGATGACACATATTATCTTATATCCTTCTATCTGCAAAAATAGTCCACACTTGGCATTTGTGACACAAAAATGTGAGTCACAGAAACTATACAGAATTATTTGTGGATAAGAGGTGTACAGCTTTTTGACAAAGAAGCTAACTTTGCTTAATCTTGCAATCAATTCATTCTTGCAACAAATTTGATTGAAAAATGAGCCAACAGTAAGTAATGGAGATAAGAGGATGTAATTTACCCCTGGAAGCTGTCCAGCAAGAAGACCCAAAAATCCTGTTGAGCCAACCACCGTGAATAGAAAAGCTGCCTGCATGACTGAAAATGATCAAGTTGATAAAATGTTGGTGGAGTCTCCATATCATTACTTGAAATTCCCAGACATGGAGTTCATTCAATTTTACTGAAATGACCTCCAACGTACATCATAATATGTGTAGCTAACAATGACAAAATGCTTTTAAGCTAAGAGCAGGATGTAGCCAACGAAGACAAGCAATTCATGTAATATGATGTGTAATATGATGTTCAAATACCCTAAAGATATTTCCGGTTTGAATTATCTCTGCTTAAACTTAAAATATGAAGACAAAAATACCCTGCTCAAGGCATGACAGAATCAACTTCTGCTTATATATGCTCGATAACTGAACTAATATACTTACATCATTTCTGACACTTGGTATAGCAAGATTCTCAGCATTCTTTATTCCAAGAGTTGTCAGCTCCCTGATTGATGTCTGTATGTTAGAAGTGAACAGAATGACTTTTCTTCAAGCATCAATAACTGAATCAACCACTATTTTAAGCAAATTCTGACAAATAAAAGCAATCAATAGAGACTTACTGTACGACGAGAGACATATGGCTGGGAGGTCCACCTTTTGGCCCAACCAGCTTCTCTTAACTTATCGAGAGCCTCCTTGACAGCATCACTGTCTTTCTGCAGTGCAATATCTTTACATCCTCAGATTCTTCAGGAAGAATCAACTAAGCATGACATTTTGACAAGCATAACAACTTCAACATGTGAACATGAAAGTTACTTTGTTAATTTTTTGGTATAAATCTTGAGACAGGGAACGAGGTCGTTTTGCTTATAACCTCCCCCACTATGCCCCTGGTTAAGTATGGCATTACGACCTCTATTACAACAACGCTGTCCATATATGTGGAAGAGGAAACGAAATATATACCATTCACAAAACTTTATCTGAACTTGGAGACAAAAAAAAAACTGAAACAAGGTTTTACGTATACATGTGGTGGCAGGTAGGTCACAAGAACCTGTTTTTAGATCAAAAAGATACTAACCCTGTCCCAACATCATAAGGCAATTTTATGCCTAGCAGTATTTATGATCGCGTCCAAGGGGATTGATAGTAGTAATTCATCAACATTATTCTCACAATAATTGATATAATTTGGATGCTTCTTGTTACCTACATACTAAAAAAAGGAATCAGAGTAATGTACTCTAGGATTGAAGTTT
This sequence comes from Beta lomatogona, assembly GCA_947646795.1. Taxonomy (NCBI): domain Eukaryota; kingdom Viridiplantae; phylum Streptophyta; class Magnoliopsida; order Caryophyllales; family Amaranthaceae; genus Beta; species Beta lomatogona. The sequence goes on along the minus strand of CANSNZ010001395.1, from coordinate 394,290 downwards.
ATACGGAAAGTATATAATGTATTTACCCTACATAACACCCACCAAAGTTCTTGAACTAATGTCACTAGATTTTTGGCCGTGCTAAAAGCTAATCCATTTTCACTTCCAACACGTACGAAATATCATGCTTCGTGAATCATCTAGCAACATAAAATCGAAACTAAGGAACTCCATAACCATGGGGCCATCAATAACATGACTTCTCTTCCCGTATCCTACTTTAGAAACCTATGACTATGAGCACAACATTGTAACCAGCAAACACTTCCCGAATATAAATTATGTTGTAACGAAAGCGAACAGAAGCAAACAAGCAATGAAGAATAGAGAACAATCGACACACATATTTTAATGGGGTTCACAAACAATGTGCTAGCTACGTCCAGAGGCACATGAGGAATAGATTTTATCACTAGGATTCAGAGGAGAGTACAAATTATAGATAGAATAAGTAGTGTTTCCTTCTCAGATGCAAATACAGATACGAATACAGATACAGATGAGAACAAATAGTGAAGAAGTTGTGGTGTGGTGGTGAGTTGCTCCTTACTCCTTACGAGGAGGCTTGAATAGAAGAACACAACCTTGGAGCCCGAGATTAATACAAAATGGGAAATAGAAGCCTTAGAGCCCAAGGCTAATACCACAGGAAATAAAGACCTTGGAACCCAAGGCATTCAAATCATCCTAAATTCCTAACCATTATAACCAGCAACAATCCTTCACTAATCCTCTTTCAAAATTCTTAATTATCAAATTGCAATACTTCAAAGAGCACCAGCTTCCCTCATAACATCACTTTAGAGATTGAACATTGAGAAAATACTATGTGAAATCAGCTCTCAAATTTTCTCACAGAAAATCACCAAAATGCAACATATAGTAAAGAAATGAACTTAATGATAAATTTACAAAATTACAAACTCAAGGAGACAACTATGACTAAATCAAAAATACCCAGAAAATTTAGAAGAACACCCAGATAATGTTGAGCAATTTCCGGTACTGGGTATTTCTGGAATTGATTCTAAACATTTAGTATGAAATGAAATATAGAGGAGAGAGAGAGAGAGTAAACCTTTTGAAGAGCGGATTGAAGAGGATTAAAATCAACAGCAGGTAGAGCATTAGCAGTAGAGGAGGAGGATGTGATAATAGTTAAGCGTTTCTTGCAACGAACAGGAAAAGTGGTAGTGGGATTAAATTGATTGGTGTTGGTGATATCAAAGTTGGTGGGATTGTGATGAGAAAGTGGGTTGCTCACAAATGCAGCAACGCCGTTCACTGCAACCGCTGACATCGCTTCAACAGTTGTCAGTTCACAATTTTCAGTTTTCAACACTTCCTCTTCCAGATAAGGTTCTCTTTCGCGCCACCACCAACCAGAAGGTGTAACTGTAACTGTGTAAGTTTATCACCCACAAATTCCATTTCAATTATTTTCCAGGCTAATCTAAGTCTAATCACATTTAACTTGATCAAATTAAGTATAAACAAAAGGTGAACCCAGGTTTAATAAATTCCTAAGTTGAACACACCTCCAGATTTAGAGATTACAAAAATAATTATTATTTGCTTTACGTGATTTATTCTAATTCAAACTTCACTTGTGCAATGCATATGTTGTGAAATGAACCATATAGATGTGTTATTCTTATAGTATTATTATGAATTTTCTATCACATAGTAATATCAAATAAATAGGTCTTTCGAGAAAAGATCCAATAAGGGATCTGTCTAAGTCATTTCGTTTCTTTTGTCTAAGTTGCAATTGTACTCAGATGAGGATTGAAATTTTCGAAAGGTTTGACAAGGTACCAATTAATTTAATTTCCCAATTAATTTAATTTCCCAAGATTAAATAAGGAATTGTCAATAGTAACTTAAGATTGTATTATGATTTTCTATTTGAAACATCAACTTTCTAGAGTTGACTTATATGTTTCCTCAAACTTTTTTTGTCGTTTTGCTACATAACTACCTTTCCCTTAGCCTCAATCATATGGCTGAAGATTTATAAAGACATGTTATCTTTTTGAGGGCGTGATTTTGAATATAATGTAAAAAGACGAAGAGAAATAGAAAGAAAAGGGTAAGTCAACCTTGAAAGTTCATTTGTTATCCTAAATATTGCAATAATAGTCTTAAGTTATCATCAGAAAGTACTAATTTGGTCTGTTCATATAAAATGAGTTTTAATTATCTATTTTCTCACAAATGACCTATTTTTAGTCCTAATATTATATCCATTTTATAATTCATAATTTTCAAATTAACTATATAATGTCGAAGCGATATTATAAAAACTATTTTACACTTCATAAGCATTCTATAAATACCAATGTAATATTATAAAAATCAACATTAGAAAACTTTCTACACAAGGAGATCACCTCTAAGTCGCTACATAATACATATACGATCCAATCTGTCACTTTGTTGACTTCTTGGTAAATTATCACATAATACGTCAAAAATCTTTTATTAGTTGCAAGTTGCAACATTTTGGTGCGCCTATGACACCTTCACGGATGACATAATTGGGTCATGGCCCGAGACCCCAGGGCGCGCAGTGATCCGACAGCCATGTCCGATGAAACCGAGCTCCAGCATGAGCAATCGCTGATCCCAAAGCTCCCAAACGACGTCGCACTACAGTGCCTAGCTCGAACCCCTCGTTTCCACCACCCATTCCTCTCTCTGGTCTGCAAATCATGGAGATCCATTCTTCATTCTCCTCTCTTCCACGCCACACGCCGTGCACTCAACTCCACCCAATCATTCCTCTTCCTCAACCTCCGTCTCTACAACCCTAAAGATTCCACCTTTTCCTTCAAATGGTACTCTCTAGACCCTTCTACTATCTTCCCCAAAAACTCCCAATTTACCCATAAATCAAGAACCCTAATTCCAATCAACCCCTCTCCATACCACCCAATTGGGGCTTCTTTCGTCTCATTGGGTCGTTATTTGTATCTAATTGGTGGGTCCATCAATGATATTCCATCCTCCAATTTCTGGGTGTTTGATTGTTTGACTAATAAGTGGGAAATGGGCCCAAAAATGAGGGTTGGAAGGGAATTTGCTGCTTCTGGGGTCATTGATGGCAAGATTTATGTGTTGGGTGGTTGTGTTGTGGATAATTGGGCTAGGTCTATCAACTGGGCTGAGGTCTTTGACCCGGTTAGCGGGTCGTGGGCGCCCGTACCGAGCCCAATTGAGGTGAGGGATAAGTGGATGCATGCCAGTGCGGTGGTGGAAGGGAGGGTTTATGCAATGGCTGATAGAGGTGGGGTGGTTTTCGACCCGGGGTTAGGGGAGTGGAGTCCTGTGTCAACTGAGCTTGATATGGGGTGGAGGGGGCGGGCCGCGGTGGTCGATGGTGTGCTGTATTGTTATGATTATTTGGGGAAGATAAGAGGTTTTGATTTTGGGGAGAATGTGTGGAAGGAGTTGAAAGGGGTAGAGAAGAGTTTGCCCAAGTTCTTGTGTGGTGCTACTATGGCTAATGTGGGTGGAAGGTTGTTTGTGGTGTGGGAAGGGAAAGCGAATGGGAAGGAGATAGAGGTGCTTTGTGCTGAGATGTTGGTTAGCAAGGATAGTTCTGGTGAATTGTGGGGGTCGATTGTGTGGTCGGATGTCATCATTGTTATTCCTAAGGGTTCCTCTGTGGTGCACTGCTTGGATGTTCATTTGTGACTTGTGAGTTTTTCTGCTGCAACATCAGTATGTATGCATTCATCCTTGAGCTTTTGAATTCAGCTTCTGTTGATTGTTGTTGATTTCATGTTGTATTCTTTGTCTTTTTGGCAATTATTTCTTGTTGTACACTTTTGTCATGTAAATTTTTCTCTGTCATTTTGCTAGTCAAGCTGCATTACCTTGAACATCCATGTGGATTGTGGAACATTTCAAACCAGATTGCACACTGAGTTTAGTACCATTTTATCAAATTGGTTACTGATACCGAATGGTGATGAGCTTCTGGGGTCATTCTTATAGTGAATGAATTAATTTCTAAGTTTCTTCTACGTATTAAAGATGAGATGCTGGGCAATTAAGATATACGAAATGTCACTGGTGGTGATGGATTGATGGCAGCCATGTAGTAAACCTAAAAGTTTCAGCTTAGCAGGTTTTCTTCAACCTTAGCCCTTTTATTGTTAAGGCTTCCAGGAATACAATGTTGTTGGTTAATGATAACCCAATGCCTTCGAGGAAGCTAGGTGACACAATAATTGAACTTGTTGAAAAATATATTGTTTCTCTTGAGGGTGATATTTGTTCTGGTCAGGTTTGAAGAGTTATTTACTGCTTATGATTAGTTTTGTAGCTGGTGAGATGCTTCTTGCTCACTGAGCTATAAAGAGCTTTAAATAGCTAGTATCATCCTGTTTTTGCTATAGTGACTTTAGCTAAACCATCAAACCAAGGTTCTTCTTCTGAAACCATGGCTGATATCAAGCTAAGGGTAAAGCCAATTCGCCATATCGGATCTTGTTGATTAAGAATATAATACCTTCTTATGAGCACATGGTTTACTATGATTGGCATTTGTTTCCTGGATGAGCTGCTTACTAACCTTAATATTCCACCTGAAATTGACTTTATTAAACAGGTGCTTTGTTGAATGGCTGGATGTTTTTGTCCCACCATGACGGTCTAAAATTGTTCCTTAACGAATGTTATCTTTGGTGAGCTAATCTCGGAAGTTTAGTTGTGAGACCCACTTTTTAGTTGTTAATGGTTCCCTTTCTTGAAAGCCATTGTTTCCATGCCCTTCCACACTTTCCAAAATCTTTTATTATTTCTATTCTGGCGAACTAAAATCAAGCACATTATCAGCATTCAGCACATCACATATCAGAGTCTGTCGGGCATTTGCTGTTGATGAAATTCAGGACGACCTTCATTATGCAATAACTGATATAATGGGGAGGGGTACTTTAGGCAGGATCTTTATAAGTTACTCCTAGTTATTAGTAGCTTGAAGAATAAGTCAGGGATTTAGTTAGAGGAGAAATGTTATAAATAGAGAAGATTAGAGGAGTTATTATAGGTTGAATATTGTTCAGAGTTCCTTTAGTTATATTTAGCTTTTTGGGGAGCGATTCAAGGCTCTTGAATGCTTCAACATTATATCCAGTTTATGTAATTTCCAGATTATCATTCAAAATACAGTTTCATTTCTGATCCGTATGAGATGACCCAGTTCAGCATTATCTTCTTTAATATGCCTTAGCTGTGTCAGTGCATAACACATTACTTGTGCTTAAGATGGGTTTCTTAATTTCAACAATTACCCTTTATCTGCAAATAATAGTGATACAGCACTGTTCCTCTCTGTTTTTCATTAAAATTGTAGCCCTCTTCTACTTCGATGCTGACAAAGACCATATAATTGAGGTTGTGGCAAGGAGGATATAGCCTCCTCTGCCTTATTGCAATGAAATGACATGTTGGTTGAGAATAGCTATCTAGGCTTTGTTCTTTTCACCTTGATCAAAATTTTTGGAAGAATAAGTTAGATAAGAGCCAATAAGTTCATATGAGGATTACGCAAGTTCATTTTATAGCTAGAAGTTGGTCACATTAGAGCCCTATAAATTCAAACAAGAATAATAAGTTCAGATACGGGTCTTTTCAAATGAACAGAATGAAGCCTTGCCTTTTTATCTTTAGATTGACGACCAGGAATTGGCTCAGGAAGCAGTTTTAGTATACAAAACAGGCACATCTCTTAGAAGTCAAATTATAGAAGTCTTAATGAAAATATGGGACATGCTTGGTTCAATGACAGCATTGTTGAAAACCCCCAATGGGTGTATGTAAATTTTCTCACTTATTCTTCTGCCAAGTTGATTTTTGCATTCCTTGCACTGGGCTTATTTTGCTGGCAAATGTTGTATGCTCTTTTGGGTTCATCATCCTTCGGTTATAGTCGTGTCACTTTTATCTTGTATAAACGTTCCTGAAGAAGTATGTTTGGAAGTTGGAATATGGATCAGCAACTAGTTCCTTCTTCTCAGTTGGAATATGGAATAAGTGATAGATGCTGCACCTTTTGCCAGGGTCAAGGACCACTTAGTGTTATAGCCTCTTTTTCATGTAGTAACCATCAATGCAATTGCTTGTCTTCCTCTTCATCATAGTCGGCTTCACTCAGGCTATACTGGACTGATAGTAGTCTCTTGTAATCACGATGATACTACTGAAATTGAATCTTATTCCTGTTATCATGCTTGTTCCTTTTTGTAGACTGAACTTGCAATTATGGACGAGGGAAGTCCATGGTGTTATACTGGTCTTGAAGGCCCTATATCTGATATTGAAAGTAAATTGCGCTAGAATGTGGGAAGGATGATAGTACCCATAATCCCATGTATGTTAATGCTCGGTTTTGTTCAACTTCTAAAATTTTAACTCGATTTTTGGGCCCCCGGGTTCTTTTCTAACCTTTTTAGCAAATAAGTCATTTCAGTTCTATTATACTATATGTGTATAAAATATCATAGCTTTACTCTTAAATTCCATTCAAAACTTATATTATCTTTTTTTTTGGTTATAGGAGAAGCAATAAAAGGTTAAATGGAGAGGTGGACAAATCTCTACATGTTGACTTGTGAGCAGCTAATTGTCAATTACATGTGTATAATAGATACTCACAATTCTTAATATTATTGTTCAGTTCATCTTACTTTCTTTCATTTTGTAATTTAAAGTCTTGTTAGTGTGTGAGGGTTCTTAACAATAATATTGATTTCAATTATATACTCTGTACTCATACATGTTTATTCAAGTTTGCAAAAATTAATAATACATTGGATTTTTTGATTTTAATAATGCAACATTTTGGCCATTCGCAAATAATAGAGCAACCTTTTAATTATTCCACAATAAGACAACCTTTATACCCTATCGGCCCGTTTGGTAATCGTTAATAAATTGCGGTAATGGGAATGAATTTTAAGTGTAGGTTACAAGGGAAGCATCCTTAAAATTTCCATGGGGAGGCAATTTCAACTCCCAAGTTTGTGTCTTTTCTTCATGGGGAAGCAATCTCACCCCTAATTTTCATTACCACACATTACCACCTAACAAGGTGGTATTGGATGGGAATGAAAATTCAAGAAGAAAAATTGACACTTTAGGATAAATTAGCATTACCATAGGAATGAACAATGACTTTCTTCACAAATTTACATACTAATTCATTCCCATTACCACCATTTATAACTAACTACCAAACGGGCCGTATTACCTATGGTAGGTCAAGTTGACCAGTGACCTGAATAAATGGTAATTTTTTAATTAAAACCCATTAACAACCATAATTCTAATTAATAATATTAAATAAACTTTATTAAAAAAACCTAAACTAAACCCACTCCCCTCCCCAACCCACTTGCCACCCCCCTCCCTCCCCTTCCCCAACCCTTCCCCAGCCACGACAACCCCCTACCTCCCTTTCCACACGCCACGCCAACCCCTATCCCTCCCCTTCCCCAACCACGACAACCACCTCCCTCTTTCTCTCTCCTCGCCATCCCCGACCCACATAATAACAACCATCCCCTAACCCCATCCCCGACTCCGGCCCCACCTCCCCCATCCCGAAAAACCACCAGGAAGCCTTGAAAGAGGTGGTTGCGGCGCCGCGCGAGGGGGGAACTCTCTAGGGTTGGGTTGGTGGGTCAAGTTGAAGAAGGGAGGGGGCAAAGATGGGGTGGGGTGAGGGTGGCGGTGGACCCGGCGGTGAGGAAAGAGGTGGCTCGAGGTTGCACGAGGGGGTGGGTGGGGTGGGGGGGGAGGAAAGAGTGGCGTGGCGGGGGGGGAGGAGAGAAAGGGGGTTTACGGTGGGGTGAGGGGGTTAGGAGGTTTTATCCTTTTTTTTTATCTTTTTTTTTTAAATTTTTATATAAAATTTGTTTATGGAACCAATTATTATGCGACACGTGTCCCATTTTACCTATTATTCAGGTTATAACCGATTTTGATCTACCCAAAGTTAATGGGGTATAAAGGTTGTCTTATTGTGGAATAATCAAAAGGTTGCTCTATTATTTGCGAATGGCCAAAATCCTAATACATTCTCTCCATATTTTACCGAGGTATCTGAGTGGGTTAAAATCTTGTGTTCTATTTTTTTCTTTTTTTTCCTATTGGTGGATTTGAGTTTTAAACTCACATGTTGGATTATTAAAAACCCTCGCCAATAAATAAATCAAGCAAACTTTCAATCATTCAAACACAAAAAAATAAAAAATAATTGTAATTTGTTGGTGGATGAGTTTCCTAAACACAAATATTAAATAGGAAACTATCATAACATATAATACGAGTATTCTCACGATTCTTTTTTTTTTTTTTTTTTGGTAAAGAAGTGAAAAAGATGGATTAATAGTTACTCCCTCTGTGTTTTTATATATCCTTCTCACTTTCCTGTGCGCGTCTCCCAATGCGCATCTTTGAACTTAAATATCTTTCATTATATATAAGTAAAAATTATAACGATTGAAAATTAATAAAGTACTAATTGAGACAAATAAAACAAGACCCCACATGACTATATTTTTTCTTACAAATTGAAAAAAAATTGAGAAGATTCTCTCTAAAAGTATGAATAGTGCCAAGATTCCAAGTGATAAAGATAAAGAAAAAAAACAGATGGAGTACTTCACTTGGTACTGTAGCATTTTGCTGAGTTCTTCGTATTCCGCCTGTTCTATGCTAATTGAGACTACATCATCGTTGGTGGAGAGAACTTTAGACACAAAAATTATAGAGACCATCATGTTTATTTGATTAACAAAGCGTATTTGATCCCAATTTCTCCCACCTATAGAAGAAACATGTTATTATACTAACACGTGTATCAAACTTGCTTGGTGTAGTTAGTTGGGGATTCACCTTTAAGGTTATAAGGTCAAATCCTCTCAATTGCGGTACTTGGAGGTAGAGATTCCCCTTACCTTTCCTCCTACGCTGAAGTGTCTGACCTGCAAATGCTAGACCAAGACACTGTGCGGTTGAGATTTAGACAAGATCCTTCTTCTTACCTTAAAAAAAAGATCAACGAGTGTTGGGATATGGATTAGTCCTACACACTCCACACATATATATATAATGGAAAATACGTGCACCAGATGAACAACACACCAACACTTAACCCGCCAGCCCTATATCAATTCAATTTGATTTAAGTCGAAACAAAATCATATTTAAAATCTAGGGTACATTGTATGTATTTTCAAATTGCTTCTTGTACTAATTAAAAAAAGATGGCCACACACACGAAAAAATTATAATATATATATATATATATATTTTTAATAAGGTAAAAAGAAACCTTGACAAGTTGGGATCCAAGGATGAGAAACTGAGAATCGATCCCAAGACCTTCTGAAACTGGGAGGGTAGCTCTAACCACTAGGCTATCCCGATGTTTGTACTTGCAATGAGCCGGGCCTGGCGCCATGGAGAGAGCCATACACATTACACATACCCAACAAGTCTGAAGTCTGAACCCATGAAAGATTAATACTCATTGAAACCCAAACCCATTCACAAACTTTCACCTGTTCCTGTTCCAAAGTTGGCACAAACATACTCAAATTCTCTCTCTTTATTTCGCCGCCGGGGTCACCACCATCTCCGGCACCATCAACACACTTCAAATGTGGCACCATTAAAATCTGGTGGCAAAACAGCAGGAACGATAACCCATATCCCATGATATTTCCGTTCTTTCTCTCTCATCACAAGGTCCTAGCCTCAAAGCTTGCCTATTTTACCCATTTTAACTCTCTTTCTCTTCTTGCTCGATCTTCTCGTGTTCATCATTCTCGCGAGGTAATTCAAATCTTCCCTTCTGAACCTTGGTTTGCTAAAATCGTTTGTACCCTCTTTTGTTTTCAATCCCATTTTTTGGATTTGCACTCAGATTATCTTGCTAAAGGTTTAACCCCATTCATTGCTTTTCAAGTTGTTAGAAGATTGGATCATAATCATAAAAACCCTTGTTTGGCTTTGAGTTTTTTCCAGTTTTGTAGGGTTAATTTTAGATTGATTCATACTTTTGAGGCTTATAATTACGTTTTGAGGTCACTTTGTCAAATGGGTCTTCATGATTCTGCTAGTTTGGTTCTTGATTGGATGATGCTTGATGGGCATTCCCTAGATTCTTCGGGTTTAAGTTTTTTGGTTGGTTTGTTTTCGGATTCAGGAAGATTTGACATTGCCCGGAAATTGCTGGTGCAAGCTAAATGTGGAGAGATGGAAGGGAATCCTTTTGTATATAATAAGTTTTTGAGTTGCTTGGTTAGACAAAATAGAGTGGATGAGGCTGTTCTTTTCTTTAATGAGCAGATGATACCAAAATCTTGCTTAGATGCATGTACTCTTAATATACTGATTAGAGGCCTGTGCAAGGTGGGGCAAATTGATAAGGCTTATAAATTCTTCGAGGAGATGGTAAATTTTTGTTTGTCCCCGGATGTTATTACCTATAATACCATGATAAACGGGTTGTGTAGGTTTAACAAGGTAGATAAAGCGCGAGAATTGCTTTCGGAAGTTAGGTCAAGAGATGGTGTTTCTCCTGATGTTGTAACTTATACATCCATCATATCCGGTTATTGCAAGCTGAGAATGATGGATGAGGCATCTTTTCTTTTCCAAGAAATGACTAGTAATGGAGTTAGACCTACACTTGTAACTTTTAACATTATCATTGATGGCTTTGGCAAGGTTGGCGACATGGACTCTGTGTCAGCTATGTATGAAAAAATGCTTTCTTTTGGTTGTCAGCCGGATGTTGTTACCTTCACATCTCGCATTGATGGCTATTGTCGTAAAGGGAAAGTGGATGAGGCTTTGAGGCTTTGGTGGGAAATGGTTAGCTGGAAGTTGCTCCCAAATAAATATACATTCTCTATTCTTATTATTGCTTTATGTAAGGAGAATAGACTCAACGAGGCTTGTGATCTCTTGAGGCAATTGAAGTTGAGGAATGATGTTTTTCCCTTACCTTTTATGTACAATCCTGTCATCGACGGACTTTGCAAATCTGGGAAGGTTGATGAGGCCAATTTAGTTGTGTCTGAAATGGAGGAGAGAAATTGCAAGCATGATAAGTATACGTTTACCATTCTTATCATTGGCCACTGTATGAAGGGGAGAATGCTGGAAGCAATTAAGATATTTAATAGGATGCTATCAGTTAAGTGTACTCCAGATGACATTACTGTAAAATCTTTGCTGTCATGTTTGGTAAAAGCTGGAATGCCAGTGGAGGCCTCACAGATAAAGAAACACATTGCATTAGGGAAGGTGGAACTGAGTTTGTCATCTTGCGGAAGAAATTTGCCAGCCAGGAAAAATATGGATATTCAAGTGGCGGCTTAACTGGAAAGGAACCATTTGAGTGCATCGATTTACAGCTGTTGGATGCATATCGGGACTATTGTCTGATGCACAAGCCTAAGCACTCGTTTACGTGCTGATTCGCTATTACAATCAAACTTGTTGCAAACAAAGAGTTGGTCTTTGGTGAGTGCCTACTTTGTAGTGCTTACTTGCTCGGACCTCCACTAACTTTGTAGTGCCTTAGGTGAGTACCTCTTGCTTGCATTCTCGGACATCCACTGCTTCAGATGCCCCAAGCCATGCATTATGTTTCTGAGGAGAAATCTTGACAAAGCTTTTGCAGGTCTTTTGTCGTAACCAGGTTCCTGTGGTCTTGAATGAGGAGGTTAGCACATACATTCATCATCTCCATGTTCACTCAATCTCCTTTTTGTTTGTTCTCATGTTTTGATCATCTGTTTCTAAAGTCTGGTAGGGGGCAGCTGTCATTTTGGTTGGTTTTAAAGTGTGTTATCTGAAATATAAATTTATAGTTTCTTCAAGTTTTCTAACAGTTCCCTTTCTTACTATTGCGTCTCATGCACTAAGGAACTTTTAAGGCAAAGGTCAGTGTCTTCATACTTTTGTCTGTATCAGGAGTCATAGCTGTACTGTTAGGCTCTTGTACTTAACAGTTTATGTACTAGAAAACCTTCAGACTAAGAATTTAGGTAACCGGGGTGCCGGAGACCCATACCGACTCATATAATACTTCATATAACTAAAGATTTAGTTCCTTTAGCTTTTCTATACTTAGCTTGGTGTTGGAAAATGGTCTCTGCTAGTTTTTAGCTACTCAGCAACTAGCTTGCCAATCTTGAATATCGCACAATTTAGGGGTCAAACCATAGAATAGATCCTCTGTAAACTTCTGTTTGAAGTGATTAGTTGTAATCAATAGGTGAAAGATAGGTTAGCAGTCTCTCAAAGGTAGATTAGATTAATAAATGCTCTCTTGATTCCAAGAATAATTGTCGATTAAGCTAACACACAATAGTCATGGCATTTGTATTTAAGACTAAAAGTCTTGGTATTTCAAACAAAGTAATTATAGTTCATTGATCTTTAAAAATGACAAGATAATATAAAATGAAAGAAGTTAAGCTGGATTATACAGAATGGAGGGAGTATTTTGTCACAAGTTCACCTTAGTTTGTCTAAGCAGTAACCACCGATTTGGCGGTTGATGAAAACAGGATTGACCTAGATTAAGCTAGGTTAAATTAGTTTACCCTATAAATAAAACAAGGCTAACAAATATTAAAGTGATTTTAACCTACCTTCACCTTGATCTTGAACTATATCGGTAAAAGAAGATAACTTTCTGAACCAGCTCAAGCCTCCTATTCTTTTACTTGTGCAAGCAAAGATGGGAAAGCTTGTGCAATTTTGCAATTTCGTTAAAAGGAAACTTGATGTGAAACAGTTTGTTGGAAGAAAGATAGCAAGCCAGTGATTGTAATTAATAATAGGGGAAGGGAGTAAAGAGAGAGAAATCATTCTGATTACGTGATTCGACTTTTTAAATGCCTACTGAATCAATTGTTTTCCATTACTGTTCTATGCTCAGCCTGTAGCAGTTTATGTAATGAAGGCCCCTCCTTGTGCAGAACAGTTAATGCCCATACTAATGGAACGATGGAGATCGTGTGAGAGACATATGCAACTCACAGTTGGTGGAGCTTATATACCGGTCTTTGCCAACAATGCCAATGAAGTTGCATGACTGCAATAAGAGGCAGGGTAACTCACTAACTTGCACTAGACAACAGCTATTTCAACATTTGCGAGAAACGACAAGTTTACTTAGATGACACAGGAAGTTATTCTGATGAGGGTGCATTGTTCTCACAGTTATTCCATTTTTGTTTAAGAAGTGGCTAGAAATCCAGATTGCTTAGGTTACTGTCTTGATTCATCGTTTGCTGTCTTCGTCTTATGCAGTAAGCCAGTAAACACAAGTATAGTTTGGCCATTGCCAATGAGGTTGTACATATGAATTTTGTGTTCGGAGATTTATTTCCCTTTACCCCTTGTTTCATGTTTTAGCTGGCACCTTTGAAATGCCATTTTCGGGCAGTTTTGGGCCTAAATAACAGGATCGATGATGAATGATGATCAAAGATAGATCATTTCTTTTGTCTTCTCTTCTTACAACGATATCAAGTAACGGGTCGGGCCAAACGGGTAGCGGGCCGATAGCGGGTCGGTAAATGAGCAAGAAAAGTAAGGAACAAAAAGAGCAAAAAGTGAGTATAAATGAATGCGAATCCGAATATGTAATTGTTTTTACAAAACCTATTTTATTTTTTAAAATTATTGGGTTTCTTTTTTGGCCCTATAATGGCCCTGTCCAATAATGACCTTGTCTAATAAAATCCTGTCCAATAAAAGCCCTATAAATTTGATCATAACCCTTTAGCCATTGGGCTACCCTGTCCAATAACTAGGTCTATTTAAGATCATGATCTATCTAATTTGATTTTCTTTGTAGTTACACTATTAATATGATTTTAAAAGTTTTCCAAAAGCCACTAGAATTATTGTGGTGAAAAAAAAAATTAAGAAGTTGTGACCTGTCAAACTAGTTGAGTTGTGACTTGTGGGCTTGTGGCTAACCATTCATAGCTTGAAAGTATTGTTAATTAAGAACTAAGAAGCTAAAGTAACATGACAATCTAATCGTCAACAATAAAATGATAATCTAAGAGTGTATTCTCTCAAATTGGTTTTTAATTAGGGAAATTTTACATGGTAATATGTTTTGGAAATTTCAAATGGTTGAAAATCTTTTTATTTATTCATATGGTAAGTGGTAACCTTGTGGTCTTAAATTTTCTACATGGTACTATTTCATTAACTTTTATAGTGATTAATCTTTCATTAGAATATGTATTGAAAAACGTGAAGAAAAAAATATTGCATCCAAACAAAAACGAAGAAAATATTGACTAATATATTGTTTATAAAACTTTTTAGAGCAAATAATTTATTTATTTCATTCGACAGAATATATGAATGACCTTTTCTAGAAATTGTTGTTTTTACTCTTAAATGATTTTTTCTAGAGGTGGTGAATGGTATTGATTATCAAGTAGATGAGTTAAGTTAGATTGTGAAGAATAGGTTTTAACTACAATACTTTAACAATTATTTAATGAAAAAGTTAGATAAAAGTCATTTAGTGGATAATTACAAGAATATAGAGTTACCATGTAGGAATGAAAAAAAAAAGAAAATTCCACCACCTGGAATTTTTAAACACTTACCTTTGAACTTAATTAAGGTAAACATATTGTAATTTTGAACTAAATAAGGGAAATAATTTGTTTTGCCAAGGTTAGTTATTTGAACAAGTGATCTAATACCTCTTTTGTGCTCTGTTAGTCGAAATAATAGCTTGATTTTCACACTCGCAGTCGCACACTTTGACCGATAATATCTTTAATTTAATCAATAAATAATAAAGATATAAAAAGTTTATACTCCCTTAAAAATATGCACAAAACGAACTTAACATCTCATACAACTACTTCCTAGGCAATTTTTGGAGAAGAGAGAGGTAGAGAGTAAAAAGAAAAGAGACCCATGTGAGAGGAGAGAGATAGAGAGAGTTTATTGCCCAAAAAAGAAGTGTAGCAAGTAATATGAAACTTCCCTATATGGAAAGTGTAGCGAGTAATTTGAAACGGAGGAAGTATATTTTTTCATAAACTATCAAACCAAATAAAATATTTTCACGTAGTTTCTTTTCGCATAAGTCACTAGGATTGGTTAAATTAAATAGTCAAACGGTTGCGATTAATATAGCTGATAGCAAGAGAAAAGCTTTATGGCTATTTGAAGGCATTGTAGCCTTGAAAGTAGGGCTTTGTTGTGGGCATTAACACTAAGTCACTAACAGCATCGACATTCGAGAACGTTCCATTTGATCCAGACCTTCATACAATATTCCGAGACCTTCGTCTATCTCCGTTGTCCCGTGTCCGACCTACTACTCACCTCAATTCTCATCTCTCTCCTCCTGAAATAAGCTTTTAAACTCTTTCTCTTTCAGTTCATCTCATCTCCTTCTGTTAACAAAAAACAGAAATAACAGGAAAAACTTCTTCAAGTTTTCATCTTTTACGCTTGCGATGGTTGGTTTTTTTCTGCACCCCAACTAACAAAATTTATAAATTGATGAAGTTTCTTTTTGTAATTTTGTGGGGTTTTTTTTTTTTTTTTTTTTGCTATTTTATTATTGATTGATTTGATTTTCAATGTTTGAATGCAGGCTGCAAGAATAATCGCCCAATTACTCGTCATGGGTTCTGGGTTGTTAGTTAGGGCTTTTGCTCAAGCTTATCGTCAAGCTCTTGCCAGTATGTTTCTTCTTTTTTTGTTCAATTTTGAGTTTAGTAAACATTTAATCCTACTTTCATTGTAATTGTGTGATAATTTCTGTTTTCAAGGGAAACTTTCTTACCTGTTTTTTGTGCCTGATTTATGGTGCTCAACTTGTGGCATTATTTCTAGTTTTGTGCCAAAAGATGGCTGTAATTAGCTAGGAGTAGATTATACTAGGATTTTGGGCTTTGGGTTTTAGAGAGGGGATAATATGGCCTCTAATTGCATTGCTTTCTGGTATTAATTATACAATTCGGGTCGTAGATGACCATGTTGGCTGCAACTAGTAGATTGAATTATGTATTCTGTGGATTTAGATGGGTTTAATCTATGAAGTTTTGGTTTTGGCAATCAAAGGGATGGACTTTTTGATCGATTTCTTATTTATCCTCATTGTGTTTTCTCTAGATTAGTCATTAAGGGTAGCTACAGAGAGGGAAGAGGAAATGTTGAAACAATGAGGCTTCAATTCTAATGATTTTTTTCCAAGGCAATTGACAATGAGTTGAAGGAGAGAATTATGAGGTTTTTCAATGTGTTTTTTCGAGGTCTTCATCATACTTGTCATCATGTGATGGAAGAAGGGTTTGTGCTTTGGTGTCCGCCCATGCCTTCCAAAATTGCTCTATCCAGATAAAGGGACAACTCGCTCGAGCCATAACATGGCTTGACTCGTGTTAACTTAATTTACCGAGTTCGAAGTTTGAGCTCGAACACAAAAAGCTAGTTTGATCTTGGCTTGATAATTACATTTTCAGTCCGGCTTGGCTCAATCATTAATATTCAAACAATAAGAGCGATAGCCGATAAATGACTAATGTTGTTGTTACTCGGGTCTATAGTAGTATTCGACGCCGGCAAGCCGTGTTAAGAATTACCTTATCTTTATAATTAACTTTGAAGTTTAGGGCTTAGGCTATATGATATAATGTCCAATCTCATCTTAAATTTGAAAATATGGATAATCTTTTTTTTTGAATCAAAGAGCTTATGAACCTGCAAGATGAATTCAACTATATCAAATGCAACTCATCCAGTACTCAAAATATACACAAACTACAATATTGAGTTCAAACTCGATGACTCGACTCATCTGTAAATGAGTTAAGCTGGTCCAAACTTATAGCCAATCCGAATGTGAATACTCAATGATAGTTTAGTTAACAGAAGACTCCTAATCACCCATTATTTTTTCACCCAAATTCAATTGAAAATATGGACAGGATAGCTATGTAAGTAACTTCGATAGACAAGTGTCACACTCGTTGCTGTAAATTAGATAATGCTGTGACATATTATGCTTCTATAGAAGGCATGCTTTATGTGTCTTCTAACATGTCTCAATATATTACTGTCTATTAACCTGATTAGGTAAGACCTTTCCTTCATATATAGGAAGAACGATAGGATATAAGAGTACACGTACTCTGTGATAGGGATATTGTGCGTATCATTAATGTTTATGCACCACAGGTTGCTATAGAAGAATCTCTTTAATGTCCGTTTTTGGGAGAGTTTGGATGAGGTGGCTGAAGTTATTCCTCGCATAGTAAAGCTTTTTATTCGTGGATATTTATATAGGCATGTGGGGTAAGTTGCAATGGTTCTGAAAGTGTTCATGGAGGTTTTGGATATGGAAGGAGAATGAAGAGGGGGGGGGGAATCATTTTAGACTTTGCGCAATCATATGACTTGATCTTGACTAACTCATGGCTTAAGAGTGGGATACATGCCTGGTGACCTTCCAAAGTGGAGCAAATGCAACACAAATAAACTACCTCTTAGCAACACATACAGATAGACGTAATTATCTTAACATTCAGGTTATCCCAAGGAAAGTGTAGCTAGTTGACAATACTTTTAATACAAGATGTTCATATAAAGTCAAATCTCACAAAAGAATAGATGTCTAAGTGAACCAAAGGCCCAAAGATAAGATGGTAGCGTCTAAAAGAAGGTAAGGTTAAAGATTTCATTGGCAAAGTGGTTTAATAAGTTGATTGGACCTGAGCTTACAGCCTACTCAACTGTGAAAGATGAAGAACTATTTTTCTAGAGTAGCCAAAGAGGTCATAGGAGAATCGAAGGGAAATGTGATGGTGCACAACATGATGTAATAAAGATGTAAAAGCAGTGCTAAGAAGAAAAGAGAATGCTACTTGGCCTTACTATAGGAATGGAATTTTTTTTTTTTTGCAAAATATAAGTACGGTAAGGTATAGGAAAAATCAAAGGTATATCAGGAGGTATAGGGTAAAATAGATTTAAAGGGTGATGAAAAAGTAATAGATGTAATAGCTGAAAGAAGGACATGCTTTGAGAAATTAAAGGATTCCAGTCTAGGATACAGAAATCAACGATAGATTGAGAGAATTTGTTTAGTGGAACTCGAATGGGTGTTATAGAAGACATATTTACTGAGGATCAGGGAGATACTTGTGTGTAGATGCAAATATTTTGGAAACTAGAGGTAGAGAAAACATTGAAGAAATTGAACTTTAGATTGCAGATTATTCATACCTAAGTTCTGTAGATGTGTAGGGAGTGTCAGTATTGATTGGGGAAGAGGCTTATTCATATAATGGGTAAACAAAAAGAAAAAATTCCATAAGGGCATGTCAGTGAAACTGAAAGAAAATCCCATAAGGGTGACATAGAAATTGCTGATGTTTTCTGTTGGACTGTAAAAGAAATATGTAGAACGAAAAATTATGTCTTAAGCTATAGAGTCATGTGAGTATATCGTGAAGGTTTCTCGACTCACTGAAGAGTACTTCATACTATTTACTGCCCACATAATTTGTCTTGTCTACAGTTTCAGCCATGTCTAATTGTCAAAACTTCTCCTGTATTGCAGATGCCTCTAAAACTGGTGCTGCTCAAGAAGCAATGCAGAACACTGTACGCAAAGCAAGCAAAGCCATCACGGAACAAGAAGCAAGACAGATACTTGGCGTTACTGAGAATACGGCCTGGGAAGATATTTTGAAAGTTCGTCTGCTTTTCTTGCTTCTCTTATTTCATTTCCAGAGTTCTTTTGTAATTACTTATTCATCCCTTCTCATTGATTTGTGCAGAAATATGATATTTTGTTTGAGAGGAATGCCAAGCAAGGGAGCTTCTACCTCCAATCGAAGGTCCATCGGGCCAAGGAGTGTCTAGAAGCTGTTTACCAAAACAAAGGTCAAGGTCCCTCTAGTGGGTAACTGAAATTTTCATGTTTGGTCTTGGTGTTGTTATTTTTCTTTTCCCCCCCCTTTATGTATATAGAGCAACTTGATAACTAGAATATGAGCTTTTAACATAATCTTTGTTCACTTAGTTGTCCCTGATCCCTGCAGTTGATTATGACTGCTATTACTTTAAAAGTTTTGCCAGGGTGTTAGGCTAATTTATGGTTAATCATATTTGTTCCTTGATGTATGAGCTCATCCGCAACGTGACAATTTCTTGTAAACTTTCCAAGCATGTCTGTCGGTTCATTGTTGAGTTAATGCTTCTTGGCTGACTATATTTTTCCCAATGTGTCATAAGGCCGGTGTGTAATAAGTGCTGCAACTGTCATATATGAAGATTTGCAATAACAGCAGCAATTGCATAAACCTAGCTGCTTACTTTGCTATTGTATGTACTTCCTCCGTTCTTTTTGGCTGCAACATTTGGTTTTTTAATCCATTCACCAAAAAGGCAAATATTGCATCCGGAAAAAAAGAGAGGCTGTTTTTGTTTATTTCCTGAATCTGGAACAATGTTAGGCGAGTGAGTAGTTTGATCAAAGCACAATTGCGGATCAAGTTGGAGAACTGCCTATTTTAGATCAAGGAGGAGGCTAGGGTTATTAATATGGGTTGATGTGCGGTCTCTTGAACGCGCGGTGTCTGGTGCCTGGTGCCTGTTTTTTGGGATTATCCGATGGAATCCTCTCCCGTAAGTACACTATCTTCTTAGCCTTGAAGATGATGTGCAGTCTCTTGAACGTGCGGTGTCTGGTGCTTGGTACCTGTTTTTTGGGATTATCCGATGGAATCCTCTCCCGTAAGTACACTATCTTCTTAGCCTTGAAGCATTAATGTGGCAGTTTCTCACTTTGACAGAAGGTTTGACAAAAGACCACCATCATCTAGTGGTGAGAGCTAAATCTGGCAAAATTGACATTACCGAATGTAGCTTGACCCATATCTAAACCAATGGAAATAAGGTTGCCCGACTTCGGCCCCAATTAAGCTCATTTTGTCTCATGTCTCGGATGTTTGGGTGTTTTGCTGGATTTTGTGCTACGTTGGTAGCACAAAGGTCGCAAACTCGCAATCCTGCGAGGGTGAGTTGAACCCAATCACCTGTCCTTCCTGAATTGGGTCATGCCAAAGTGATAGGTTAGGACAAGAGATCTTATTATATGTGTGTCTTAGTGCAAACTGCTATAGACTTGGATTTGACCCAATCTGCCTGACTGCCTTTTTACATTACCCGGCCAACACTAAACCAAATGACTTGGTATCTAAATATGACTTGAACTGAATTTGTTTTATTTTGTGGTGTTTAGTTAGTATGTTGTCATTTGTCTTGGTAGGAAATTTTATCCATCCAGAAACATAGAAGAACTTCACTAAGATGAGGATTAGTCAATAACTAGATAATGGATAGATTTTTATCTAATCATTGAATAAAATCCACATGAAATAACATTATTATTTGGTTTTTTTTGTCAAAAACTACTTATTAATTGCAACTTTTTGAAAACAACTATATAATAAGTTTAATTTTTAAAACAACTACCTTTTATCATGTTTTTTTTTTTCATTAGCACTACCAATACACTAGAAACGTTAGTAATTCCGTCTGGTGGGCCCCACTTGACAATTCCCTCCATTTTAAAAGATATAAATTTATGGATTTTTTTGTCAAAGACTACCTATTAATTGCAACTTTTTGAAAACAACTACCTTTTATCATGTTTTTTTTTGTTAGCACTACCCATACACAGCATACATTAGAAAATACCGTGTATTGGTAGTGCTAACAAAAAAAAAACATGATAAAAGGTAGTTGTTTTAAAAATTAGACTTATTAGGTAGTTGTTTTCAAAAAGTTACAATTAATAGGTAGTTTTTGACAAAAAATTATTTAGTCAGTGGAATTTATCCACTTGAATCTGACTAGCTGGACATTGTTAACTTTGTCATGTCATAAGAGATGTGGGGAAATTTAGACAAAAGTCAAGACCATAGATTGTTTACTGATTTTATCACTCTCCAGTTTACTGCTAGTAGAATGAAGAGGTGGTTGAGATTAGCAAAATTTAGCCATGGCCAGCATGAAAGAGGATTCCTTTTATCAATTGCGGGAGTCGCAGATTATTATATGGAGTCCAAAGTTCTTTTATTATTACCCACACCACTCACCAGATCTTTGTTACAAGTACTCGTAGATTTTCGGAGAACTACACTTTTAGGCTTTTAGCAATTCAATTCTTGGTATGGTGAGATGTTTGCAATCCCATAATGCAAGTGTTTGATAGACATATATCTTCTTGGTACTTAGGACAAAATAGTCTACCTTTTCAATTCTTTTGTTCATCTGAGTTTGGAGGTTGTATGCTGAGTAATGTTCAACTCATTTGATAAGCCTTTTACATTAGATACTACTCCCTCCGTCCCATAATATAGTGCTTACTTCTCATTTTTCACGGAAATTAAGGTAAATGGAAGGAGTAGTAGGATGTACCAAAAATAATAATTAATGAAGTGCTTTTTTAGTGCTTTTATCTTGGAACTAGTTATTAATTGTCTTTTTCCTTTAAAAAAATATCAAAAAATAATAAATATTCCTTGGAATGGTGTAAAACAATAAATAGGGGCACATATTTTTAAAGAAATGTAGGGGTATTTTGGTAAGTTTGTGTACAAATTAAGGACATTTTAGTCCAAACAAATTGATTTAAAAGAAATAGGCACAATATTTTGGGACGCCTAAAAAGAAATGTGAGCACTATATAATGGGACGGAGGGAGTACTATACTAGAGGTCCGGGGGTTCGATTTTTTCTAAGCGAGAGTGCGTGAGGGTGAACATCGCCTTACCTTTTTCCTATATTCCCACATACAAATACTTGACCAAGAAAGTATGAGGGTTGACTTTATCCTTATCATTGAATTTTTTTTTAGATGTGTATAGAATGCCCTTTGTTTGCTAAGGATTCAATTTAGTCTAATTGTTATTGTATGTACAGGTATTGCAAGTATAAAAAAAAAACCAACATTTATAGATGATATTGTCCTAAAACCCAACCCCCTAACTATTATTCTACACCTTAACGGCCCGTTTGGTAGTTGGTTATAAATGGTGGTAATGAGAATGAAATTCTGTGTAAATTTGTGAAGAATATCATTGTCCATTCCCATGATAATGCTAATTTATCTTAAATTTCTTCTTGAATTTTCATTCCCATCCAATACCACATTTAATGAGTGGTAATGAAAATTGCTTCCCCTTGGAAAGAAGAACACAAGTTTAAGGGTGAAATTGCTTGCCCATAGAGAAAAAATGCCTCTCTATGGAGATTTTAAAAGTGCTTTCCTAATAACATTACACTTAAAATTCATTCCCATTACCGCAATTTATTCACGACTACCAAACAGGTCGTAAGGGTTAGCACTACCCACTTTTCGCTCAAGTCTGGGGTAAACACCAGTTCTATCTTTCTTTAGGCACATCCCAAGAGTACAATAAAATTTGTGTACAAGTATTATGAATTAATTCCCCCACTTCAAAGGTGATTTCTAGTTAGCTTTCCCATAAAATATTTTTTATAAACGCGGTATATGTGATTGTTTGCATATGAGTCGAAGTTAGGGATGATTAAAATCTTAAAATAGAGGTAGTATTTACTATTTACTATTTACTATTTAGAATAAAATCTTCACTTAGGGATGAATTTCGGTAAACTTTCCAATTTGAGTGAATCTAGCCTATAGTCTTTACATTAATCTTATATAATGATTTGGCTAAAATGCCTTTGTTGTTTATTTACTCGTATATAGAGAGATAAAAATAGAATGCCTCGCATTATGAAAACGAGAAGGGGAAGATTGACTTGCAGAAGGGAAAATCTTGGCATCACAAGATAGCTGCCAATAACAATTTGAACTCTAGGCGCCTCACACTCAATGTAAGGCGACAAAAGCAACTTAAACAAGGACACAAAGACAACCCGTGATTTGCGTATTAACAAATTGAACACATTAACCCTTGACTTGATCCCCACAAATATGTCCATACATTCAGACATCCATTTGACAAACTGTTTCGGCATGAACAAATGAATTAATAGTTTGGAACATCCGAAACATATTCTTTTTTTTGGGGAAATTGCAAATTCCACTTCTTGCTTTGAAGTAAGCTCTTGAAGACAGTTCATTTGGCCAAATCGTAGTACATATTACAAGTGAAAAACAGGCCATTGCCGTGTGAAAGCCAACGAAAAAAGTAGTGCAGGAAGCAACTGGATAATAAGTAGATTTTGATACAGGATCGGCATTTTAACATTGTTGTAGCACTCGCATTTTGCTCCCGGACTTAGGCTCTTACACAGCAATTGAAGTAGCTTAGGAAGCTCTTCCTCGGCTGTAGTCAAAAAAAAAAAAAACATGAATGGGTGAAACGTGATAAGTTGCCATGAAGATGATTGTTATATATATGCACCAAAATATAGCTTGGATGTTTATCTTACGTGTACAGAACTTATTAAGGAATACATTATCAAAGAACCACATAATCTATGATAGATACCATTGTTGCCCGTGCCACATAATAGATCCACAAATACTTGACATATTTCTACCAGATCGTATCCATGATGACAAATTAGCTGTATCTACGTGCAACATTTATAGATCTGAGGATAGACTTAATTAGTTAATTATTTACTACGGTCCAAATTAAGTATCAGATTTGCCCTGATAATTACGTCAGGACTTTATGCATGATAACTATCTATAAACAAACCGAGTAATCATAGTGGTGTAGTAAGTGCCATACAAGCACTGCATACATCATAAAAGATCCAAGAGCCACTTGTATTTATAACCAAATCCATGTCTAGCATGATTTTGATTCCTCCTACGCTGGGAAAGAAAACCAATTAACTAGGTACAAATCATGTGAGGTGATAGTTGCCAAAATCAAACACATGAAGTAACATGCTTATATTGCAAGAATAGCAATTACCTCATTCATCGGGTACTGTCACATGATAACTGAGTCACTGACTATAAGGACCCATGCTTTTGTAGCACTCATAGCGTTTATTCTCTATAGACTATAATGACTAGATTTAGGCACCACTAATCTATATATGAATCCCCACATCCCAAAGCCACCGTAACAAGTTGCCTTTAGACGATTGTTGGAGGAGGACACCATTACCTATGGTTTATGGTTACAAATTATGCAACTCGCGAGCCAATATCGCCCTTGACATAAAAAATAAAGCTAACCCAAAAAAATTGACACAGTAATCAGAGTAAATCATACCAGAGAGCAAAGAAGAATCAAACCGGGAGACATTATCGTCAAACATATAAAAGAATAATACACTGGCTTTTGGCTGCTAAATGTGAACTGCTAGAACCAATATTCCCCACCAAAGAATGCCCTTTTTCTAAAGCAGCACGTAGCATTAGCATACTTAAGGCCCACTTGCTTTTACAGTTAATTAATCAAGCGTTCAACCATATGAGTGCTGCTTTCGTGCCTAGTTTCTTTAATAATAGAACTGTCTTATAGTAGCTAATAGCTGACAACTACCATGCAATAAGCCACACAAAATATAATGGACAGCATATAAAAGGCTAACAAAAACCAGAAAGCAGTAGATGTAGATATATCATATATGAAAGTGAAACATAAATAGGACTCCAAAATGACCGTGACAGACAGCTACATCAATAAACAACCAAATAAGGCCAGTTGAGCAATATCTTACAGTTGGTGAGTGGTTTTGAGTGAAATGGTGTTCGTCATCGTTTGCTTTGTTGTTAGCTGGAGCAGTTGGATTGATGAAATCTTCTTCGTTACCAAGACTGGCTCTTGAAGGATCTCTTTTGTTTTGCTTCCTCATTTCTCTTATTTTCGAGAAATCGAGCGAGTAATCAGGCAATGGTCCCTTCTGGTCCCAATCTCCAAATTGTGGCACAGATAACCACGGTGCGTTTTTCTGGCAACCAACAAAAATTCGATGTCCGATGAATAATAAAATTCAAAAAAACTTATAGCAGCAATAAACCCTATGCATTTAAATCTTCAAGAAGCCTTAAAAGCATAAAAAGAAGTTTAAGCAATTTTAGCCACCATGTCCCAACAGAACACATAGGAAAGTAACAAGACTCACCAAATATAATACATCAAAATGATACGATGTTGAGAATCACTTTTATATCTCTTTAGACAACCCAAATTCATTTGCGGAGAACTGGTTATATCTCTATATGTTTTATACTTTATAGTATCAAATCACTAATAGATATCCCCATATGTATCGTGTATCATGGAACATGAAAAGTTTTCTTCTTGTAACAAACTTACCATCAGCATACTGGTGGTATATGTAAAACTCGATCAGCAATTTTGTGTGGACCAGGTCCACATAATTTTTTTAGCTACATTATAACTATTGCAACCAACTTGGGATATAATTTATTTTTGGTAAATATCTTTGACATGTTATAGATAGTAATTGAATTGATGGTAGAAAAATTGTTGATGTTACAGATGTTCAATTGCTTAGAGAAAAAGTTTCAACATATTTGAGAACCATAACATAAGTACATATCCCCATGACAATATTGTTCAAGCCAGTCAAATCAAATGCTATTTAAAATCAACATCCATGGAAAAAAATTATGATATTCGTCCTCTGATTAATTTAACGATGTTAATTATAACGCGTCTTTATGTATGTGAATATATCATCATTGTGAGAATAAAATATGAACTCCAATATTATAATCATCATTCTTAATAAGATACAACTAATGCCAATAATTATACAGATATCCTTGAAAAGTCACAAAATTTGAATTATTCGCAGTCAATTTAAAACACAGCTAAGCTAATTAAGTTGCTTCCTCGAAAGTCCACAGTGACGAAATTAGCAGAAACCAGAATACCAATAAAAAAAAATTACAAATGAAATCAAAAATTTGACATGCAAAATCAGCTTCAGTGTGTCAAAGTGTCGATAATAGATGCTCAAATTTCAATTAGTAGTTCAATTTTATACTCTATTAGCTACAAACTAATAATTGTTGTCAACGATGAAAATCCTGCATAGATACACAAGAAACACTTAAAAAAACTTAGAATTTAGCATCTGAAGGTGAAATTTGAGAAAATTATGAGAATATTTATCAACCGATTTAAAGAAGTAAAAGTGCAAGATTTGAACAATATAGCAAAGTGTAGCTCCTTGATCATATTGAAAAAATTAAGCTAAATTAAGCTTGAGGTTGAACAATTTAAAAAGCGAATAAAAGAAAATTAAGCGAATAAAGCAAAGTAATTGAAGCTTAATTACCTCCTTATCCTTGCGATCTTCCATAGCAAAGAATTAAGAATGTTGTAGCTGAAATGTAAGGTATAAGAATGGGAAGCAAGCTTAAAACTTAAAAGTAAGAAGAAGATGAAGAAAAGTAGAGAGGAGAGAGAGAGAGAAACAGCAGAGTGACAGCAAGAAGATAATTGGAGGTGCTGTAGTCTGACGTAAAAATCGTCTGGTGTGGTGTCTGCTGAATGGTGGTCGTACTTCCTTCTTTTATACACCTTATATTCGTCTTATTTACGTGCCCACCCTTCCTATCTTCTCATTTTCGTCTCTTTTTTACTTCCTACTTTCTCATTAGTCATTCCTACTACGCCTCTATAATCTCTTCTAACTTTGTACAACCTACAGTGGTAATGAGTAATGGCTCTTCAATGAACTCTTCCTTCTTCTTTCTGTTCAAGTTATTTTTATCTATATTTAAAAAACACACAACAATAATAAAACCTACCCTATTCGTCCCATAATATAGTTCACATTTCTTTTTACACGTCTTGAGACGTGCGCTTTGGCCTCTGATATCATTATTTTGTATTAGTAAAAAATATAAAAAGTTGATAATATAAATGTAGACATTGAGACGAATCTAACAAGACCCTACATGAGTATGTTTTTTTTGTATACATTAATGAGAATATTTGGTCAAAGATTTTAAAGTTTGACTCCCAAAATGGAAATAGGAACTATATTATGGGACGGAGGGAGTATTTGAAGAGCTGCTCATTGTATTTTTCACTATGTAATGGTTTCCATGTCAATTAATGAAATTTGTTTCTTTGTGTCATGTGTCACCAATTGATTGGTTGGAGCAATGTAGAGTCATTTTCCATTTCTCCTAAATGGTATCTCCTCTAAGAGACGTTTTTCAAAGTGTCTCTATGTAGATACACTCAAGACACTACCAAGATCCCCCGTTGTTGGGTAAGAAGTAGCTCTCCATTTTCTTTTTCCTTGGAGAGCTAGTATGAGATTTCTTCCAAGAGCCACATTGTACATGCTTTAATAACTTGGCTTTTAATCCATGCAAAACTAGTTTTTAGTACCGATTTAACGCCTTTGGTACTTATACTTTTCATTTATTAATAATTTATTTTAGAATGATTACACTAAATATCATTTGGTTTATTAGTTAACACTTTTGTATATAAGTTTGATGTCATGGGATCAAATCATATATTTTCATCTATTTCTTTTTAAGTGCAACACTTTGACTTTTGCACTATTCACCTACCTCACTTTGACCGTATTTTTTACTAATATATAAAATCAAAAATGATCATATAAAATATGGTTGGATTTGTTTCAATGAATATTTTCATAATATAAATTTTTTATATCTTTTACAAATACATAATTAGAGATATTAACGGTTAAAGTTGTGTGTTGGTAAGCATGAAAGTCAAACTGTTGCACTTATTTATAAACAGAGATTAATACAATGCATTTGTTATTTTTTAATAGTATGTACTATGTGGATTATATGGAGTAAAGCACCCTAAGGGAATACTCCAACTGCATAGCTGGAGGAAGGGGATGACTGCCACTTTACATAAATGTTTTACATGACATAGATTTTGTGGACATAAGAATCAATTAAAAAATATTAGTTCATATGGTAAATGTATAGTAATTCTTACTAAGAGGTCAGGGATTCGACACAAAACATCTATGTAAATATTAGTTAATTAAAAAGCAGTAAAGGGAGTATTAAGAACGGACAATAAGTTGAATAGTTAAAAATCTTAAAAAAATCTTCCCCCGTTTTATATTGATTGCAATGTTTCTCTTATTTGAAAGTTTTACATTAACTCAAGTAATATAGTACTAATTTTTCTTCTTTGTCTTTTCAATCACATGGGTCCCACATTTTATCTATTTCTATCTTTCTCTTTTCACATGGTTTTCTTAAAAAAATGTGTTAAGGGATGATGTTCCAATAATAGAGTAATGGAGGAAGTTACACTCAAAAGTTGAAAATAAGTTAAAATAAAGTTAAGTGGGCATAATCTATAACTATTACTTTTTCATCTTTCCTAATTGCAATAATTTGACTTTTACTTTTAGTCTTTTACTAATAATACAATACGTTAACAGTAATATCTCAACAAGCTATGAGTCACAATTAGCTAAATAGCTACAAGACATTATATTTGACTATTGGACATGTCCTTGTACGACACTCCTAGGGTATTTAAACCACTACAGATGATTTCATCAAAGTGTGGATTATGCATCAGGATACTCTACAATGCTCACTATGAACCCAAAAAGAACATACCATAAATTTATATTACTAGCTTTTTTAAAGTAAAAGAACACATACTTCGAAATCAAAAAAACGTGTTTTTATCATTTACAAAAGAACATAGATCATTTGAAAAGAACACATACTTCAAAGAACGTGTCTTCATCATCTAAATTCAAATTTGAATGATTTCCTTGTTAATTTTATATTAATTTTCATATTGTGCTATGAATTCTTTATATTTACGAAATTAAAAAAACATACATTCTAAATTAAAAGATTATACCGGTTTTGAAATGTACTTATTTGTATATAATTTAGATAGCTTATTGTTATTTTTCATATTGTAAAATTTACTCTTTTTATATGCACTAAAATAAAAAGAACATGCAGTTCAAAATCAAATCAAAATCAAATAACAGGGTGCATTATGAGCACCATGTACTTGGATGCGCCTTCTAAATTGTAGTTTTTCATGGAAAGTGGGGTAGAAAAAAGTTTTGGATTTGTAACTGATTTTATTTGGTGAGTTGCTGAAGACACTAGCATCATGGCTAGACATCATTATGTAAAGAATATAAAGTTGCTATGCTAGTATTTGCTACTTTATGCAATTGTGCGCCCTCTTCACTTGCTCCCGTCCTACATTGTGAATGATGCACCAGCCAAAACCATCCTACTTTGTTCAGCAAATGATTTTTTTTTTTTTGACAGCTAGAAAACGTACAAACTAGTAGATGGAAATAGGAATTCTAGTTTTACGACTACACGTTGCTAACTCATGTGCCGGGGCAACTTCTTGTTCAGCAAATGATTGAAGGAGAGGTTATATATGCTAAGATAAATTCAAGAAGTTTCTTGCGTAAATAATCTAGGGTCCCTATGCTTATTGAAATCGGAATAAAAGGAACTATCTTTCGATGAATTAGCAAATTAGTATTATTAGGTTAGGGAGCATGTCTCAACTCTATTTGTAATTTATTGTTCATGTAGATGTATTTTCTTGTTAATTACCATAAAATAGCCTGTTATTTTTGGGAAGTGAGAGTTGTAGATTTTTTTTAATTCCACAATTACCTAATTATCTATTCTAACAATCATAGTCACCCATTAAGTATTTATAAATATGGTTTTCTAACAATGAGCCAACTTTTAGCTTACCAACCAAATCAACAACTATGGCCACTCTATAATTGTAGGAGGATGGAAGTGAACTAGTATACAGTATACTATGAGTCTATGACCAACCACTATGGCCTATATTATACATTTATTCTTCGTATATTAATGTTAGTTTTTTTTTTTTTAATAAGGTAAGGAGAAACCTTGATAAGTTGGGGGAAAAAAGGGGATCCCAACTTGTCAAGGGTGAGAATCAATCTCAGGACCTCCTGGAATCGAGAGTAAAGCTCTAACCACTAGGTTATCCCTCACTCTCATACTTCGTATAATAATTGTGTTATTTTGGTGCATATATATATATCAATTTCTATGTACCTTGTGTATTACTAAATATAATTTATCTCGAAGTTGTGGGATCATATTCTTCTACTAACTAAGGACATTTTGTTGGTGTTGGGCGGTGTTATTCTCTTTTCTTATTCTCATAAGGTTTTATCTATTAAGATAGACCGAGCTAATTCATATGAGATTCTAATTCCACGTAGACATTCATCTCTATCATATATACTTCCTCCGTTCCATTTTAAATGAAACACTTACTATTTTAGGCCTTTCAAAATAAGTGAAACGTTACCTTATTTGGTATTCACTTCTCTCTATCTCTCTCTTCATCACATGGGTCCCTTTTTTTTTTTCTCTCTATCTCTCTCATATTCTAAATCCCCGTGCCAAAGCCATACGTTTCATTTAAAATGGAACGGAGGAAGTATATATTTATAAAAGAAAAATCCTATGTGTGTATAACTTGTGTATTATGGGGACTTGGGGATGAGTCAGGGCTTGAGAGAATCGAGCATTTTCGGTGCCGCCCATGGTCGTTGGCTTCTTATTCTAGTGTTTCTTTTCTCTTCCTTTTTTATTGTTTTTTGATGATAACTTCCCTTTATTTCATTTGGTACTTATTATGATTTATTTTTCTCTAATTCTATCTTTCTTTTGTGTTTGGGTCTACCGTCCTCCATTTTTTAATCAAACCCCTAAACAGTTATACTACTACAATATTTGGCATCTTTGTGGTAGTACTATGTTTTATATATGCTGGCACCACGTCGTTGTCTCGTTGACACAGTTACTAGTAGCAGCTGTAGTAGTTGTGGCCTGTGTAGTACTTGCTTGGCTTAATGATAATATAAGTTGAAATTATGAAATCAAACTTAATTAGTAGGGGCTATTTAACGTGAGGCCGATTCCTTTAT
Organism: Beta lomatogona; assembly: GCA_947646795.1. Taxonomy (NCBI): domain Eukaryota; kingdom Viridiplantae; phylum Streptophyta; class Magnoliopsida; order Caryophyllales; family Amaranthaceae; genus Beta; species Beta lomatogona. The sequence continues at coordinate 363,276 of CANSNZ010001395.1, read as the reverse complement.
CTCATTCCTTTAAAGGTTATGATCTACTTAAGTAATAAGTATAACTCATTCGAATCTCCTTGGTGATGAAAGAAGCGGCCCAAAGAGGTGGATGGCACCGAATGTGGGTTTTTTTTAAAGTCAATTCGGATGCAGCTATGTTATGGGATGAGAAGGTGGGCTTTGGGGGGGGTTATGACTTATGAAGGATGATGTTGGTGACGTATTGGTTGCTACTTGCTGCTGCTGGGTGGGTGGTTTGAAGGTGGATGAAGCGGAAGCCATGGCTGCGAGGCATGCGATCAATATTGCTATTGAAGCGGGCCTAAGCTGATTGGTCCTCGAGTTTGATTGTTTGAAGCTCATTAGCCATCTCACTAAGGGTGTCATTGAAAATTCGAGCTTTGGTAACATAGTTTCAGATATTATTGAGCTAGGTAATTTGTGTAGTACGTTAAATTTAAAATACCTCTAACATAAACCCTAGTCTGTTCAATTTGATTTTAGTCTTTATAAGAAAAAAAAAAAAGTTCAAATAAGGTCTAGAAAGATCTAAATAAGTTCAGTTTAGCAAAAATAAGGTTTGACACGCTCACAAAAGAAGGTATGATATGTTCAAATAAGGTCTAATAAGAATTAACAAGGTTTAATAAGTTTACCATAAGTTCAGATGAGTTTAATTAAGTGAAGTTTAGATAAGTTAGATAAAGTAATTTGAAAAGAACCGGACATGGTTTTGAGGTTGGACAAAGCTTTGTAAAACTCTCTGTCCATTCGACATTAGTGTCAGTTTTCAGTTTTTGGTTTTATAAATATAAAAGTCATATGATATAAGGAGTATAAAAAACTTAAAATTAGTTCACTAAACATGTCATTTTAAAAAACTGATCAAAAACTTAGAAAAATAATCTTTTTCATTTTCATATTTTCGTTTTTGGCTAAAAATACTGAAAACTGAAAACAAAAAAGGACGATGAACGATCCTTAACGAGCCCTTAATTCATGGTGCACACGTCCGTATGATGAGGAAGGTGTGCACGATGAACATCAAGCACTAGGTTATGAACATAAAGACACCAATACCAATGAACATATACTAACAGAGATGTACGTATGTTTATTTGTCTTATTAACCATGTACATGTGTTTATTTGACTTATTATTCATACTTATTAGCCATATACATGTACGCGCCTTTCTCACCATACCTAATTCACCAAAACTTGACGAAGTATCACACACACAGTATCAGATTTCCGTCAATCCAGATTGAGGAAACAGATACTTAAAACTTAAAAGAGTGTGAAAAAAAATGAAGTTTTTCGACGAAATCGTAAACTAGGATTTTCCAAAGGTTCGTCTACGATTAAAAGCTCGTATCTTACCCAAATTAGAGGTAAAATTCGAAAATATTACCAGTATTTAGCTGAAAAACCCTTAAAATTTGGAAATACGCCATTTGTGAGTAGTTAGTATGAAGGAGGTCATTATTGGCTTTCCGGGACCTTGGGCCGATGATAATCTAGAGCTTGCTGATCATTATACAACCAAAATTGGAGGTCTTCCTGTAAGTTTTTTTTTTCTTTATTTATTTAATTTTTGATATCTCCGATATTAATTACTCTTACTCTTACTGTCTGCTGTTTTAGGACTGGCCTTTTCCCGAATCATCGTTAGGACGAAATTTACTTGAGTGTAGTTCATGTCAAACCAAACTATGCCTCATTTCACAGGTATTTTTTTATTGACTTGTATGATTTTAATATTTTTCTACATGTTGGAGATAATCCTTCCTTTTTGTTTTATTTATAGGTATATGCACCAATTAATGGTTCATTGTTGAAAATTGAAGAACGTGTAATTTATGTTTTTGGTTGCCAAAATTCATCTTGTGGAAGGTATTTCCTTGTTGGTTTTTTTTTTTTGTTTTTCCTGATGAGTGTTTATAGTTATAGTCTATGTTGCTCGGACTCGGGTACCCATGTCCGACACGGGTACGTGTCCGACTCGGCTATTTTTTGGAACTTTTTCAATTTTTTGGCCTAAAATGAAGTGTCCAAGTGTACCACCCATGTCCGAGTGTCGAGGGTCCGACACGGGTACTTGAGGTGAAATAAAGAATTTGAGCAACATAGGTTATAGTTGAATGAAGTCCCACGTTATTGGTTTCCTTATGAGTTATGATGTTTTGGCGTTGGTGACCTTATAGCTGGCGTGCTATTCGTGTTCAGAAGCCCGGGATTTGTGATGAGGTATCACTTGTTGACTCTGCATCTTCAGCTACTGACATTGAATTGGAGGAGGATGGGGATGATGATGATGATATAAACATGGAGGACTTGGGTAGGGCTCTTTTCGAAGCGGCAAGCTTAGCTTCTAATTTAGTTAAACACAATGCCAACAATAATACCAATACTAATGCAAAAGCTCTTACATTGGAGCCGAAATCGATAAAAATTGATGCCGCTACAATTGGTAAGATTTTCATCTCTTTGAGGATGCCTTTGTTTCGATTTTATGGAGTTTAAATGGATGAGCTCCAATTAATACTTGCTTTACATTTTGTGTCTACCTTATACATTGCCAACATTCTCACTTGTGAGGGGAGTTCATTAGGCTGTAGAATTGTCTGAACTAAAGACAGTAGAACTTGAAGAATAAGCATACAACACTCTTTTTTAGGTGCTTCAAGGTCAAATAAGCACTTTGTAACCTGTTCAAGTGTTCAATTTACTTCTAGAACTCTATCTAGATTTGAGCATTAGTTAGCAGTTCATATCTAATTCTTCCTTGCACAATGAATGGAGGCGTATTGATTAGCTCAATTGGGGTTGCAATGCACCTCCTCTTTTGGGTTTTGCCACCTACATTATTGGAGCAACGTTCTTAGACTTAAGGTCGAACAGTGGCTGTTGAGTTGCAGTTTGTCTTTATTTAACTCCTCTTAGCTCCATCTTGACGTATATCAAAATGGCAGTTTCTAAATTGGTTAACTCCTCCAAAACATGATCAATGATCATGCGTCTTATCCTTTAACTCGAATAGTGGATAGTTCAATTTTGCATTATTCCTAAATCCTAATTTATAATCTCCTGCACTAGAGTTTATTCATTATAAATGCAGAATTCCAGAAATGATTTTCCATGAAAGTAATTGGTAGTATAGAGATCATTAATAATATAGTGAAAAATATCTTTTGAAATAATAAAAACCAAAATATTATTGAAATTTTTCCAGGAAATTTTTAAGGGACAAGGATTTCATATAGTTTATTGTCTTATGGTTTTGCCAATTTATTTACCCAAAAAGGATATGCTGTTTGGTATTCTTTGGTACTGTTTTGTGATATCATGTGGTGGCTTGAGAGGAATAAGCTTCCATGATAGAGGTAGTGACATGATTTCTAGCCGATTCAGCTCTCATGTCCTGATCTCACTTTGACATCGAGCTTCAGCCTTCAAGAGTTTTTGCATCTTTCTCTATATAGTATTCTACTCTTTTCTGTGTCATTTAGGATTTCGTTTGACTCCTGGTGCATGCTTTCTGTACTCTTTTCATTCATCAATTATTCTTATCTGAGAATGAAATTTGTACATCTTTCAATCGCAGTGCTACCTTGCTTTTATGTATACAGTCAAGAGGATAGATCTTCGCAGGATGTGGCAGCTGTTTGCTCAAAGCATCCTTCACTTTCAGCCAAGGAGGCACAAGATTACAAGGATAATAATGATCCAAAACAGGAAGAGACCTGGGAAGAGGAGGGCTATGAGTATGACAAAGCTTTAAACGCAGATAGGACTTACCTCAAGTTCAAGAAAAGACTGGACAAATGCCCAGAGCAATGTTTCAGGTAAGCTACCTACAGAATGTTCTAGAGTCTTTGTCTGGTCTCGATAGTAATTTGTGGCTCTATTTCACAACACTTTTTTCACGCATTCTAGATGCCTACTCTGAAAAACACAAGAATTATGAAACTTGCACCTTGTCCTCAAGGTGGATAGTAATCAGCTTCATCATCACATCATCAGCAACAATAGGCAGTGTCTCATTTCTTGTCACTCGAATCAAAGGCCAAGGTTCATATTAAGGTGCAGCTCTTCATTGAAGAGTGTTGGTATGCCCTTCAGTTACTAGTGATTGAGACGGTAAGTTAGTGTGTTGGAGGAATGAAGATGTTAGTTTGGTTTGAAAGGTTGGTTAGTGCTAATAGGCATTGTTGATTGGGTGGGATTGTAAGCGACTAAGCTCAGGGGTTAAAAATTAAGGGTTTGAAAGCTGGTGGAACAGATAACACTTTATATTGTAAAGTCAAATTTGGGCCTTTCTTCATTTCCCTTGAGTAACTTGAGGAATAAGGAGGGTAGTGTGTTGGGAGAGGGGGAATGGTAAGCAAAGGGAAAGGAAAAGGGGAATGGGAGATGTATAAAAGTATAAAATACAGCGCGATACTAGGAAAATACAGGGGGAGATTTAGTCGTTCACTTGATTATTGATACTAATGGAGAATGTCTCCTTCCATTCTTACCACTGCTACCTCCTTTCTCCTCTGTGAGGCGGTAGAAAGCATAGTATCTTTCCCTTAAAAATTCAGTCGTGTGAAATGTGGTCATCTGAAATCGGCCTATCATATTTCGGTATCTCCAATTTGACCCACCACTACCAAGGATCCACCAGAGCCTGCTTCAGATCCATCACCACCAGAATGTTTGTTTCCTACAAAACCACCCCCTGTGTGTATGTCCCCCCCAATACTTTTTCTACATGCACCCTGGGTTCTTTGTTCTTCTCGATAGCTTTCACACCCATTGTTGACAATTGTTGGAGACGTCATGCCAGTAGATGTAAAAAGTGTTCCAGATGCATCCGCATGAATGCATAAGGGGTAAAACAGTACAACCGCATGGGTACCTAAGGATGGACTTGTTGATAAGTCCAAAGATGCATCTCATTGCATGATGATACTATCCTTATCTAGACCTTCAATACTTCCACCTCGTAATGTGTGAAGCATTAAAAAGCCGAGTGGTGGCCCTAAATTCCCCACTTTTGTATTTCTATACTCTCGAGTAAAGTAATAAAGTGTGTGCTTGTGAATTTACTTGCTTTTGTATTTGATTGACATTACTTCATGAGTTAGCTGCTGGTCTGAGGTCGTTCTATATGCCATCACGGGATCCGCTAAGGCTCATATCCTCTAATATAAAGTTAGGCTTTGAAAAATCCCGTGACACTAGCTATGGAGGAAGATATCTCTTGAATCTATTATGTGATTCCAGAGAACTCCTCTTTCACACTAATTTCAGGTGATAATTGTTGCTTGCCTTGACCTGATCAAGTAGTTCCTGCTGCAAGTCTGCCAGAATTTGGCGAGTTCTGTCTGTGAACTGTGAAGTCTCCTTGAGTCCGGAAACGTTTTGTTCCACTGTATCTACTCTTTGGAAGGTTCCTTTAACATTCCTGGTACCAATTGTCGTAAGCTGGAATCTTAAGAGCAGAAGTGGAAGGAAGAAGGTGATTTTGATTAAAAGATTATAGAAAATAAAGATAGTAATCAAGCTTTAAATCGGGTAGATTCACTTCTAATTCCCATAATAAGCTCAACAAACTAAAGATGTCAATTCAATTTCTCTGGAATACAACATTGATTAAATAAGTGTATGAAAAGTCATGTGAGTGAGAATAAGGGAACGGTCAACTAAAATGAAACATCCCAAAAAGGATTACAGTTCAACTAAAAAGAAACAGAGGTAGCGGTTCTTTACTTAGATGTTAGTAGTTTACTGTCCCTTTCTTTCTTTTTGCATGTAGGGGTTGCTATTTCTGATGACATCTTATTTCAGGTATTCCTTTGGAGGAAAGCCTCTGTTGGCTACTGGAGATGTGGGAGACCCTGGGAAATGTGGCCTTTGTGGTGAACCAAGGCATTATGAAGTGCAGCTCATGTCTCCATTGGTTTATTTTCTACAAGATGGAGCTACTGGTGGACAAAGAAAACTGCTGGAGAACTGGAATTGGATTACTCTCATCGTATATACATGTTCAAAGGTAAGAATGTGTTTCCTATATATTATCTCTTTTGGCTTATGGTTACCTCCTGTATACGCCATAGAATCATTTGAATTTAAAATGGTCTTCTAGGATGCATGGAGCCTTCCCTTTGTAAGGAGACCCTAGTGCAAAATGGATGGGTTCTATACGGGTGCAAAACAAATACAGCATATACTCATAGAGGGCAATTAGCCAATTAATGTGAATTTTACTTTTTTCCATTGAAATCCATGGCTGAGAAATTTCAACCAGTGGTCTTTGCAGTATGTTCAACTGTGAAACCTTCGTGGGTGCTGCCTTTGTCCCATTATCTATGCTTCTGTTTTCTTATGATATTATGGTGTGGTTTCACAGAGCTGCTTTCAGAAGGTGGATTATGAAATGCCTAATTGGCATGGGTGGACTGTGGTAGAGGAGACTGTTATAGCACAATTCGAGAAGCCTCTGACAGAATCATATCGACTAGGTTATTTCTCTTGATTTTCAGAATACCTTGTTTCTCATTTCCCCCATCTCTGGTTGGTAGCTTGGCAGCTTCTGGAAAACTGAACCTGTAAAATTAATATTGTTGCTCTTCAATGCTAAACAGGTATGTACTTATACGACCCAAATACTAGGGGTTTTAACTTCTAAGCATCTGCTGCAAGCGCTTCAGATACTTTGATCAATAAGAACTGTAGTACATTGACACATTGACAACATCCTTTTGATTGCCTCGCAATTTGCATACCGAAAAATGACACAAGTACTTGCTTGGGACTTAATATCTGCTTACAAGGATATGGGAAACTTAATAGTTTCATACAAACCACAAATGTGGCAATTGCTATAGATGACCTTTTCGTCAAATATACGAATGCTTTTAACATTGTTATTCTGGAGATATAGTGATGATGTTTGACAAGTCATAGTTTCAGCATCATCATTTTCCACTAAGATGCCTTAAGCTGGTAAGCGTCATTCAACTAGCTTGTAGAAATAGGTTATTTGATAAAACGTTGAGAAGGCAAAATAAAAGAAAACTTGAAGAGTGCTCAGAAGTAGATCTCATACATTATTACTGTTTGGCTATTACATAAAAACTAGGACATAACCATTTGCTTTCAGCGCTTCCAACACTCAGTTATTAATCACAATTCCGACTCATTTTTATTCATCTAACACATAAGAAACGTTGCGCTGCTTTGTTCCTCTTAAAGATATTGCTTTGTTTACTCAGCTTCTTATATAGTGGTTCTTTGTACGCAATGAGAAAATTGGTATCACAAGAAGTTCTTTGTTTCCCTTACCACTTTGTTAAGCCCATCTTTTATGGATCTTTACCTTACACCCATGTTTCATGTGAAGAATAACCGAGACATCAGGACAGATATTGTCATCCTCCACAACTTGAAAATGGAAGTTATGTATCTAGGTGGCTGCTATCATCTTCATCTGAGTGAATGCTATTTCTTTCCCTAGACCGGTCCTTGGACCAGCATTGAATGCCAAGAACTTGTATGAAGGTTCATGTTTAATCTTCCCTTGCTTTGATATCCATCTCTCAGGCTCAAACTTGGAGCAATTCTCCCCCCATATCGCCTTCATTCGTCTCATTGCATATAGCGGGAAGACTATTTTCATATTTGGGTGAACTTGGTGGCCACTAGGCAGGACATTTGGTTTAATGGGAGATTTGTGCTGGAAAGGAACAGGAGGGTATAGTCTTAAGGTTTCACAAAGTGCGGCATGTAGATACACTAACTTCTTGGTCTCATCTGCTTGAAATACATACCAATTGTAAGCTTTTGTTGCTGGGACTTTTGTTCTTAATTCTGCTCTTATCTTCTCTTGAACTTCAAGTCCCTCACTACGAGCCAAAGAAACCAGGTGAGAGCTGAACTAGTTGTATCTCGTCCTATGCTATCAGCAGATTCAGTATGCTGTCTCTTAAAAACTTTGTCATTTTTTGCATCAACCACTTTAATTTCCACTTCTTCTATCATGTATGACGTCAAGAGGTCGACACCACCTTCATCTTTTGAGGAAGAATTTTTTATCGTTCCATCTTGTCGCTTCTTAGATGCTATGTTATAGATGAAATGGTCAATAATTTTCCAAGGCTGGCTTAGTCTCTTTGCGTGACCTAACCCTAATCACCGTTGTAGCTTCCATGTGCTTTCAGGAAGAACATGGCGGTAACGGTATGCTATGGCTTCCTCGGCAGCATTTAGTGCTTTCGAGAATGGTAAATGGAGGAAATCAAGAAAGAGCAAACCTGGATCATATTTTGTGACAATGATGCAGGGAACGTCAAACATGAGCCTCTGAAACACATCTTGTAAGTCCTAATAAAGCCATGTTTGGATGCATGCTCAAGTAGCACAACTAGCCCTTGTTCCACCTTAGCTTGTGTTGCCTCAACTGTGAAGTCCACAAACTTTTGACTTCTGATGAGAGACTGAGTGATTTGCCTGTGGAATCTCCAGAGTCTCTGTCAGAGTTGAAGATCCCGTCACCCAAGATGTTGAATATCTTGCGGAATTGAGCCCCTTTCGGGTAGTTCGAAAAATTGGATGTCATGATGTAGTGAATATTGGCAGGATCCACAGTTACTCGGTTAGCATGATGTCCATGTTAGTAAACCAAGAGACCCTGGAGCAAGAAGGTATTATTTGTTTGCTCCAAAACTTCGACTAAGATGTTGTGAATTCAGTGCAAGTTGACAACCTTTGGTAGTCGACCGAGGAGTGGCCAACTCCATGGCTGCCTTCTCCTTGTCAAATAACAGGCGAAAACTATGCAAATGAGAGCAAGACAGATATTTGGAAGTTCAAGTAAAGCCATTGTCATAACCTAGACTTGAAAAAACCTCATTGATTTGCTAACTAACATAAATATATATTGATGGTAAAATCTAAGCTTTCATAAAGAGGGGGATGTGAAGTATTAGTTTATCATGTTGTGCATGATTTTGGACCTATGTTCATTCCTCTGCTTGGTTTTACTTCATATGATTTCTTTTGTTGATAATTTAGGGAGTTCTCATTAGAAGAAAGTCAGGCTATAATTATTGAAAGATTAAACGTAGTGTCATGTTAATTGTTGTGACATTTCAACAGTTTAAATTAGCCGCTTGTTGGTTATTATTTGGACTCTCTGTATTTGGTTGACAATCACATTCTTGCTGAATAAAATCAGGAAAAGTTTTACCATAAAATTAAAACTGCTCCTAAATCTGATAAATTTTCGTCGAAATTTTTGGAACTGGGTGCTTTAATTTCAGAAGTTACTCTTTATAATAATCTGATTGTATTCTGAAAAGAAACAAGAATGATTTGAAGGGCCAACAAACTCAAGTTTATCGTATATTCGTATCTAATATTCAATCGTTTTGTAGTCGTGGAAAGTTACGTATGAAGAAATTGCCCTCTATCCTGCCTGTATTTCTAATACAAGAAATCATTCTGGAAAGTAAGAGGATCTTCAAGTACTAAAATCTCAGGCCATTGGCCTGTTCTCCCCAACTTATTTTCAGTTCAGTTCAATTTAGTTCAGTTCAATTCAGTTCAGTTCAGTTCCTAAATTATAATCATTACGATTAATTAGTTATAATTTAATTCAGCTCAGTTCAATTCAATTCAGTTTAGTTCAGTTCAGTTCAGTTTAGTTCAGTTCAGTTTATGCCGAAGAGAACAGGCTCATGTCTGATGATTTTGCAAGGAAAACATAATAATAATTGCAGATTTTTTTTCCCTTTATTAGGTTCCTTATAAGAAAAGTTATAGATAAAAGGAAAAATATTATGAACGGGAGAAGGAAGAACGTAGAAGGTAACAATTAAGGAAAACTTGGAAAAACTACTTTCTATTATCGTCTACAATTTAAACTTGAATTAAGGAATGTAGGGAAGATCACTTTCTTTGGAAAAAGTACTCTTCTTAACCTTACGTAGTTCTCTTCTTTGGAAGTAGTTAGTATTTTCAAACTTGGAAAAATTATTTCCTAGAGTACTTTCTTTGCAACATTTCACTTGTTCTCTTCACCTATTAAAAATTTACGGAGAAATAAGGTTAGATTAGCTCTAAAAGTTTCGATGAGCTTTAATCAAGGTTACCTAAGTTTAATTCACAATTACAATAAATTCAAATAAATGTAGATAATTGGTTGAGAGGTTCATGTAAGTGAAATCCAAGGTCAAGAGAACACACTTTTAGAATACTTCTCATAATATGCTTAAACCTTATGTGTAGTATTATGAAATGGGGGATCGAGGGTAGGTGGCTAAGTATGCTTCATTTTCGTCTACGGTGTTAGGTGGTCCAAGATCGTAGCCATTGTCTATGTAGGTGTCTATTAGCCAATGGACTAGGACCAACTGACAAGATTTATTGGTTCTGTTCATATTTGGTTCCATGGTGATTTGGAGTTGTTCTTAATATATAAATACTACACTAATCCTGTTAATTTATTAGTTGCAACACTTTGATTGTCATGCTTAAAAAGACACAACTTTGACCAATATCTTAAATAATCTACTACTCCCTCTGTTTCATTTTGATTTACTCACTTTACTTTGGGGGAGAACCAAGGAGGAAGTACAAAAGTATGAGAGAGAAACTGAAAAGGTGAAGAGAGAAGCTGAAAAGTGAGAGAGAGAAAATAAAAAGTGGTTTAAAATATTAAAAAGTGGATGACATGGGTGGAAAAAGTAGATGTGACATGTTACCTAAAATAGAAAAAGCAACAGTGTGTATATTAAAAATAAACAGATCAAAAAGGATAGTGTATAGATTAAAAAGAAACGGAGGGAGTAGTAAGTATAAAGTTTGATGACTTAAACATATGTGTGTTTGAGAGAGAGAGAAAGAGAGAGATTCAACATGGTAGAGTAAAGAGAAATAAAGAGAAAAAGAAGTACCCTACATACGTTCAAGGAACTATGTACTTACTAAATGAGAGTATATATGTTATGAATCGAACGGAAGAAGTGAGTCGAATTTTGTGTGACGAGGGGAGCAAATTTACCCAATTACCCTACATATAGAATAATCTTTAAATGAAAACTATTTATATATGAGAATGTGTGAAGAGTGGAACTATAATCAACAATAGTGAAAATGTAATCCTTTATTAGAAATATTACATGTCTTGAAAATGTAAATTTTTAGGAAGATTGGCTTTGCAAGGGAAAAATGATTACATTTTAGCCAAAATTGAATTTTGTTTGCTAAATAAGATTATTAATTAGTGTTTTCACGCTCTCAAATAAGTAGTGCTGATACAGGATACCAAACCTATATTCATATAAGTAGTGATTCATCGAAAGTATACTCATTTAAATAAAAGATAATCTAATAATTAGAGGAATGCCATATTTTCTTGTACATTACCTTCCTCCCTTGCAAACTTTACCTTCCATTTCCATTCATTCTTCTTTTTCATTCTAAGTATTCGTACAATGAACCAAAGAAAGGAAACTAATTTACAATTATATTTTTCCTAGAAAAATGTCCTTTCATAAAAAATCATATTGCAATAAAAATGTCTTTCCTCCAACCAAATGGATCCAAATTCTGAAGCTGATCTTCTAAACTTGGCAAATGAATTTAACATCAGATGACTAGAATATATCTGCTTTGGATCCTCCCCTAAGCATGGCAAAAGAAACATAATAGACTGACTAGAATATATCAGCAAATTAAATTTTGTCCAACTAATAGAGTAGGTTGCAACTTAAATTCTGAAGGCAGCACAATAGTATACAGTACTCCTATCACATGAAATCTGGTAAAAAGAGAAATAACATATAGTGTATCATCCCTAGCATAATTGATTCAGTTCTGAGCACTCTCTGTCATGGGTGTGCATACATTAATTACAATATACGTACAATATGAAATCAATTGGTCAAGTGTTGAGTGTTGCAGTTCCAAGCAATACTCCATCTGTTGCTTACCTTAACCTTTAATCCATGCTTCATATGAAGAACAATGGACAAATCTGGTTCTGCATGTTGTCCATCAACCACATGAAACTTGTAGTTATGAATCAAAGTTGCGCTTACCATCTTCAATTGTGTGAAAGCCACTTCCTTCCCTAGGCAAGTTCGTGGACCGGCGTTAAATGATAAAAACTTATAAGGTGGCTCATACTTGATCTTTCCTTCCTTTGTTATCCATCTATCTGGCTTAAACTCATAGCAATCGTCGCCCCATATTCCCTTCATTCTTCCCATGGCGTACAAAGAAAACAATACTTTCGTCTTTGGGGTTACGTGGTGGCCGCTTGGTAGGGTTTCAGGTTGTATTGGGGATTTATGTTGGAATGGAACAGGAGGATATAGCCTTAGACACTCACAAAGTGCTGCATGTAGATAAGTTAGCTTGTTTGTTTCCTCTATTTGGAAAACATGCCATTTATTGGCTATTCCTTTTAATTCATTTCTTATCTTTTGTTCAACTCTAGGATGTTGTGTTATTAGCCAAGTAAACCATGTAAGTGCAGAACTAGTCGTGTCTCGTCCTGCAAGCATGAGGTTGAGAATTGTATCTCTTAAGAACTTATCATCACTAGTATTGATTCCACTCGTTACATCACGAGTTTCTTCATCTAGGAACGATGTTAAAAGATCGATACCTTCTTCGTCTTCATCTTCTTCTTCCAACTTGAACGATGATTTTTGGCCACCCTTAAGCCCTTCACGCTTCATCGATATAATGTAATCAATGAAGTGATCAAGGACTTTCCATGCTTGGCTTAGTTTCTTGGGTTGCCCCAAACCTAGCCACTTTTGCAACTCCCAAAAGTTTTCCGGAAGTAGATGTCGAAAGGCTATCGCTTCCTCTGCATCATCAAGGGCTTGAGAGAAGGGAACATGAGGGAATTCGGGCGAGACACACCCCGGATCATGGCCACTGACTAGCAAGCATGTAGTATCAAATGTAAGCCTTTGAAACACATCTTGTAAGTCTACGACAAGGCCGTCTTTGTATGCATGTTGGAGTATGGGAACCAATCCTTTGTGCACCTTGTTGTACGTAATCTTAACTAAGAACCGAATGAACCTCCGATGATTGATAAGAGCTCGCGTAATTTTCCTTTGGAGTTTCCATAATTCTCCATCTGAATTGAAGATCCCGTTCCCTAGGATATCGAAAATCCTAAGAAATTCTTCTCCTTTGGGATAATTTGTAAAGTTCGAGCTCATAATATGCTGTATATTGGCAGGATCAACTGTCATCAAGAAGTCCATGTTAGCAAACCATGGACCTTTGAAAAGAAAAGTGCAATTGTTGCGTTGCAGAACATCAACGCAACGATGATGAGTGCGGTGAAGGTGAACTAATATACTTGGTAACATTCCAAGGAAAGGCCAATTCCATGGAATGCCATGTCTTGTTAAGTAACATATGAGAAAAAAACATACAACAGCTAGAAATATTTCTGGATATTGGATGGAAATCATCACTCTAAGAGAAAAATGCTTTAGTTTGTTGATTGGATATGTGACACTTGACAAAATCTGATCCCTATTTATAGAACTTCATTTTGTTTCATGTTAGTGGGGACTAGGGGAAATGCTTGTTAAAGGTGACTTTTACTTGAACATGCAAGTCTGATATTAATTAATTTTGGAGTTAGAGTGATATTAGGTGAGTTATTTATGCCTGCTTAATGTATAATGGTGTGATTAGAGATTAGATGACCTATCTACCACTAAAGTGCTCATACTATTGCTCAACCTAAAAGTGCACGCATGACTACATAAGTAAGTATATGACTATTTCTTTAGACACTAATTGTAAAAGTAATTTTTTTTTTTTTGACATCGAGAAAGTGTGCATTAATTAAAAACGAGAGTACAGCCTAGGCTAATACAATCAAACGAACATAAAAACTAAAAGGAGCTATAATCGCTCTTACACAACAACTACAAAAACATAAAGAACTTAAACTAGGATAAGAGTGCTCGATCTGGAGGTCTGAATTGATAGATAACTGTAAAGTATCTTATTTTACTAAGAGGGGGTTTGCTCAACTTTCTCTTGGTCTCATCTTCGTTATCAAAAGATATCCACTCTGTTTGTATGTTTCTGTTGCTTTTTACGTATGATCTTTAATATACATATTTATAATATGTATTAAAAGACTTGTAGGAATCTTGGTGTTCTAAGAATACAAATCAAACAAATATAAGAAGATTTCAAATGATTTTAGTATATATTGAATATCACTTAAGTCTAGCAAGAAAAATGTATTTTTTTTGGATTTTTCTATGTTAAACCCCTTTCTCGACTGAACATCTATATCTTTTTTTTTTTTTACCTTTTTGAGATTTTGCAATACACTCATTGTTTGATAAGCGTCTCAATGATTTTCCTAGTTTCATACCTCTGTTAATACGTTTTGTTAGTTAGATATCTTATGTGCTCTAAATTCATTCCAACTATGTTTGAAAATTATTTGATTAACTGATTTTCTTGTTATAAGTTAAAGAAAACATAATTCTAACCAATTTCTTCCTAACTTAGATCAAGAATTATGAAGTGATTAAATTAGTTTAAACCCCAAAATGAGATTAGATTGCATATAATACTCCACCAATGGAATTGAACAATGAATAAATACTAGTAGAGGTATGTTTGTGAGTTGTGACGCTTACAAAATCACATGCGTATGGTGTGGATTTTTTTTGAAAAAGGTGAGGGTACAAAATAGATTTTTAACAAACACACTACAAAGAATATCCAATTCCTATATAGATGTATTGATTTTGTCTAGGAATGGAGAGGGTGTATAGCAAGTGCAAGAAGAAAAGATCTATAGTGTACAATAGATTTCATCGTCTAGAGAAGAGAAAAAGAGGTGTAAGTGGTAAATTATAGAAAAAAATGGATGGATAAAAGTGATGACAATTAAGGGATCTCTTTTCAATTTCTAATTGTTATAACTTATACCATAGGATTTGGAAAGAACTGTGATGAGAAGAATAAGGGGAGGTTCCATACTATATAGTGTAGGAAATGTACGTAGGCATTTTAGTGCGTTTAAGTTTTATTTTATTTTTTTTTTTAGAGGAAAAGAGCAGTGCATTAATTCAGGGACAAAGTGTCCATAAGTACATAAGGAGCAACATCTCTAGGACAATGATTCTCCCAACACTGTTCAACACCAAATGACATTACTCTAGCAAGATTATGGGCCACAGAATTCCCATCTCTCTTGACATGCACAAAACTAATTGAATTAAAACCATCACACATAGATAGAACATCACCAAGAATAGAGTCTAGGTCCGAAAAGAAAATTGCAGCGTTTGATAACCTCGAAGTGATTACTTGTGAGTCAGATTCAATGAGCACATCCTTCAAACCATGCTCCTTAGCTAAACGGACAGCCAAAAAGATTGCCTTGCACTCGGCCACCTCCGGAGGCCACCACGCTCTTGTACGTCGCACAGCCGAGAAAAGCACACGACCTTCCACATCTCGAGCAACTACCCCAAGCCCGATCCAACCTTCCTCCCCAAGGTACACATCTGAGTTCAACTTGACAACACCATCAGGTGGGGCGTAGTGCGTTTAAGTTAATACTGTTAGAAACTTTGAATTTTCTACAAGTAAGGCCTTATTCATTTCACTTGGTTTTTATTAAATCAAAATTATTCTAACTAATTATTCTCTTCGTCCCATCATAGTTTAAGCACTTTTTCTTCTTCTTCTTCAAATGGCCCAATAGTTTGACACTTCCTTCTTTAACATGGTGCTACTATATTTAATTTTGTTATCTTTACTTTTGGATCCATTATATTCTTTCACATATACTTTATTTTTTTAAAAATAAAAAACAACATATATATGTGCAGTGTGCTACTATTATCCTGTCACCTTTTTTGTTCTATTAAATAGTGCTTTACATTGACATATGTAGGCTTAATAACCATGACTTCTTGGAGGTAATGAGATAAATATAAGACTCATATTCAATTTACAATAAAAAATAGTAACTCCAGTACAAGGGTATCTAGTGCATTTAAAGGAAAAGTGGAGGTATATGGTACAAAAAGTTTCTAATAATAACGACAAGTTAATGTCATTAGTGAATAAGTGTATTTGTTCTCTTTCATTATACTACATGATACATTGTGCTTTTAAAATTTTTTTAAAAATACATAGTTGATAAATTTGATAGAAGTGAAAATGGGTATGGGAAACCCAATAAGAAAGAGAGTTCGGTCCACATACAAGCTCAAAGGAAGTTCCATACTAAAACCAATTGACAATAGTAGGAGTAGCTCCTCTACCTTAAAAGACAGTACTTTCTTCAATGTGGGACAACTCATATGCGTATAACATGGCCCATGGGGTTCAATAATAGTGCATTTCTTAATAATTCATGAGTGTTAATGAAAAATCTCTTAAGAATTAAGTAGATATTTACTATTTATCCGATTTGGAGATGAATTGCATCATAATTCATAAGAATAATTCTCTTTTTCTATCACTATTTCTCCTGAAGAACTACTCCACACGAATACACGATAGGCTGAGAGATTACCTGATTTACCTGGACCAACACCCGTTTGCAAATTACAAAGCGGGAAAAATGGCTTTTTTATTTTCTAATAAATGTCAGTTGTTCATATCTGACAGTGAAGTGACACTGAAATTTACCACTATCATTAAAACAATTCCAGCTTTAGGTAAGCAAGTAGAGGTTATTGTTGATCTAATTTGAGTTTTTCTGTTATTAATTGGATGGCTTTGATGAGCTTGGTTGTTTCAAAATGGCGGGACGTTATTGGTTGGTGCAACTGATTTCGTTGATTATTAATATGAAGACGGATGAGTAGTTTACATGTCTCTCGGTTTTTATTAGTTTACCCGTATTTCTTTTTGGGATGTCCCTTATCAATTTATCCATTACTTTTGATCTTATTTTTGAAATGGGACCACTAACTTTCCATCACACACATTCAACTTTAATATAAATTAATATTTTCTCTTTCTTTCTTTGTCCCACAACATCATTTCTCCTAAAACTGTATGCAAAATCATTTCTTCACCTCAAATAACTAAAGCCCTATTTTTTTGAGCTGAAATAGCCCTATGTTTTTGAGCTAAAATAAATTAAGTTGGATTGAGCTAAGCTGAACTGAATTGAGTTGGACTGAGCTAAGTTGAGTTGTGCCTACTGTGAGAGGAAAATAGCTAAAGTGAACTGAATTGAACTTTAAGTTAGCTGAACTAAACTGAACTGTGCCTAAATGAATATGGCCTAGATAACTATGTTAAAATTTTTCTTTTGATTTGAATTAAAGGCTATTTTGTAATTATCTTCTTTTTTCCATGAAGTTATGTGTGCTTTTTTTAATAACTCTCTCTCTTTGTAATACTACCTCCGTCCTAGAATAGTCTGAACACTTTCCTTTTATGTTTGTCCCAAATTAGTTTGAACACTTCCATTATTGGCATGGTCCCACCATTAATATATTATTTCTTTTACACATCTTTGACCCCTTTTATCAATAAAAAGTTACCCAACTTTCTCTCTCCTCTAATAAAAAATACCCTACCAACTCCTATCACATCTACTTTTTAAATAAAATAACATTTGATAACCACAACACAACTTATCACCTTAAACTACGTGTCCCAACAAGTGTTCAGATCTTTCTGGGACGGAGGGAGTATCTCGTATCTAAGTAATACTAATTGTCAGATTAAGTATAAACTAAATCTTCCTAAACTAACAAAATAAGAGTTAAAGGTAATAAAACTAACAAAATAAGAGTTAAAGGTAATAAAAGATGTAAAAACTTGTTTCAAGTTTATTTGTACTAAGCCTGATTATAGACAAGAGGAACAACAACTAAATATTTAAGCAAAAGAGAAAATAAATAATATCAAGATTTATAAAAGATACCCCTATGCTCTACTAACTCTAGCCTACCTTTTTTCTCTCTCCATGTTTCCTCTCAGCATGAATTAGTTGAAGAAAAACACTGCTAACTCCACAAAATTTTCAATGCTCATGTCAGTAACCACCCATTTTAAAGCACAAAGTCAGCAAAGAACAACTCCTTGAGCCAACAAAAATCTGAAATGAAGATCACCATATCTCCTCCATTAATGTACACCTTGACTAAGCAGATTTCTCATGAACAATGGTGAAACTTTAAACCACTTTTGGTTCCTATAAATACCCAATCGTTTGTTCAGCAATAACTACCACAAACTAGAACTACTTACTTGGTAAATAACCCAAAAAGAAACCAAAACACACTACTATTTTCCCTTCCTCTGCTCTACCGGCCACCGGGCTGCTTCCCCGCCGCCCAGTCTGCCGCCTTCCCACCGCCGGAGCTGCACGCCATCCCTGCTCCTCTCTCTCTTCTTCCCACCACCCGCCGCCCCTGCTCAATTAGTTACATACCTTCTCTCAATTAGTTATGTTTCAACTAAGTTAACTACTACCTCCGGTTTCTATTATTTGCGACGATTAGACATTTTCCCTCTCTACTTTATGTCAAATTGTTGCAAATAATAAAAACCGGAGGTAGTAATTAAAATGAACATAGCTAAGTAGATTATAGTTGACGTAGTTACTTAATTACTGTTTATTCATTGCTAAATTATACTAACACTAATTGAGCTACAAACTTATAATATGATTGTATTATATTCATGGGTAATTGTTAGTAACTAAAATGTTTGAGTTTCACCTTATTATTACAATGGTGATGAACTTATAATTTAAATGCAACTTATAATGTTGAAAATGAAAAACATTGCTTTAATTAATTTATGATTATCATGTATTGACCACTTACTATATAACTTGAATGTAAATGAAAATGAGACATATATGTACCAAGTTTGATAATAATCTTGAACTGATGTGACTAACTTGTTTTAACTAACTTATACTAAGGGTATGTTCTCCCCATCTTATTTTCAGTTCAGTTCCTACATTATTATCATTATTATTAATTAGTTATAATTCAGTTCAGTTCAATTCAGTTCAGTTGTTTTATGCCGAAGAGAACATACCCTAACTACTAATTAGTGACTTTGATAAAGACTTCTAACTTACTAGCCTACTAACCATTTACTATATTGTTGTTACTTATACTTCATTATAATAATATGATTTACAAATATAAAATGATTAGTAATTATAAAGTTGTTATTATTTCACTTTTAACTTATTGGTAAACCACTAAGTCATAACTCATAAGTGATAACCTTAAATACTATGATATTATGAATTGCAATTATAAAATGGTTATTAATAATATAGTTGTTTCTATTTCACTTTTATTTACTTAATTCGCAAATCACCAAGTTACAACTCATTAGTGATAGCTTTAAATATAATTTATGAGATTGATGATAACATATGATTAAAATGTATTGACTTATGACATTCCTTTTGACCGAGATTGACTTATGGACATTATGACTACTTTCGAGGACAATGACATTATGGACAAGGATTTGGACATTATCTGACTTTGTACTAACACACTAACCTACTAACATTTCCTTAATTGTTACTAATAAGACTTCTTATTTTCGATTTATAATTAATAACTAATAAATAATAACTAAAGTCTAGTTAAGTACTAAAGTAAATGAATATTTATACTTTCGTTATTTAAATTATTAGTTAGATTAAAGGAAGGGATATTACAAGCCTCCCCTGACTTTCAAGGTTATTAAGCAGGAATCGAGGTAACATCTATTGCTAACACCCACGATCCTTTTCGAAATGTGATTGTGAAATCATTTTTATAATTATTAAGTTTTGTGAGACGTGATTCTTATTATGGATTATTGGACACTTAAATTGTTTATGAATGAGTATTCATATATGTTTGCATATGTTATAAACTTATGAGTTATTGATGCTCAAGTATGATTCATGAATGACATAGGGCTTATGCTGATGAATGCTAAACAAACGAAACATGATAAATGAAAGTGAAAGAGGTTATGGCAGTATAATGTTACGCTTATTATCTACTTTATGGTCGTGCACGTACCTTCGCACCCACCGTACACCCAACAATGGAGCCAGGCTCGTTGAGGGGTACCGCATGTTATGTTACTACTCTATTTTGGTGCAAGCGGTGTATCCAACAAGGGAGCTAGGCTCCTTGAGGATCATCGCATGGTGGGAGACGTCCCGCAAGTCTATACTCGCCAGTTACCATGTTAAAAGATGGAAAGATAATAGGAACGTATGAAGTTTCAAGATGCCACTTATGATTGTTTATTTTGCAATTATTTCATTATGGTTTTGTAACGTGTTTTACTATATTCTCTTCTCTCTGTTTGCAAATAAAATGAATTGAAATGAATTTACATTGTTAGGGTAGTATGTTACTGAGCTTCGGCTCACGATGTTGCTTTTGGTTTTAGGTACTGATGAAGGTGAATGGATGGCATAAAAGTGAGGATGGTTAACTACATTATAATTATGTTAACTATGTTGGTCGTGTAATCTAACTTATGGTCACTAGAACAAGAACTCATTAAAACGCAGTTTAACTATAACTACGTACTTATCTATGCTTAGTTAATTATAACCATATATTTTAGTTGCTTTTGATTTCAATGATTATGACATGTTTAGTTTCATGAAAGAATGTTTGTCTTGTATTTTCCCGAACAGAAAGTACGGCATTAGCGCACCGACCATCTAAGTTTCGCTGCTAATGATGGAATATGATAATTAGAGGTCGGGGCGTTACACTCTTTCAAAGTCTAACCACCATAGTAAAACCTAAGGACTGAAGTCTCGTTGATAAAATTATCACAATTCTTTATTTCTCTAGTCAATAAATATTACCATCAGTACGATGATCCGAGTTACTTCTCTTATATTCATAATGTAGGCTACTTGGTTCCCTCATGTCAATCATGGTGAAATTTATAGTTATTTTAGTTTCTTTTGTGTATACTAGATTTGGAAGATTCGTCGTGCAAATTGTGAAACTAAATATTTGTCGATATAGGGGCCGATGCATAATTGGAAGGTCCGTCTTGCATTTGTTGATTTAGATGACCATTGACCAGTCATGTCTTATCACCTTATCAACTATACAATCAATTAATCTTTGTTAAGAACGATACAAAGACATTGAAAATTATACAAGAGTAGATTAGAAGTGATACCATTAGTACATGGGCGTTTGTACTTGTGTTGAGATATTAGATTCTTTAAGAGGTGAACGTAAGTGTTAGTTGAGTTTTACTTAATACTTGTTAAAAAAATAATTGAGCTTTACTCAATGGAATCCCCATTTCCTCCCTCCTATTCCTTTAAAAAAATCAAGGTAACTAATATTTTGCCAAACAAACTCTTTTTTATTTAAAATTTTTTTCAAATAAGAAGGTTTTTACTTTAAAAACATCTCACTATTTATTAAGGATTAATTACAAATAACTACCTTTCATAAAAACTTTTTAAAAAAAACCACCTTTTCAATTTTTTTTTCAAAAAATCGACCACTAAAGCACTTTCAAAATACTACATTATCATGATTTCCCTTTAGTTTGACCGTTTAATTCCATCATTAACTTGCGCGTAGAGCTGACAATTATACATAGGTGAGTGGATTATCTACCAACCCATCCCACATAAATGGGTGAAAACCCGCAGTGAGGTGGATGACGGACGGGTGGCTGGTGGAGTGGGTGGCGGGGAGGGTCAGAGATGGGTGAGATTTCTTTGACACATCACCCGCTCCATCTATCAACCCATGTCATATATATATATATATATATATATATATATATATATATATATATAAGTATATATATATACTTATATATATATATATATACTTATATATATATACTTATAAGTATATATATATAAGTATATATAAGTATATATATATATATACGAATATATATAATATATATTATTATTAGTATTAAATTTTGGCATGTATTAAGAATAAAAAAGATTATTAAGAATACAAATAACTTTTTCTAGTATCATTCATTTTCCACCAGCCCCACCCGCCGCCATCCGCGGTTGATGGATAAGGTGGATATGGATGGAGCTTTTGGTAGGTGATATATGGATGGTGTGGATGGGGATTTAGTTCGCTGGTGATGGGGAGGATTGAGGTCCATCCTACCCATTTCCGGCCTATTGCCAACCTTACTTGCGCATGGTAATCACGTGACCTTTTTCAATAAATTATTTGAAGCTCAAATTGGAGGGATTTTTGTCCAATAAATCCACAAACGAACTGTAGAAAAATCCCAATAGTGCAGTCACAAATGGTGGGGAGAAGATTGGAGAAGATCACGTGACTACCGTGCATAATTAAGTCAATAGGAATAAAGGGTCAAATCATCATATGGTAGTATTTTGAAAAGAATTTGTTGTAAAAAGTGCTTTGAAAAAACAAAAATTTAAAAGGTCGTTTTTTGAAAAAAAAATTCTTTAAAAGGTGGTTCCTTGAAAATTTACTTTATTTTAAAGTCATCACTTTTTATTTGCACGACCTTTTAAGTGATTCTTTTTAGCTTAAATAATAAGGCAAGATGGCTTCTTTTGTTTGTTTTTGTAGACTAATTATTCATTCGTAATAGGGTAAAGTAAATAAGAGGGTCCTAATCCCTTCTTTATGAGGAGAGAACTAAGACAATAATAATGCAATAAAAATTCAACAACACTATTTGCTGCCCGTATTTACTTAACATCGTCAGTATCTATACAATATTATTCTTTTCTCCATCCTCTACTTCTTCATATTTTCTAATTAACCTACCATAATCATCAATGGCTGTCACCACTGCTACCCCCACCCCATCCCTCGCAGCCACCCCTCGCCCATTGCAACCACCCCCACTCGCATCCCCGCAGGCCGCAACCACCCCCACCCATACCCCTCTCAACCCCCGGTTCGCGACCCACCCCTAGCCCTAGTTCCCCTCGCACCACCCCCCGCATTCCTCTTTTCTTCTTCTTCCTCCTCCTCCCTTCTTCTCCTTCCTCTTAATCGAAACCCTATAATTTTTTTTTGTATGCTCCCAATCGAATAAGCCCGCAACACCACCGCACCACCTTCCTTCTCTTCGTCTTCTCCATGCTCCTTGCCTCTTTCCTTCTCACACTCCACCATTTTCTTCTAAAAAAAAATTTATTTTTCACTGTTCACATGAAACCGAACCGAATTTCATTTCCACCATAGTGGAAAAGAGAACTTGGTTGAATTCATGCTAAAAGAGTTCTTAAAAATTTATGTTTTGAGAGGAAAAATAATAATACATATAACAATACGGGTAGTAAATAACAAGATCCTAAAATTGATCCCAGAACTTTAGAAGGTGAGTGTCCAATCCAACCACTACACCATAAATTCAATTCACTAATGTTAATAAGTTCCTTGCTTAGGTTCCGTTCTTTTGGATAGAGAAAATCTGAACTGATACATCAACAACAACAACAACAGCAACAACTGAACCTATTGTTGAGATCAGTTGCGTTCAACTCAGCTACTTTCCTCTTTCAATTTCAGCTCATTTTAGTTCAGTCAAAGAACATTGTCTATATATTTGAAGGAGCGTATTTTTTTTTTTTTTTTTTTTAAGCTAAGGAAAAAGAAGGTTAGGAGATCCTCCGCACGAGGGGAGCTCCAACCTTATCGTTTACAAGGATTGAATGAAGAGCTGAATGAGTACAATTTTCAATACAAAAACTAGAATCTATGAGGTGGCCAACATTGGCAATCCAATCTGATGTTTTATTTGCTTCCCGGTAGACATGTCGAATAGTCCAAGAAGAAAAGGAGCGGAGAGAAGGAGCGTAACTATGTAAGACAGAAGTATGTCTTTTCACTTTTGGCTACTGTACCTTAGTACTCTGGATTTCTAAGGCTTTTTGATAAAAAAAGCCACAAATTATACTATAGTATAAAAAAAGTCCATATAACTTTTGGGAGACCAACATCATTGTGTCCGGAGTAGACCAGCATTATGCTATTGCTAGCTAAAAAGTCTCCTTGATATTACTCCGGATCTATTGTTCCATTTCACAATTAATTCGACGTAGGCACGTAACAGCAATTAATCAGAAAAACCAGTAAGCAATTAATTGTACTGAGAAAGTAGATTTGGCGCTGTTGTTGTTGGTATGGTCTAAATTCATATTCCATTATTGAGTAGATGAGGACCCCTAAGACATGAAAGAGAATAACTACAGGTTTATTTGTGCAAAACAGAAGTTTGTATCTAACACTTTAAAATGGTTTCAAATTGGTACAAGAGAAATATATTTGGGAAAATTGGCACGATTGAACTGAATTATAGATTTGATGCAACAAATAAGTTAACCTAGAGATAACCTAAAATATAGAATTTTGTGCAATTTGCATGCAAACAGGACAATTACCGTCCCCTTCTCATCTTTCCATCCTCCCATACTTCTAGATTCTTCATCTCCTTTACTTGCACAATTACACTAATGTACCATCCTCAATCCAGATTGGATGTTTAGAACCTTCATTAAAGCCCATTTCAAAGGCTCACAAGTTACAATTTTTTTTTCATTTACAACTACTAAACCTGGGCATGGGCCGGGCCTGTTCATGGGCTCGGCCCGCGGGCTTGAGGAAATGGCGGGCTGGGCCCGTGAGTAGCGTGCCGTGCCTGAAATTTCCAGATTTTGTCCACGGGCCGGGCTCGTGCCTCATGCGGGCCTGGCCCGTGTTTTATGTTGTTTTTTTAAGATTCTTGGCAGTTTTAGGCTAAAAAACAAAGGAAAGAGGCGTTCGGCCCGCGGGCCATATAGGCGGGCTCGTACCGGTGCGGGCCTGAAATAAAATTTCTTGACCGTGGCCGGCCCACGGAGCGGACGGGCCGGGCCTTGAGCGGGCTCGTGCTGGGCCGAGCCCAAACCGTGCTGGCACGGCCCATGCCCACCTCTAACAACTACCATCAGAAGGAAAACAATGTAGAATCTAATTTTTTGTTTCTATTAGAATGGAATTACAGTTTGCGAAGTACATTAATGTAAGGAAAAATTTCAAAAAACTACCTTTTATAACTAATTTTTTTCAAAAAAATCTACCTTTTAAAAATTTTCTTTCAAAAAACTACCTTATATAACATATTCCTTTCAATATACTACCATGTTACGTTTATATTTAATACTAATCAATATATGACAATCGCACTAGGTGTTGCTGCCGATGAAGTAGCGAGAAAAGAAGAGAGAAACGATAGGGGAGGAAAGAATAACAATTTACGGTGACTCAATTATTAGTGATTAAACCCCATTTATGGTAAAATGGTAGTATATTGAAACAAATTTGTTATATAAGGTAGATTTCTAAAAGAAAATTTTTAAAAGGTAGTTTTTTGAATTTTTTTTATTATAAAAGGTAGTTTTATGAAATTTTCCCTTAATGTAACACTCTTTTTTATAATTGATCTAATTTCTTGTTGTAATTGTCAGATTTTGATACTTTTATATTTTGTCAATAACATAGTTGAAGTTCAAAACTTGTGTGAAATACTTTGGAGCTTGTACTGTGTTCTTTGTAGGTGTCTACATGTTTATATAACCTTCAAAACATTGGTATGGATATGGAGAATAAATGTACTAGCTAAAAACATTATATATATTCCCTCAAAAGATACGTTATATATTACCACAGAATTGTTATAAATAATCTAACTGCTCCGAATCATATTATATACCAATCGCATCAAGAAGCTGAGAGTGCTGAGAAACAGAAACAAGAGAATTAGCAACAATTGCTCCACTTGCAGCAACCGCAGGAACTCCAATACCTGGAAACGTAGAATCTCCGCAGCAGTATAGTTGTGGAATAGGAGTTGTATGCCCAGGAAAAGTGCCTTTCCCAGCTTGAATAGCTGGACCATATGTTCCTCTATTTCTTCGGAGAAACCTTTGATGTGTTAACGGCGTCCCAACCAATTTCACTTCACATTTTTCCCGGTCGAAACCTGGACCAAGTGCTCGCTCTACGGCCCTCCACATTACCTGTTCGTGTTCATACGGAGATTCAGCCACGACTCACATACAAATATGATATTAACCCCTCGAAACAAAAACAAATGCTTAGGATATAAGTATGCAAGAGTGCGACTCCATGTCATTTTTCTTCATATTGCAAACAAGTATAACAAGATAAAAAGGAACATGAGTTATTGTTCTAATGTTTTATTAAAAGCTCAATTAAGATAAATCAGATATGTTAGCTTACTCTCATAATGTAAATTAGTTTAAACAGGACCAATCACGTATAAAAAGATGCCCAAGTTTAGGCAAGGAAAATAGAAAGAATTATACTATCATTAGGCCATAAACCTTAGTAGTTAGTTGGCCACACGCACCTCAAACACCGACACTTGAGATGCACGAGCATGAGGTGTGTGATGGGTTGTAGAATATAATTTTTGAAGAGAATAAACTCTTGCTCATTATATGATACTCCTTCCACTACCATTGATTTCTTGTCAGGCAATAGGTTAGTAGTCAGTACATAGATGTTTTAGAATGTAAGTTTGAATTATTATCCCTTTAGGAATGTAAATTTGAGTTCATTGTTCTTTTTGTTGAGAACTTCATTTCAGGTTTTTTGGAAAAAGCAAGGGCTCAACCAAAAACTCATTAAATAGCAGATTTCAGTTGTAGATTCCCTCACCCCCCCCCCCTTTCTTCCAGGAGAAGGAACCGAAAAAAACCTAGACAAAAAAAGGACTGTTAGATATGCAACATATAACAGCAAAAAGGAGATTTACCTCGGCTCTTTCATCCTTGAGCCTTTTGTATTCATCACTTCTACGATCAAGCCCTTCCCAGAGTTCAAAAGGTTCCGTTCCTGGAGTATATGCATGTAGTACATGCTTACCAGGAGGGGCTAAATCTGGACTGAGAACAGTGGGAATTGATAATAAAACGACATTCTGATCAGCATCAACTCCTCTCTCCCAATCATTCACAACGATATGATGAATATCCAAGTCTTCACGTGATCCCTGGAAGGTCAAACACATTATGTAATGACATGATAACTGAATTTAGTTCTTCAAAACTCGGGCTAGGGAACCAATATGATGGAAGACAAATAGAGAAAATTGCAGAAACCAGCCTACTCCACATGAAAATATATTGAAGAGCAATAGCTAACTTATGGCATAGAATCATATTGCCATAAAGAGTGAGATTATACGTTCTGAATCACTTAATCTTGCATTTAGTCCTGGCACCAGACATCGTCCGCAATCTGGAAAGTTCATCAGCTCTTTATATTATGCTACATATCTTTATGGCTCTTTTGATGGATCAGCATAACAAGAATGAAAGCTACAATTATCTCTTAGGTACCACTGAAGGCAGGGTCTCAAAATCATAAGATGTGTGGTCAAGATATGAAGGTAGGAAAACAGTAATATACATTATAGAAAAGAAGCTTAATTGGGAGGAGTGGACTTCACAAATTAAGATTTTTCTATTATCATTTTCCACATTTTGTTATAGGATTTCCCTCCACCGCAAGAAATTGACGAGTAAGAACCAAGAATAAGACGCACTCTAATGAAGCAGGATCTCTAGATTAAATTAATATTAGAGTTCGATGTAGATAAAGCCAACCAGAAATAACCAAAAAGCTGAAGATAACCATTAACCAACCTCTGCATCAAAACCCAAATGAAGATGCATGAAAGATTCACATTGTGGAGTTGACCTAATTCTCTCCTGGTATGTCTTAGGTAGAGATTCCAATGGTAACAAACTCAAGGTGTCCCACATTGACGCATTACTGACAACTGCCTTCTTTGCTCGTACAAGCTGTGGAGAGTAGAATATAGGTAAGTTTCTATTTAGCAGATCCAGCAGCTACTTTTTTCTTCATCCACTTACTTGACCACTTCTGAGTCTAACGCCAACTGCTCGTCCATTTTCAACGACGATATTCTCAACATGAGACCGGAGGGAGATCCTTCCACCAAACTTTTGAATTCCACGAATCAAGGCCTCAACAACTGCCCCACTTCCATGCATAGGGTACTCAAGAACACATCCTGGCTTGTACCACTCGGCAAACATGTAAATCTACAAGTAGGAAGAGAAGAGGTGAAAGTGATTATCTGTTCCAACATCTTCTAAATGCAAGAATATAATTATGGAAAGATGTAAAGGAAGCGAATAAATAACTAAATTGTGAAGACAAGGTTTACAGACAATTAGCAGTGTTCAACACACTGAAACTAAATATATTATTGGAAAGTCAGCTTAAACAATAAACCAGAACTATAACTTTGGAGATTATGCTATAGGCGCTTCCTGGGCTTTGCTCATATCCGGAGTTCAATGGTTTTCAAGAAAATAGAATAAAACAAAAATATTGCTTTTCTGATAACATTTTAAACGAGCAATCTAAAAATATACAAATTTACTACTTTCCATAAAATTAGTATGAAGACAGATTCTTGTCTTTAGTTATAGTGCCAGTGGCATAATATGAGAGGCAAGTACAGTATTCGACTCACAACAGTTCAAGTGAGAATAAGCTGAAAGATAATTCATGTCCAAAAATGATTTAAACTTATCACATAGGAGTAATAGTTACCATCTCTGCTGAGAGTATACCGTTAGATTTGACACCTGCCAGAAGAAAAGCTAGCAGATCCACCCAGTTCCGTACAAAAGGATCTTTCAGCCCCAGTGAATCCATTATGTCAGAAAAAGGTCGGAGAAGCTTTGTAGCACCCAAAGCTCCTTGAGGTCCCATCTTGGCAAAAGACTGCAATAAAGAAGGACCATACCTAGCTCCAGCAGTTGATATAACACCCAGATCACCTCTAATGGACAAGGGAGGGAGAGCCATTGCTGCTGCAGACAGAGGTAGTATGGCATCCTGTTATAAGTAGCATTTTAGTAATAGATCAAATTGATAACCCTTACCCTACTACAGAGTTCCATAAGCCTTATTCCCTATGGCCAGAGTTCCAAAGAAGCCTGCTATAACTTTATTGATGAATTTGCAAAAGTTAACAGAATTACTATGTGCACATCAATTACCTATTCCGAAGCTAGTGCTGATAATGAGCTGAGCCAAGCTTGAGAATGGCTTAGCTCAAAGGTGGACGTAGGAATTTCAAACTGGGGAGTGGGGTGTGAAAGATAGGGGTACAATATGTATACGCAAGCTTAGCTTGAGCTTGGCTTTAAACGACTAAAACCCAAGCTTGAACTTGTCAAGCTTGAAAACATCAGGTTCTGCTCAGCGAAGCTCAAATAATTAGTTACAGCCAAGAAAATACTACTTTAGATTACAACATTACTAAGCTAACCTATATTACTAATACTTTGAGTTTGAGATACTTGTAAGGTTTTTGTATGCTAATCTCATACAGTAAGTCATAAATTGATATCCTTATAAGTATTATATATTAAGATGTCAAGTCACTTTATGTAAAGATATAGTATATTTAATTCAAGCTGCAAAAGTTCTTTCCCAGTCGGGCACAAGTCCGCACTGTTCAACTGGCGAAGCTCTCTAATTGAGTTGAGCGCACTCGAGTCAAGATTTAAACGAACCTTAAGTAGTTCATGAGCAAGATCAGATTATTATATCACTAGCATAAGCATGCCGAACTTTGACGACCTCCATGAATACTAGATAACATTTTGAGAGTTGAAACTTCTTTAACAACAATAATATACAGCCATAAATTGGAACATAAATCACAGAAAACACAGAGAAGATACTCAAAAACATAATAGAGACACTCGGATCCGTACCCTAAAAGTTCAAAAATCAGATAAGAGAGGAAAGATAGTGAATCAGTGATACTCACAAGAAGCTTTTTCCACTCCTGAACTGCATTGGCACCTGCATACTTCTCGAGGTCCTATGGATATAGTGAAAAAGAACAAAATTAGTACACTAGATTTAGTTAAGTAAAGCACGTTAACAATTAAACTCAAGCGATATATGCTAAGAGATACTATTTACACTTAATCTGCACTCTGGAGAAAATGTCGAATTATCAGTCTCAAGACAAGCGAAAGTCATTTTCTACTTATTAACATATATTGAGCTAATTTTCCTATTAATGGCATTTCACTAACGAAATTTATACTACATACTAGGTCAGCACAAGTTTGTACCTCTCTCAAAATAATCCTAGGCCATCATCACTTTTACCCTCTCACACTGCCTTTCACCCAGCTCATGTAATTTATTAGTCAATTGGCACGAAAGGCATTATTGTTATATCTTGACTACAATATTCGATAAGAGTAAGTGCTACCAAACAGAGAATATTCAATAGAGTAAATGCGACCAAACAGAGCCCAAACATACCTTAATAATCTAATGATGTGTATTATTTAACTAATTAATCTCAGAATACAGTGAAGTGATAAAAACATGGGTTCTTATATCAATCACAAGATAACAAAATCTGCTCTTGCCAAATCAAGTAATAGCAGCAGTATTTTACAGTACAGAGTAACTTCAAAAGAAAGGAATCAAAAAGCACTATCAAAGATAATATCACCTTATAAAACTCTGTGGGTCCAATTCGAGACAAAAAATCCCCTTCAGGTACGTAAACCATCCATGAATCATACTTCGCACAGGGTATCGTTTCACCAAGGGCATCCAACACCTGCAGAAGCAACATTGTAGAGTTCAAGCTATAAGAAATGCTGCACGTAGATTCATTTTTTTGCACTCATAGCAACATATAGTAAATGTCTTAACGAATATGTATTGATAATTTAGTTTATGGGGTTTTGAATTGTGAGATTTGGGGGGGGGGAGAGAGAACAGATAATAATATGGTATAGTTTTAAAAATCATTCATTTCCCTTTAGAGTTTTCAAACGAAGTTTAATCTTGCTAAATATAATAGTAGGAGCAAGGAACTAGAAATATTTGAGCAAAACACAGGTGCCCAGCTACAGGTATTCTAGATAGGAGATTACTTGTGCAAGTGGATTTGCCTGGAGACCTCTTGATTGAAATCCAGAAAATAAAGAAGGCCCAGAGTCAAACTTATAGCCTTTAACCTCAAAAGAATGAGCAGCACCCCCAGGTTGGTCATGACTTTCTAACACAAGAACATCTTGCTCATATCTTGCTAGAAGTCCTGCACAGCATAGTCCTCCAATGCCACTCCCAATGACTACAACATCTGCCTCAGATCTGCCTGCAGAATGTGCAAGTCTGGAAATGCTATTCATATTGCCTTAAATTGAATACCAATTCATACTAAAGTCCTTCAGAAGCCGTACATTATATGCATGTACACAAACAACTCTAGTATGTTTTAGGACATTCACTTATGAATATCAGTTAGTCGTTACAAAATACCAGTCATATCATGACAGGGCTTATTTTGAACAACTATATCGGTGAATGATACAAGCGACTTGCAATTCATACAAAAGTAGATCCTCACAGAAGAAAAAACAACACTCAGTATTTGATTGTAACAACTACACATCAATCCTGGGTGTTCTGACTTAGATAGAGGTACAACAACGTTATAGATAAACACCTTCTTCATGGAACTACAGAGGTTAGGTGTGTTAAACATGATTGACCACCAGTCCACCACAATCAATTTCGCTAAAACTGAGAAAATTGAAGTGACACCACAAGCGAGCTGATCAAATTAAGTTACTTGGCTAGTGCAAATCAAAAAGTTGGAACTAGGAGGAAGTACCATATTTTCAACAACTAACTTTACTAAAAAAAAATAAAATGCTTGCCCTTCACTTCTACATCTCCGGCACTAACTACCACTCTTAATACGTGCTATTAGCTTGATACATGTTGTTTAAATCCCGTGTATAACTAGTGAAACAACTAAAGAGTTATAGCTTAAGAGTAAACTTTTATAGTTGAAACTTGAAATCAGACTCATGCTAATCAAACAGTAAACTGACATCCAGCACCCTCAAATCATACCAAAGAAATTTAAGTCACCATATAGGACGAACATGTAGGTAGCTCCTTGTAGGTACCTAAGCTGTAATGTGATCAAGAAACCACAAGCAACACTTATAAGTAATGAGCAAGACCAGTGTTACCTAATTCCCTAGTCCCCGCAAATTGCAAATTGAGAAAAGCGAATTATGGTCGGTTTTGGTTCATTTTTGGCTCATTTTGGGGTGAATTGGCGAATTCAAAAGGCGAGTTAGGTAACATTGAGCAAGATCCCCTACAGAGCTACAAAAAGCTAACAAATAAAACAACAATAATAGGACCCCTATTGTACTAGGATTTTTGCCATGACTTCTATCACCATATTGCATTACCGACAGAAAGACACTCGATACTGTCATGCCAAAACTTAAAACTTGGCATATGAGGTACCTCTAAATCAAGGGAGTGAAGCCTAAACATAGATCATAGTCACCATACCAAAGGTTATTGAAGATTCGAATTCCTAATTGACAATCTTAAGGAGGCTAAATTCAAGAAGTTTCTTTATGGAGGTCGGAAGGAATATAAATAAATGGCATCAAACCCCAAACTTTAGCAACATGACCCCTTTGTGAACCACAAGTAGGAGTCAGTGAGTCACTAACTAACGACGGGCGGATGGGCCCGTAGATCAGCACACTTCCTTTCAGCTCAGGTTTTCCACACGCATGTGAAACCTAGGCTACTTCTCAAGATGTCACATGACTACTCTAAGACAAACACACTTAATTACGGACTATAGAGTATTTCAGCATACGCCATACGGACTTCCGAAAAATTAGGGAGCACCTTGCTTGTGTAGGTGGCACCAATAAATCCTTCTAAATAATACACATATTTGTGTAGAAAGCTTAGTTTGAAGGATATAACTGATCACTGATGCTAGTAAAATGGTTAGAGGT
Source organism: Beta lomatogona (assembly GCA_947646795.1). Classification (NCBI taxonomy): domain Eukaryota; kingdom Viridiplantae; phylum Streptophyta; class Magnoliopsida; order Caryophyllales; family Amaranthaceae; genus Beta; species Beta lomatogona. The sequence goes on along the minus strand of CANSNZ010001395.1, from coordinate 330,366 downwards.
TTTTGTTGTCCTTTAAAATTGGGTATTATCTCAGATTCCCAGACAAAATGTTATACTCCTATGTACCAATAGTCTAAAGAATACATCAACATTTCCATCTCCATCTCCAAGCCAAAAGTTTACGAATTTGCATAATTATCTCAAAACGCAGCAGAAAAATGTCCCTAAAGTTACCCTAGTTCCAAAATTCAATCAAACACGAGTGTTTCTACTCTGAGAATGGATAGAAATTCAACAGATTAAATAAAACGATAAAGCATAATTGGACTGAAACGTATGATCAAATTGTTTAATTGCATGCATAGATTACTACTGTAAATTAAAATAAAGCGAGCAACAAATGAAGATACAAAAATTAAAAGTAAGAAAAACCTGGAATTGAAGGAGGGAGACCGTTGGTGGCAGAGGGGGAAGGACCGTTGGAAGATTGCGCGAAAATGGAAGGTTTATTTGAATTAAAATGGTATTTAGGAGGGAAAAATCTGGGTAGCGTTGAGAGACCAACAAATGCCATTAGAATTTGAAACCAAAATGCCACAAAAAAAGAGATGAGGAGAGAGAGAGAGATGTATATGAGACCTGAAAGAAAGGCTGAAATGTAGAGTTTAGTTGAGCCACAATTAGAAATGGTTGTGGTTAATTGTGATCCCTTTGTTTCTTCTCCTTTACATAGCTCCTATCTAACCACGTCTTGTATGCTTTTTTAACAAGTGCAAACTAGCCCAGGAATCAGGATTGTATTATGTCTAAATATATCCACCATGACCATGTGACTCAGTTTAAAAATGGATCCCCGTTTTGGAAAAGCATCGGGAAAGGGTGGGAGCTACTTAGTGAAAATAGTGTGTGGAGCTTAGGGAATGGCCATAGGATTGAATTTTGGCATGATGACTGGTTTGGTATTGGAAAAAGTAGAGGGTGGGTTTAGGGTCGTCTCTTTGAGGTTGAGTCCCATAGGAATGTAGTCAGTCTTGTGGCCGGGGACCAGTGGGACCTCGATCGAATGTCCATGGTTATCCCCGATGAAATCATACATCGTATCTTAAGTATCCCTCCCCCCCTATGGATGCAGGAGAAGACCGTCTAATTCCAAACTTTGTCAATCACCAGGGGTTCTCTTTGAACCAGGCTTATCTCGCGTAGATTCCTACTCGGCTACTCCTATGGAGTTGGACGTGTCTTGGATTTGGAAAGGGCCGGTTGAACCCAAAATTCAATTTTTCATCCGGCTTCTCTGGCATGATAAAATTCCTCACTAACAACTCCTCTTTATCAACCGCTTAACTCAAAACCCTTTGTGCCCCCGGTGTTCTCAGGCTTCGGAAGATTCCGACCACATTCTTAGATTTTGCCCCAAAAGCGCGCATATTTGGAACTTGCTGGGGGTTCCCTTAGTGCCGGGTAATGAATTCCGATCTTGGTTGAAGTTAAATATGATGTCTAAGCAGGACTTTATGGGTCTAGTTTGGGGCTCGGGCTTCCCCTATATGTGTCATAAGGTGTGGAAGGACCGAAATAGTTGTGTCTTCAGAAATTCAGACCCATCCCCCCTTCAGGTCATTAATTTTAGAGCTAGTGGGTGTGCTCGTGAACTTATGCAGTCCTCTTTCCAAAGTAAACTTGGTCACCAACCTAGTATTATGAGATCTACCCACCCCCGGGGATATAGTATGATTCATGTGGATGCTTCCTTTATTGGTCCTAGGACTACTGCGGGTTTGGGGGGTATTGTGAGAGATGATGGGGGAATTGGATCTTAGGTTTTGGTGAAAAGATTTTCACTAATGACTCTGTTGAAGCAGAGATTTTGGGGATTTTGGAGGCCTTCTATATTGTAGAGGCCCGAAATATCCCCCGATCCATCATTTATTCAGATTGCAGGGTGGTAGTTGAGATCATTCACCGCACGAGTCATTCTGATAGATTATCCAACTTGCTGTCCATTTGTAGGCAGTGGAGCACTAGATATCCAGAGGTGAAGATTCAGCATTGTAGCAGGGAGTTTAACAAATTGGCGGATGCTTTAGCTAAAGCTTGTAGAACTTTGCAGTTAGAATGGACTGTAACTAGGATCTTCTCCTCTCCTCCTAGTTATTGCATGCAGTTTCTAAACTTGGATTGTACGACTTTTAATATTGCTATGTGATTGGTTGCTTTCTTTACCAAAAAAAAAAAAAAAAAAAAAATGAAACTGCAAACTAGCTCAATTGTTTGTTTGCCTTCATCTCCATGTTTTATGTAACTTGTTTCGCCTACCGCTAGATTAATAGTGCTTTAGGCCTGCTCTTTTGATCAGTTCAGTTCAGTTAATTCTTTCACAATTTTCATTCAGTTCAGTTTAGTTCAGTTAATCCTTTTACAATTTTCATTCAATTCAATTCAGTTTCTCTCAGTCCAAAAGAACGGGGCGTTAGTGTTGGTTGTTTGAGTTATACACTTGTGTTTTAGGGGTGTTTAAGAAAAAGTGTATTGGAAAGTTAGACTAAAATATATTAAAAAAAACATAAATTAGGAAATACCGACCTGTTATAATTCGTCCTTTTTAACTCTCTATGATATACTTCCTCCGCTTCCATTTAATTGTAACACTTTCAGTTTTGGCACTATTCACAATCACTCATATAACTAGCTTTTGTGTTTCATATGTATGGAAAAATATAGTCATGTTATTGGATTTGCGTGAATGTGTACTCTATTAATATACAATTTTAATATTTTTTACCAAAACATAACTTAAGATATTAAGAGTGTAAACTGTGCATTGGTAACCGTGAAACTGAAAGTGCTGTAATTAAATTGGAGCGGAGGAAGTATATATTACCTCTTTCTTAACCCTAGTAAAGAATAACGGTTTTTTCACCAGGTACCCCTGAGGTTTCACGAAATGCACCAGGTACCCTCGTTGTTTGAAAAATGCACCAAATACCCCTGAGGTTTAACAATAATGCACCAAATGCCATTAATGAAGAACGGCGTTAGTCTGCCGTTAGTGCAAGTTTCTTATGCACCATATACCCTTGAAGTTTAAGATAAATGTATGAAAATGGTAATAACGGCTAGTTTTTTAAAAAAAAAATTTCAAATTTTGAAAACTAGCCGTTGGGATATATTTGTGGGGTTATTTAAACAACATCAGACCTTGTTGCATGCACTCTTCAAACTCTTTTGCCTACTTTGCCTCTTACACTACAATGTACTCACAATCCCACACTTCCTCTTCAAATTTTCAATCCTCCTACATTAGAGTGCCAAACAAGACATGCAAATGTAGGAGAATATTTGCAATTAGGAGCTCGGAATCATCATTGAATCCGCAACGATTGTACTATAAGTGTGATGCGTGTAATAAATTTAGGTGGTGTAGTGGTTATGTTGAGCAACACAATGGGGATAGGCAACGGGATGATATACTTGAAGAAGGAGAAGAAGAAGTGGGAAGTAATGCGAAGTTGCTGGATGAAATGAAGCAATTGAAGAAAAAAATCAAGCAACAACAGAAGTTTATGCAAGCGGTCATCAAAATAGAAATTATCATGTTTCTTGTACTACTGTTTGTATTGAAGAACTGAAATGGGAAGTAATGTAATCAACTGCATTTGAATTTCATTAAACAAAATGAGACTTGTATGATTCACCAAAAAAAAGTAGCTTTACATTCTCCAAAAAATAGTAGCTTCACAACATTTCCAAAAAATTGATCTTTTGTTTCAACTACTAATTAACCCATAATGAGTGCAGTTAAAGAGTTGCAAAATACGAAATTAAAGTCAAAAAACTATGAAATGAGAGCGAGAAGACTTAAGGGTTGTTCTTGCTCTTCTTAGCCTTGGTTGCACCCTTGGATGTTGCTGCAGCTCTTTTCTTTCCCTTTTGTGAGCTGCTGCCAGACACATTTGTGGGTTGTTGTTCGATGTTGAAGGACCACTAGTAGCAGCAACAGCTTGTTTCTTACTTTTGGCGGTGGCTCCTCCCTTTGCATGTTCTAGAATTATGTCCAACCTCCTTGCAGTGACCACACTTGACAAGTCTGCTCCTTTTCCCTCTTTTCTTCTCACATCTCCCTCTCTTCCTCTCGCTTAGCCGGCCTCCCAAAGACTTCTTTGGAAATGGGGGGTAAAATTTTAGGAAGTTCAAACAAGGGCCACTGGGTTGAATCGGGCATTGGGTGCATGTGGTTTGAGTAGGTTCTTGTGTAGGCGGCCCCTTTGTAGTAGGCAGAGACAAAGTCTTTAGGCTCTAGTCTTTGATCAAAAATGACCCTAAGCCCATGTTTACATGGAATTCCGATCCCCCCGCCACTTCCCACAACCACATTTCCTTTGCTCTAGGTTAATGGGGAAATGCACATGGTCTTCCCTAACCTCAAACTCACCCCCTCCCGCTTGTACCATGTGGCGAAACCTAGCTTCATCGGATCTTTGATTCAAGATCCTTGTGGCATAATCGGTCAAGGCATCGGGGTCCATGGCAATTGCTTTGTCAAACCTGGACCCAATTCTTTCCATGCTCCAAGACCTTATAGCCGCAATGAAATATCATAGAAATTAGATGACTGATTTTAAGATTTATTGCAAAACAAATTAGGCACAATGGGGTGGGGAACATTACCTTCCAAAGAAAGACATGACAGGGAGGTCTCTAAATGGTTTTGTGCATGCATTAAAGGACTCCACAAAGTTGGTTGTGTTGTGATCACAAACAACTTCAGTGGTCAAATGCATGTCTCGGACCATTGCTCCTCTACCTTGTTCAAGTACTCCAATGCCTTTACATCAAGCTTGGTTATCTTCTCCATAGCTTTGTTATAAACATAACTATTGTATGCATCAGTTGCAACCCAAAAAAAGTTGGTGGAAAGCGGTTCCACTAAACCCAAAGATTTTTACGGTTTGCATAAAGATGCCGGCAACATATCCTCCTTGCAGCATCGGGGAAGACTTCATGCAAGGCACTTTCAACTCCCTACATTTATGTACCATACATTAGCAATAATATGAGTGTAAAAAAACAAAAAAAAATAGAAATTAGATGACTAACCCTCATTCCGTCACTAATGAAGGTCCAATCCGATCTCTGGACTCCTTCACTACCGAATAGGAGTTTCAAGCACCTGAAGAAATACCCCCAACTCTCAATGCTTTCCTTGCTCACTATCCCATATGCAAAGGGAAAAATTTCATTATTTCCATCAATTGCAAACAGGTGTAAGAAGAACCCCCTTGTAGTACCCACTCAAATGAGTGCCATCAATCCCTATAAGAGGTCTACAGCCACCAAGAAATCCCCTCACTTGAGCTGCAAAGGAGATGAAGCATGCCTTGAAATGAGGTGATTCACTGTCAGTGCTACCTGACCAGGTCACCAATGCATAGCTTCCAGGGTTTGTTGCTTTGATCATCTCAACATATGCGAGGCAACAATCCATAGGACTCAAAGAAACCCCCCATACAATACTTCCTTTGTCATCTCCTTCACCTTATACAAAATCCTCTTCTTCACCTTCAACCTGAACTTTTCTTGGCACAACTTCTGTAATGATTTAATAGGAATGTCTGGTGTAGCTTCAATGTCACCCCTCAAATGTCTAGTCAACCAAACAGATGAAATCATAGGGTTATTTTCCAACCTCCCACATAACTTGTGCTCTCCTTTGAGGGTCTTGATTGCCCAGCTGCTGTTATCTAACAACTTGGATGCATGGATCCTCCAGTCACACTCCTCAACAATGCAACATGCAGTGAACCTAGTGTTATCAACCTTCTCTACCCTCACTGCAAACCCTTCTTGTATACAATAGTCCTTAAACACATCAAGGAAATGTTCTTTGGAGGAGAATATCATCCAAGAATGTAGCTTCACCTCACCAAAAGCCATATCATCAACAACCTCACCATTCAAGTAAACCTGATCCATGTTTGATGTCCCATCCAAGCACTCATCAAACCTAATCCTAGCACTATCACCATCAAAATCAGGGTCATCCAATGCAACTTCCTGTTCAAGGTCCAAATCTCCTAGCTCCACCTCAGAACTTTCTTCCTCCTCTTCATAATCCTCATCATCACTGTTGTCAGATTCCCAAGGATCAGAGTCTCCAGGTTCATCCTCTTCATGCACAGGTTGCCTAGACCTAGTTGCATTTCTCCTAGGGCCCTTAGTCTTAGGCACATAAGTACCAAGCCTCCTTGCACTAGTCTTAGCAGCCCTAAAACCCTTCTTTGTTGATGCAATAGAAGCTTTTTTTGCTGGGGTGGCTGGTTTCCTTGAGGGTTGTTTCCTAGTGGGTTGGTGTGAGGGTTCGGTTGAGGGGGTTAATGGGGGGCGTGGAGGAGGAGGTGAAGGGTGTGAGGGTTCAGTTGTAGTGCTGTGTATAGGAGGTGGTTGGTGTGGGGGTGAAACAGGAGGTGATTGGTGTGAGGGTGGGATTATAGGGCTGTGTATAGGAGGTGGTTGGTGTTGGGCTGAAACAGGAGGTGATTGGTGTTCAGGTGGGGGTGTTTCAGGTGGGGGTGTTTCAGGTGGGGGTGAAACATGAGGGGTTGGTGGTGGATGGGTCTGATGTGGTGGTCTCTGGTGGGGGGGATTTTGGTGTGTGGGTGACTGAGGGGGGGTTTGAGGTGGAGTTGTTTGTGTTTGGGACATTGGTGGCTGTGACAACCCAGGGTCAATCTCCCACACTGTTTCATACTCCACTTCCATGTCATTCTCAACATTATAAACAGGCACCTCCACTGAAACAATGAACTTCCTTGACTCTTCTAAGTCTCTCTCAATCCTAGCTTCCTCTTCTTGTTTCTTCAATTCCTCTTCTTATTTCCTCAATTCCTCCTCTCTTCTTTTCCTTAATTCTTCTTCAAATTCTGCTTGTTTAGCAGCTTCTCTCATCAACTTTGAATTCCTCATTTGCATGGCTAACTTAAATGACAAACCTACATCATGTGTTTGCTCTATCCATATCATGATCTCCTCTTTACCTCTAAATAGAGGGAACATACTCATCAAACTTTCATCATCACTCACTTCCACCCTCTCACCTGTCTTAGGATGATCATACCACAATCTGAACTTCTCAGGCACAAGAACATCTTGTTTTTGTCCCTCCACAATGAACTCATCAATCAAATCCATAAAACTACTCTCATCCATATCTAATACCCTAACATCAAACCTACGTCCCTTGTAATCACAAAGCAACCAAATATCTTTGTCTCTAAGCATATCACAACATGCATAAAGTAAGAAAAAATTGCAACATGCATTAAGTAAGGAAAAAAACACAAACTTTGAACAATCAACAATCACAAGCTTAAACCCTAAAAAACGTAAAATTTCAAGCATTTTAATCCAAAATTAAAACCATTTACTTCACAAATTTACACTAAATGAAAACTGATTGAGAGAGATACATACCTATCCATGTTGAAGATTCAACCCAGATTTTCTTCAACTTCCAAATGCACCCAATTCCTCTTCAAAACCCGCAATTCAGATGCGACCAACCCACATTATTAACCTTGTACTTCCCACTCAAATTCCCTGTCTTCAGATTATGCAGATTTCCCCTAAATTAATTTGTGCGATTTTTAGGGCTTTTTTTGGATGAGAGAGTTTGAAAAACAGAGGATGGAGTGAAGTGAAGAGGAAATACGAAAGGTCGTGGGTTGGGGGATCATTCCAATGGCGCCAGTTCTGACTGATGGCATTTGTGTAAATATGCACTAACGGCAGACTAACGCCGTTCTTCATTAATGGCATTTGGTGCATTATTGTTAAACCTCAGGGGTATTTGGTGCATTTTTCAAACAACGAGGGTACCTGGTGCATTTCGTGAAACCTCAGGGGTACCTGGTGAAAAAACCGAAAGAATAAATTAGTCACCTTATTTTAATTTTTAATATTTTTTTTTGAATAATACAAAGAAGAGTTTAAGCCATCATTCTCTTAAGGAAAGTACCTAAACTACCAAAATAAAGGAGAAAAAGCAAATCCCATCATTGGAGAGTTTGTCGGCCAACTTAATTAGCTTTTGTTAAATATGGGTTTGGGCCGCACCCATCATTAGGAGAGACAATCCACTCTATAAGAACAAAGGAGGTTTCACCTCAAAACTATAAAGTGAACTTATCTCTCTTCTTTTATCAATGTGCCTTGATTAGCTTTTGTTAAATATGGGTCTGATCCTTATAAAGCGAACTCATATATCTTCTTTTATCAATGTGGGAACTCACATATGTTGTTTTTGGGTAATGCACTATGGGTTTATTTTGTTCAATTTATTTTTGCTTATCTGGACTTATCTGACCTTATTAGACATTATCTGAACTTATTAGACCTTATTTGTTGAGAGTGTAGGATCTTAATTATTTTTGCTGAACTGAACTGAATTTATTAAACCTTATTAATCCTTATTCGACCTTATTTGAACTTATCTTAATTTATTTTTTCTGATAAGGACTGAAAACAAGGTGAGCTGAACATGCCCTATACTCCCTCCGTTCCTAAATAGGGTTCCTATTTCTTTTGGGTACAAATATTAAGGAGAAACCATAAGTGGGACCTTAGTTGTATTAAATCAAAATTTTAAATTGAAGTTGGTACACTATTCCTAAATTTTTTATTGAGGAGAGAGAATATTGGGAAGTGGGTAATACAATAAAAAATGAAAGATATAAATATTTTAATCCCATATCTACCAAAAAAGAAAATGAAAAATCTTTTTGAAACAAACATAAATGGAAAAGTGGTAACTCTATTTAGGGACGGAGGGAGTATATCATAGCTTCAACAACTTTCCTATAGATGCGCTTGAAGTAAACGATATGAAGAGCCGAAATGATGCGACGAATATCCTCAACAATGACATTAATACTCCAAGAGCCTTGAGATAAGCCTCGATAAGAGATGATTAATTCCCCGACAATGATAGTTAAAGTGAAGTATGTCAATAGTGCTAATGTAGGATTATATAAGTACTCTAAGCGGAATTTCATGAATCAAATTCATAAGCACTTAAAACAGGATCTCATGCATATACATTCAAGGATCACATAATAGTTAGGAACTTACCTTTGAAGCGTGAATTCCACAAAGCTTGAATAACCCGGATTAAGAACCTCAATTGTGATTCCTCTACTTGGTCCACCAACCCGGATCAACACTCCACCAATGCTAGTTGGAAGGAAGAAATTCTTCTTCTACTTTAATGGAGTTTTTGTGACTTTTGGAAAGAATATGAGAGAGAAGAATAATGAAAGATATCTAGTATATTTCCTTATTGCCTAACCAAATATATATAGATATAATTAGGTTAGGAGGAGAATCAATTCTTCTCTCCCTTCCTCTTGGCCGGCCACCCTAGGGCCCCTTACGGGCTCTAGGTTTCTTTTGTTGATCCAAGTATTTTGTGTGACCTAATAGGATCCATTATATTGGGCTTTGGGTTTATTATTTCCTAACCCAAAGTTCTATAGCATTCTCTAGCAAGACGTATAGACGACCCAATAGAACGAATTTATTATCTCTATAATACGATCCATAATACAATTAGTAATTGCATTTAAGTCGAGGACATAAATCCTTCAATCTCCCACTTGTCTGAGACGAGTGTGCAATGTTTAATTTCCTCAAGTCTCTTAATGTCTTAATTTGATAGTATGATCATATTTACATATCATCCATACTAGTTTTCAAATTAATCCTTGAAATCCGAGTTCGAATTGACAAACAAATGATCATCGAATGATCCATTTGAGCACGGCCATGCATTTTTCAATTTTCGCTCTTCAAGGGGCCAAGACACCTATCCTATCTTTTATAGGAGGACCTTTTCAATCTTATGGTAATCAATACTCCCACTCAATTTTTAGCACAACCTGAATGCTGCCTTTATAGTCCCCTTTTACGGCATGACGTTTGACAGTATCAAAGTTATACCAATCATTGGGCTAAGTAATGTTCCACTCATGTTTAAGGAATCTACTAATATAATTTTTGAAGTTATAAAACTTCTAAGCAGGTCTAGTTCGACTATGTATCAACTATACATATCCATATGATTGATTAAACATCTCTATGTTTCTATAGCCCATGAAACGGTGCTATCAATCAATCTTATATGCTAATCCCTTTAACAAGTCATTCATGTCCAGTTTAATGACTTAGATTAGGAACTTTTAATATTCTATGAATTCTGTTCACTTATGGTCTTTCATTTATCAAATCACATATTTGACAAAACCATAGAATTCAAGATATATTTTGGACATTTTATTTAATACTAAACCAATAATTAAATAATGTAAAATTTATTCTCATAAACATAAATAGCAAAACCATGTCTTTACATTGTAACAAGTTTCTCTAAACCTAGTACAATCTAAAGCCACTCTAACATTTGCTTCAAGCCTATAGCCCTAGCGTGACACTCATGCTTGGGTTGAGGTAGTGGTTTAGTGAGCGGATCAGCCACATTCTCATCCGTGTGAATTTTGCAGATCTTGACATCCTTCCTGTCAACAATCTCCCTAATGAGGTGATACTTCCTCATTACATGTTTGGATTTGTTATGTGATCTCGGTTCTTTTGCTTGCGCAATAGCACCATTGTTATCACGTAACAACTCAATCCCTTCCGGAGCACTAGGTATGATATCCAGCTATGTCAAGAATTTCTTGATCCAAACTGCTTCTTTAGCCGCTTCAACCGCCTAAAATATTCTCGATTCTGTCGTAGAGTCTCGCTACGGTGCTTTGCTTTGAGCTCTTCCACTCACCTTGCTCCTCCATTTAGACGAAAGACATACCCCCGACCGAGAGCGGTAATCATCTCTCGTCGGTTTGGAAGCTTGCACCCGTGTAACCTTCAACAACCAACTCACTTTATCCCCCATAAACTAAGAACATGCCTTTAGTTCTTCTCAAGTACATGAGGATGCTCTTAGCTGCAGTCCAGTGTGCTTCTCCTGGATTTGCTTGGAACCTGCTACACATGCTCAAGGCATATGCATCATTTGGTCGAGTACTTATCATGGCATACATGATAGATCCTATAGCCGAAGCATAAGGAATGCTACTCATTCGCTTTAACTCATCGGAGTTCGGGTCGGGCACGACTCTTGCTAAGCGATATGCCATGTGACATGGGAACGAAACCTCTCTTCGAGTTTTCCATGTTGAACCTTGTAAGAACCTTATCAATATAAGTATCTTGACTTAGTCCAATCATCCTTCGAGACCTATCTCTATGGATTTTGATTCCCAGTATGTACTCTGCTTCTCCCAGGTCCTTCATAGAGAAACAACTTTTTAACTATTCCTTGATCGACTCAAGCATTGGTATGTCATTTCACATGAGTAGTATGTCATCTACATACAATACCAAGAAGACTAAGTCAAGCTCCCACTAAACTTCTTGTAGACACAAGATTCTTCTTCGCTTTTGATGAAATCAAATTTCTTGATTGCTTCATCAAATCGAAGATTCCACTCCGAGATGCTCGCTTCAATCCATAAATGGATCTCTGAAGCTTGCAAACCCTTTCAGGACTTTTTGGATCCTCAAAACCCTCAGGTTGTGTCATGTACACATCCTCATTCAAGAACCCATTCAAGAATGCGGTTTTGACATCCATCTCCAAATTTCATAATCATAAAATGCGTAGATCGCTAAAAGTATCCGAATTGATTTAAGCATTGCTACTTGGAGAAAAGGTCTCATCATTGTCTATACCATGATTTTGTCTGAATCCTTTTGCAACCAGTCTTGCTTTATATACATAGACATTCCCATCTTTGTCTGTTTTCAATTTGAACACCCACTTGCATCCAATAGGGTTAACCCCACTAGGCAAGTCGACCCGGGGTCCAAACTTTATTCTCGGACATGGAGTCTAACTCAGATTTCATGGCTTCAAGCCATTTCTCAGAGTCTGGGCTCGTCAAAGCTTGTTTGTAGGTAGTAGGCTCTGAATTCTTCAAAATCATAATTTCAGAGTTTTCAGTTAACAGGAAATCAACCAACCTCTTGTTCACATGAAATAATTTTCATACATAAACAAATTTAAACATGAAAATCAGATTAATAATATGAACTTAATATTCGAAATAAAATCAGATTTAAATTTCGAAAATTAGGGTTGAATTTTCAAAAAATTCGGCCACTTTATATTGAAAAATTAAGCAATTAAATCTCCATTTAATCAATTCCAATTAATTATTCATTCCATAATTCAATTCCTCCCCTTAATCAAATTAAAATTAGTCAAGAACACATAATTATTATGACCAAAAATTATATGCAAGAGGCTAAAACTGATACCACTGTAGGATTATATAAGTACTCTAAGCGGAATTTCATGAATCAAATTCATAAGCACTTAAAACAGGATCTCATGCATATACATTCAAGGATCACATAATAGTTAGGAATTTGCCTTTGAAGCGTGAATTCCACAAAGCTTGAATAACCCGGATTAAGAACCTCAATTGTGATTCCTTTACTTGGTCCACCAACCCGGATCAACACTCCACTAATGCTAGTTGGAAGGAAGAAATTCTTCTTCTACTTTAATGGAGTTTTTGTGACTTTTGGAAAGAATATGAGAGAGAAGAATAATGAAAGATATCTAGTATATTTCCTTATTGCCTAACCAAATATATATAGATATAATTAGGTTAGGAGGAGAATCAATTCTCCTCTCCCTTCCTCTTGGCCGGCCACCCTAGGGCTCCTTACGGGCTCTAGGTTTCTTTTGTTGATCCAAGTATTTTGTGTGGCTAATAGGATCCATTATATTGAGGCTTTGGGTTTATTATTTCCTAACCCAAAGCTTCTATAAAGATTCTCTAGCAAGACGTATAGACGACCCAATAGAACGAATTTATTATCTCTATAATACGATCCATAATATAATTAGTAATTGCATTTAAGTCGAGGACATAAATCCTTCAGCTAATACAAAGTACAAAGGAAGTAGATTAATAAAAAATGGAGGTAATATATAGCATGAATAATCCATATCCAATACCACATATCCTTGTTAAGCTAGCTACTTCTATGCATAAAGACGTCTTTATTTTGTCTTTTGTCCCCAAAAGGAGCAAGTGACTTATTGTATCGTGTTATTTTATATTACGCTGTTATTGGTACGCTGTCAAAAATTTATCCGATTCAAAGACAAATCTTCTTGAGAAGGAGAAGATATTACACAGTAGAACTAATATTGTGGTAAATAGTGTGTTTAGTCGTCTAGTGGTTAGAGAGAAAAAGTTAATGCGAGTGTTTTGAATAATTTGTCATTTATCCAAATTTTATCTTTAAACCATACCAAACAAGTCAAACAATTTTGTTTCCTTAGTTGACCAATCAATTTCGGGAAATAGTCTTTTATCCCAATAACTTGTACCACTTTTTTTTATTAGTTACTTTGCTTTCTCACGGTTAAGCATGAGTTTGAATTTTGATCGTGTCATATCACAATTCCACCATCTTATATGATAATATGAGACAATTTTTAATTTTCTCTTAAAGATTGAACAAATTTTTTTTTTTCTTACTTTATCTACTAAGGGCTCTCTTATCGCTATCCCACCCTCTTATTAATCCTTATCTCCTATCTCTTATATCAATTGCGCCATTGTAGATAGCAGAACACAAAAAATGAGATACACTGAAGATCGGTTCACTTCACCAGCCTGAACTTATTTAAATTGAGCTTAATATATCTGATTGGACCTGATCAATTCTAATTTTATCTTATATTTTTATTTGTTTGAACTTGATCAAACCTAATTAAACTCATGAAACCTAAAACTTATTTTTTTTTAAGTGAAAGGAGCACATCCTAAAAGATTTTGATTCTGCTCATTGTACTGTTGAGTAATTAATATGGGTAGAGAAAATGGTTGAAGTCTTAAAGAGCACATGGTCTCGATCTTAAAGATTCCAAATTTCTAACTACTTGAAAGACAATATGATCAGAAACTAAATGGAAAATTAGTTGGGCGGGCCTTTAGTATTTACTTCCAGTCTATCAGTCTGGTGTTAGACATGCCAAATTAATTGCCAATTACCAATCACCGAATTGATATCTATCTAGACAAATATATTAAAAAGCGTTCTTAAGCAAGTCTACACGCCACATCCCTTTAGTTGTTTCGTTACATGTCATCCACCTACATCAAAAAAATTAGAAATATATTCCGTATAAGATTCGACCACGTGACCTCAAGTTAATACAATAAAGTTCTAACCAATGAACTATGCAACATTAGATACTACTCTTTATATATATATATTTTTTGATAAGGTAAGATGAAGTCCCATGCAAGTAGGGGGAAATTAGGGATTCATCCTTGCATGGGATGAGACTCAATCCCAAGATCTCTGAGATCGGAGGTGATGCCAACACTACTAGGCTATCACCTGCTGCTATGCTACTTTGTATACATGAAAATATTAGGAAAATTTGCGAGAAACAACATTTTATAAGCACTTTTTTGCGATAAACAACCTTTTAATTTTTTTTGGCATTTAACAACCTTAACTAATTTTTTTTTTGCGAGATCAAACCTCAAGGATTTTTATCAGCCTTAATTCTCGTTTACAGGCGTTGATCAAGACGTTTTCTATGTGCAATCCTCGCACTTAAAGGTGTTCAATGCCTTGACCAACACTTGTGCCCGAAAATTAACGTCGGAAAATAGCCTTAAGGTATGATCTCGCAAAACAAATTTTGATTAAGGTTGTAAAATGCGAAAAAAAAATTAAAAAGTTGTTTCTCGCAAAAAAATGTTTATAAAATGTTGTTTCTCGCAAATTTTCCAAATATTAATAACCCGAGTCGCCGAGCGATGTCCCGGGCTAATAACTAGTTGCATTCCTAAGTACTGAACTACTGACTACTGAGTAGTCAATTCCTCAGGTCCTCCACATTTATTTCCACATATGTTGCGACCTGCGAGAATACCAAGTTGTCGGATTTCTTTTCCGGTTCGTCTTCTACTGCGTTTTAACGGTGTTTCGGCCATGATGAAATGTTTTTCATCCAACTTCCAAGTTGCATTAAAAATTGTCACTCCGTTGTAAATTTTGTTTGCCCCCATTTGGCCATTTCCATTTGCGAACTTGATACCTGCGGTTTCAATTATAACCGACTAATTATATCATTATATGTAATAAATCTTGACCTAAATCTATACTAATATATTAAAAGACGTTCCTAAACAAGGAACCATATCACGTAACGCTATCTCTTAGAGTGTTTACTACTGTTTGGCACTAGCGTTTTAGGTAGCGGGTAGTGGTTAGACAAGATCAAAACGCTATTTACGAAAATTATGAGTGTTTGGTAAGGTAGTGGTTGTAGTAGCGGGTAGCGGTTAGAGTAGATTATGGGTAGTTTTTGTAGAACGTTACTACAAGTAACGTTTGAGATTTATAGGTAGCGGTCTAGCGAATAAACACTACATATAATAGTATAAGGTAGAATTGTTAGTCATGTTTTTAAATATTTTTTCTTTTTCTGTTTATTAATTGCTTTTTTTTTTATGGCAATTCATTATTTTTCCTTTACAATAGCAGATATGTGATTTAAATATTTATTTTAAAGAGAAGATATAACTAATATTTCACAATATTTTATATTTTAAAGTCCACAGGCATTTTAGTTGAAATAGGTAATATATTAATTTTTTGAGAGCTAAATATTATCTTAAATTTATACATTTCTTTGAGTAGTTAAAAAGTGGTATACTCCTTTTTCTGTGTAAGTTGTTTAAAAAATAAATATTGAATTTAACTATTGAACTAACTAATATAATTGTTGTAGTATATTTGAATAAATGTCATTTATTGTCTTTTACAATTTCAATAGCTAATTTTGACAAACACTTCTAATTAAACAACTACTTTGAACACTAATCGCTAACAGCTACTAGTAGACAGCTAGCAGCTACCCCAAACCGCTACAGCTACTGGAACCGCTAGTTTTGCCAAACAGGCCTTACATGTAAACCACGTACAATAAAAAATTGGAAAATGCATAGTATAAAATCTGATCCCATGACTTCAAGTTACTATATTAATGTCTTAACCACTAAACCAAGTAATATTTGGTGTTATAATTTTAAAGTAAAATATTAATAAATAAAAATTATAATTACCCCGGGCATAGTTAGATCCTAAAAACTGTTTGACTAGTAAAACTTGTTAAAAAGTGTCACGTAGTATAATTTTTTTTTTTTGGTAAATAAGTAAATTTTATTACGAAAAGAGGATAATACATGGAAGAACCAAGCTTACAACCAACAAAACAAAAAATACAAGCAAAGAGAATTACGAACGTAATTTCTCTTGTTTTAAACACACCCAATACATAATCTTTCTAAGAAGCTCCATCGGATGTTGTTGCTTGTTTTGAAATCTCCTAACATTACGTTCCTGCCACAACAAGTTCAGTAAAGATAACTTAAGTTCAACGAGTAAGGGTGCATTTTCATCATTGAAAACCCCCAAGCTTATATACTGGACTTGATTGGACCTGATTGAAACTTATTAGAACTTATTGGACCTGATTGGAACTTATTGGACCTTATTGGAACTTATTGAACTTGATTAGAACTGATTGGACTTATGAAATGGTTTTGAAATAATTTATCCATTAAAAATATGAGATAAAAATCAGTGTAAGAGGAACCTTGCACATTATTGTAATAAAATGGAAATATACTTCTATAAAACTTTAGAAATACGTAGTTTTGCATATATATTAGGTTTATGTTAAACAACTAATGCAAGTAACGAATTCACTAACAAGTGATTGAAATCTAACAAGTCAGTTAAAAAATGGTTGGAATGAAGTTTTGATAATAATCAACCACACTAATTGCACATTTAACATTAATTTATTTGTTATTAACTTTTTGGAACTTAGTAGACCTTATTGAAATTTATTAGACCTTATTGGAACTGATTGGATATAAGTGAAACTTGTCCGAACTTATCTCAACTTAGACCTGAAGCTTAATTTTTAAGGTGAAGAGAATGCACCTTAAGGCATGTTATTCTCAAC
The DNA here is from genome assembly GCA_947646795.1 of Beta lomatogona. Lineage (NCBI taxonomy): Eukaryota > Viridiplantae > Streptophyta > Magnoliopsida > Caryophyllales > Amaranthaceae > Beta > Beta lomatogona. The sequence goes on along the minus strand of CANSNZ010001395.1, from coordinate 313,298 downwards.
TTATTTTTGTTGAACATAATTTATCTTATCTTAACTGAACTTGCTCTCCAAAACAAAAAAAATCTTAACTGAACTTAGCTTATCTTATTTTTGTTGAACTAACTTGTTTTTGCTGAAACTTATTTTAATAAGTTGAATAAAACAAACCTAAATTGAATAGAGTATACCCTTTGTCTCTTCTTCTTCTTCTTCTTCTTTACAATCACCAAAAGCCTAGATCTAGCTCTTCTATTCTTTTGAGTTTGAGAATTTGAATTTTGCATTTGTTTTTTTCAACAAAAATCAAATAAAATACTCAGATTTTTTTTAGCAATAAATCAAAAGGGTTGAGTGCGATGCGAAATTCAAGATATTATACTCGCTTGTATCCCTTTTTGTAGCTTATTGAATTACGTGCGTTATTTCTTTCAAAAAAACAACTAGTTGTTGAGGTCGAATGATGCCCCGAGTTATTTGATAAGACTCTATGACATAATTGTTAGGGTTGACAATTGGCATTACCATTTATTTTAAAAGGAATGGGGGGTGACACATGTCGGTTTTTTTTTTCTCTAATTGTATTAGCAAAAAAAAAGGACTAAGTAAATTTATTCATATTATACATGTATATAAAATTTCATAGTTTAGTCTAATATTATTGTTAATCTATTCTCTTTCTTTTTTGTTTTATTTTGTAATGTAATGATGAATACTTTAATTAGAAGTAAATGAGCATCATTGATATGTTAACTCATTGGTAGAATTGAAGCTCCATATTTTTCTATATAAGTTTGTGGGTTACAATCCTATAACAATGAAATTTGTTATTGAATGTAAAGTAAGAGTTTTTACATAAGAGAGACGTGAAATGTGGCGGACATACTTGTCATGCCACATATGACATGGCGCCATGTCAAGGCTTAAAAGGGAGGGCGTCGGATGTAAGGCAAAGTCCGACGCAAATGGAATTTTTTAGAATAAAAAAATGATTAATTTGCGTCGAACGTTGACTAACATCCGACGCAAATGAGTCTGGCTTGCTGGGCTACTGACTCCATCTGCGTCGCATGTTGGGCAGGGTCCGACGCAGATAGCTCTTCTATTGCGTCGTGTCCTAGTCCGACGCAGATCCTATCTCTTCATCTGCGTCGAGACCTGTGCCGTCGGACCCATGTCCGACGCAAATGGGCGCCTCACATCCGACGCAAATCGTCGATTCTGTACTAGTGGGGCTACAACATGTCAACACATTATCTGTTTTGATAATTCATATTTATATTGATTGACAATACACAAGAAAATAGAACTACAGCAGTAACATACAAAAGTATGAACTAGTAGAAACATTAACCATGGCTAATAATGGAGTACCCTGACCTTAAATCCGTTCTTCATACGAAGGATTATAGAAATGTCAGGAACAACATCTTGTCCTTCAACAGCTTCTATGACATAGTTTTGGATTATAGTTGCAGCAATAAGTTTCATTTGTGTCAGTGCCATGTTTTTCCCTACGCAAGTCCTTGGCCCTGCATTGAACGCCAAAAACTTGTATGATGGCTCATGCCTAATCTTCCCTTGTTCAGATATCCACCTATCCGGCTTAAACTCATGACAATCATCTCCCCATATAGCATTCATCCTCCCCATTGCATACATATTGATTACAATTTGCATGTTTGAGTTCACTTGGTGTCCACTTGGTAGTATATCCGCCTCAATTACAGCTTTAAGCTCGAATACAACTGGAGGGTATAATCTTAAAGTTTCATATAATGCACCATGAAGATACACAAACTTACTATTTACTTCTTTTATATTTCCCCAATCTATCATTTCATTATCTAATTCCTTTTTTATCTTAGAAATAACTTGTGGGTGTTTAGATAGAAGGTAAAAGAACCAAGATAATGTAGCACCAGTTGTATCTCTTCCAGCTATTATATTATTTAACAGTGTATCTCTTAGAAACTTATCATTTTGATTACCAACTGGAGATTTATGATCTTCATCTTGCTGTATATATGATGTTAGTAAATCAAAACCTACCTCATGATCTTGCTTAGATGATTGTTCTTCCTTATTACTAAGTTGTTCTTTCTTCATAGTTATGCGGTTGTAGACAAAACTATCTAGGGTTTCCCAAGCTTTCCTGTACTTCTTTTCCTCTCCTATATCTAACCATCGTTGGGATTTCCAAACATAAGTTGGTACTACATGGCGATAGAAGATCACCTCACCAACATCGTCCAAGGCATCCGAGAACGGATTCCTAGGTAGATCGACTGAGAGGTATTTCGGATCATAGTCCATGATGATGTTGCATATTGAATCGAACGTGAATCTTGCAAATAAATCTTGCAAGTCGAGCTCGATACCGTGCTTAGAGACATGATCAAGGACTGGGATTAGACCATTTTCAATCTTTTCCAAAGTTTTCTTAACCAAAAAATGATGAAATTTTGGATGACCAAGATAAGATTGAGTCATTTTGCGATGGTATTGCCACACTAAAAAATCTGAGTTAACAACTCCATCTCCAATGACATCAAGAATTTCTTTCAACTTTTTACCCTTGGGATAATTCCCAAAGTTCTTGCTCATAACATGGTGAACGTTGGCAGGATCAACGGTGACTAATAAGTGCATGTTGGTGAACCAAGGACCCTTAAAATGGAAGGTCAAATCAGATTTCTTCATTAATTCAATGAAGAAATCGTGAATTATGTGTACGTTTTTGAGGAGTGTAGGAAGCATACCAAAAACAGGCCAGTTTGTTGGAAGCCCATTTTTGTCACGAAAGAAGAAGTAGCAAAAGAGAACCAAGGAGAAGAAGACTATGAGGATATCAAAGTACTCCATTTTTGTTCGATCATGATATTAGGAATGGAACTTACCTACTCTTTATACAGAAAAGTCTTTGGGATGGAACCACTATACACAATTGAAAGCTAAATTTGGTAAGAATATAAACTTGAAATTTGACCCAGTCGCATGCAAGTAAAAGTCATACGTATGGGGACTGCGGAGTGTTTTACATTGCAGTCCAATCCAAGCTATCCGGTTAAACTGATTTTACTGGTACTCAACGGCAGCAAAACAACATATATACCTACTGCTAGCGTACTAGTGCTTGATCTTGATTCTTGTCGATGCGCACAACACAAATATATACTTCCTGACGCAGTCGGAATTATCAAAGGAACAACTAGAGCAATTCCTAGAACGAATAGACATATTTAATACAAGCGATAAATCTGTAAAAAACTCCGGAATCCACTAGAAAAAAAGTAAAACTCCCAAATATTATTATCAAGATAAAAGCTGCCTCTTAATGACCGCTAAACATGTTTAAATAGTCTAAAAAAACCCTAATACGAAAAGTGGCAAAAATAAATTTGGAAATTATTAAAAATGCTGTTTTCGGGCCTTAAACTAACTCGAATGGCTTAAAAAGCCTGTCGATCACATCATAGCGGTGAGTTGCACTTGTTGGCTCGTTTTCCTTTCTGAAATGGTATTTTACTAAGCATTCTAACACCAGGAGCCTGACTAGTAGAAATCATTTCAGGCTTTTTCGACGAACTGTTCCGCTAACCTTCCTACGTGTCACGGAAAAATTTTTAGTTTCCCCTTTTTCGTACTTAGGAGATTCCTGTGATGGCGCCTAGACTACGTCTAGACCAGCCCCCACACACACACTTATATTATTTATCTTTAATAACGCAAGCAAGATTAAGAACGCACAAACACACACAATGATACTTTTATTACTTTCAGAATATCGTACATACAAGGCTATAATGCCCAAACTCGAATGCCTAAAATGACTAAGGCATTTCTCTATTTATAGTACAAGATAATGGCTACAGCCCAACCACATAAGCAGATAACTATCCACTATCTTTGTAACCGCTCCTTAAATCTAGGAGAGTGCCTCTCTCACACTCCTAGTAACCGCTCCTTATTTTAAGGAGATCATGGGGCAGCATGGGTGGTTAATATAACCACCCACTACTCTTGATAACTTCCCATAACTTCCCATGACCTCCCCTTAATTTAAGGAATAACCGCCCCTTAAATTAAGGAGTAACCGCCAGCACTACTTAAGCCTTTATAACCGCCATTACCCACACTTGTAGTAACTTCCACGCGGTTACCAAGGCATGATAACCACTGCCCATGATCCCACCACGTTGGAATCATGCAGCCGCTTGGCTAGGGACGCCATTACGTCGGCCCGCTGGGCAGCCCCAACACCACCAACTGCCGCGCCACCTCACCGGACCCGTCAGGACCAACCTTGGGCTTACTAGCCGGGGGTGTGTTACCTTCCGAGGCCTTAGAATAAGACGAAAACACTACGTCACTTCCTCCGCTTTAAAATAGTTGCACCACTACAATCACATTTGCAAATTGTCTCTAATCATCTATATACTTTCTCCGTTGTGAAATAAATGAAATGTTTCTCTAAAAATTCCCTCACATAAAAGAAAGAAGCGTTCAATTATTTCAGAGCGGAGGAAGTAATAAAATTACAAAAAAAGTTCCTATTACAAATCTTTTTACTTTTAATATATACTTTGTTATGATCCTGTTGGTTATTGTTGTTCATTTAAGTTACTTTTATTAGTTGAAACAATTAGCACAATTTACTTTCTAATACAAGGACAACATTAAATACAAATTAAATCATGATATAGCACTTTTCAATTCAACTTATTTTTGCTTATCTGAACTTATCTGTACTTAACTAAACTTATCCGAACATATAATTATCTGAACTTATAAGGACTTATTAGTCCTTATTAGACCTTATATGAACTTATTAGATATTTTATTTGTGAGAGTGCCAGACCTTATTTTCGCTAAATTGTACTTATCTGAATTTATTAGACCTTATTAGTCCTTATCTGAACATATTTGAACTTATTTTTTCTAATAAGTACTATAATAAAGTGAACAATGTCCTATGTTCCAAATTCCTCCCGTAAAAAAAAAAAATTCCTTAATTCCTAAAAAAAAGGGAATCAAAAACTATATATATATATAGGATGGAAAGAGTAATTAAAGGTCTTCGCTCTTTATATTTTTAAGGTCTTAAATATAATATGAACCGTACAAAACTTCATCATTGTTTTTACTTGCAAGATTTACCATATAGTACTATATGTAGGGATATATGATGCTTTGTTTTGGGTCTGCTTTTGGCACTGTTAGCTGGTTGACTTCTAATGATCAAATTGAGATGTCATTATTCGCAAAGATGACCTGGCCAGGCAAGCTTATCGTTACGGAGGAAGTATTGGTCATTGGTCAATACTCAATAACATTCCTTTAGAAAAAAAAAAACTAGTGAGTGTCCCGGGCGATGTCCCGGGTTGTTACTTTTCGTAACTTTTTGTCAAGTGAGGAAAAATTAACGTAATGACACGATAAGTAATTGCATGATTTTTGAAAAATAAAACCTTAAAAATTTGGGGATGAAAGTAATAACTTAACTTTCTACAAGGAATTGAAATAAGAGTTTATGTATATAATAGTCTCTTGTTATTATTATAAAAAGGTTAGGTATCTAACTACTTGTGCAAATATTTTAATGAGATATAATTATAAGACCTTATGAGTTATGGTAGATTAATGGTTAAGCTTTCACTTTTTGTTTCAAAGGTCAAGTGCTCGATACCTTGTAACTACACAACATTAAGAAGAGTGACACGTGACACACAAATTTTCTTAAAAACACCTTTTAATATATTAGTACAGATATTCAATAACATTGCTCTTATTGAGGAACAATGCATGGGTCATTAATCGCTCATTACTCTTACGTTATGTAGCCCAATACAAGTTCACGTTTGTCATGACTCGTGGTGTGCGAAGCCAGCTACCATCACAAAGAAATAGGAGTAGCGTATGACTTAAGATCTAATACTTGCAGTCTAGCTGATAAGTGATAACCATACGATTTTCAGGGTAACTGAGTACTTGAGTAGCATTTAGGTTTTAGTAAAAATATATGTATCTCATAATTTCAAGGTTGTATAATCAAATAATCAACTAGTGAGTATCTGGGGCGATGCCCCGAGTTGTTTCTTTTTGTAAATTTTTGTCTTGTAAAGAAAAAATTGACGTCATAATTTGAAAAAAGCAAGAAATTGGAGTAAGAGTTTATGTCTTCAATAGTCTATTATCAATATCATTAATGTGTTAGGTATCTAACTACTTGTGTAGTCTTTTAATGAGATATAATTACAAGACATTATTATATTTTATTTTGAAATACTAAACAATGATGTTATGTTGGATCAATGGTTAAGCTCTCACTTTTCATTTTGAAGGTCATGTGTTCGATACCTTGTAACTACACAGCATTATTTTTTTTTTAGTTGAGGGGTTTGAAATGAAAATAGAGCATTTGCATTAGAGCCTTAGAGGAGATTGCCACATGGCACATAAACATTCTTAGGAACGCCTTTTAAATTTTAATATATTAGTATAGATAGATGTTATTAAGGAAATTTTAGAAGTAGATGTAAGAGTTTGTGAATACTCCCTTGAGGAGGCTTAGTATCATTATGTTCAATATATATCAAGAGTACAACATAACCCTACTTACCATAATAATACTCTATACATAATTACATTATGCTAAATAGGGAGACTAAATATATTTACATATATTTACACTAATACACCCCCACAGTTGGAGCAGGAGGAGGGCGAATGCTCAAACTGGATCGGAAATCCGTAAATAAGGGTTGAGGAAGACCCTCGGTGAAAATATCGGCAAACTGAGATGAAGAAGGCACATGAAGGACACGAATATGACCCAGAGCAACCTTCTCACGAACAAAATGAATGTCCATCTCCACGTGCTTGGTACGTTGATGTTGCACGGGGTTATGAGACATATAAACAGCACTAATATTATCACAATACACCACTGTAGCGCGTTTCAAAGGACAATGTAGCTCAAGTAAAAGATTACGGATCGAGGCCGTTTCAGCAACAACATTGGCCACACCTCTATACTTCACTAGAGCGAGGCAAAGTAGCCTGTCTTTTCGAAGGCCAGGAAATAAGATTGTCACCAAGAAAAACACAGTAACCAGAGGTAGAGCGGCGAGTATCATGACATCCACCCCAATCAGCATCAGTGTAGGACACAAGGCCCGTAGCAGGGGAGGAGGACAAGTGCATGCCATAGTCAAGAGTGCCCTTAAGATACTGAAGAATACGCTTAAGAGCATGAAAATGAGGATCTCTCGACGCATGCATAAACAAACATACCTGTTCAACTGCGTAAGAAATATCTGGGCGAGTAAAGGTAAGATACTGAAGAGCGCCGTAAGCTGACGATAAAGAGTAGGATCAACAAGAGTCTTCCCACTAGAAGCACTGAGCTTTGACTTAGTATCAACAGGAGTAGCAGCAGACTTACAAGAAGACATGTCAGCACGAGCAAGAATCTTCATAGCATATTTCCGCTAACATAAAAACATGCCGTCCTTGGTACGAGAGACAGAAATACCAAGGAAATAGGATAAAGGACCAAGATCCTTCATCGCAAACTCAGAACTAAGGAGGGCAATGATACGTGTCCGGAGAGCATCAGAGGAACAAGTAAGGATGATGTCAAGGCTCCATTTTAGGCCATTTTACTTGAAAATGAATAAATACGAGTAGTTTGATGTTAGTTTAAGTTATAAACACCTCAAACATCATATATATAGTTAGTTTAATGTAATTGTAAGTTGTTTTGATTGAAAATACACAATATAGGCAAGTTAGAACCAAATGTACGCCATTTTGCCCACTTTATATTACTTGAATATGAGTATATTTAACCAAATGTAGGAGACATACAATAAGAAGCTGGATCATTGTACCACTCAGGGGTCACAGCCGAACCCTGATCTGTTGTATTGGGAGACAGTTGGGGGGAGGAACAGAGGAAAAGTTTAGGGGTTGGGTCAGGGAGATCATTTGTACTACAACTCTTCATCAGGGCGAGGAGATGGCGGCTCTTCACAACCATATGAGCCGTCCATTTTTTCTCAGGTTGAGGCGCAGGTGGAGGCAAAGGTCGCTGCGCGGATGGAAGAGGTGGAGGCAATGGTCGCAGCACGAGTGGAAGCGTTAAGTCGGGCCATCGTTGAGGAAATGATGAGGAACATGTCTAGTTTCGGCCACATGTCCTCAGGTTGCAACCCAGGCCCCCCTCCACAACGCAGACCAGAAGATGACCCAGGGTTTGGTGGTGGCGGTAGTGCTACAGAGACACCATTGACAGTGTAGTTTTTTTGGTTTTGGCAACTAGGTAACTAACTTATAATTGGATATAGTTAGTCTAACTATATGCATTTAGTGTCAATATTTATTGGCATCTCGCTTTGTTTCTAGATGTGTCGGGTTATTTTTTTTGGAACCCGACTTCTACTTTATTTCTCGACACCGGGATCTATTTTGCGTACATATATTTAATCTAGGTAGTTTGTCTAACTATAGACATTTAGTGTCTATATTTATCGGCATCTAGCTTATTAGTTTCTAGCTTTGTCGATATATATTTTTTGTAAACACCGACTTCTACTTTATTTCCCGACATCGGGATCTATTTTGTGTACATAATTGTAATCTATTTCATGTAATTATACAAGTATCTATGCAAATTGTAATATATATCAAAATTGCATATTTTTGTAATTGAAAAAATTGAATGCGATGGAGGAACAGCTTTAGTGTGGTCTACAAGCATGCAGCTGTGCAGGTACAGGTTTAATTATTATTAAGAACAATAATATTCTAAATAATATTATTTTAAAACAACAACGACGGCTAAACATTAAATCAACGACGGCTAAGCAGGCGCTGTAAGGTACTCTATGCATCCATGGACTTCCACATCAACGACTGCTTTTATACAATAGCGACGGTTTTTAACAGACGTTGAATCATCAAAATCAACGACGGTTTGTAACCGTCGGTGATACACCGACGGTTAAACACGGTCGGTAAATCAGCGACACCGTCGCTGATTTACCGTCTGTTTAAAACAGTCGTTGGCGTGGAACCAACGTCGGTTTTGGCAAACGGTCGCTGATGAGCAGGGAACCGTCGTTGAAATTTTTACCGACGGCTTAACGGTCGTTGATTCCAATATCAGCGTCCACCTTTCCACCGACTGCATTTCAACGACTGCTAGCCGTCGTTGATATTTTAGCGACGATTTTCTTTTGATCACCGACGGCTTTTAGCCGTCATTAATTACCACATTTCTTGTAGTGTGATTTTCATCGTTGCCCAAAATAACTTTTCTTGATCTAGTGCAATCAAGGAGAAAGAGAACGTCGTCAAAGAAGGGGATGCGGAAAGTATGGAAAGAGACTAGTGTATATATGGAGTATGGGATGGGGAGAGTATGGGAAGGGGGACGGTATGGGAGAAATGTTTTTGTAATAATTATTTGAACTAAATTTTTGGAGATCTAAGCAAAATGTGGCCCTTGACATTTTGGATCCGTGTAACTGAATAGCTTGGAGTATTATTTGAAGTACTTAAAGGTCAAACATGATATAAATATGCACCAAAGCTTCCCCGAAAAAACAAACAGTTTCTTTTATCAATGCCTTCACTATATAAAGGAACATGTTCTTTATAACAACTTGAATCATACCCAATATAGATATTGACAATTGTTATTCTAATTCTTTCTAATTGTCAAATGATGGGGTACTTTGAAATCCTTGTACTCTTGTTTTCCTTTGTTCTCCTTTGCTACATCCTTCTTCACGACAAAACTGGCCTCCCAACTAATTGGCCTCTTCTTGGAATGTTTCCTGCCCTTCTCAAAAATAAACACAGAATTCACAACTTTATTATTGAAATTCTAGAGAAATCTCATTTGACCTTCCTTTTTGATGGTCCATGGTTCACCAACATGCAAATTCTACTAACCATTGATCCTGCCAATATTCACCATGTGATGAGCAAGAACTTTGGAAATTATCCCAAAGGCTCCAAGTTCAATGAAATGTTTGATGTTCTTGGAGATGGGATCTTTAATGCAGACTTTTTGGTGTGGCAATACCATCGCAAAATGGCTCAATATTTCCTTGGTCACCCAAAGTTTCATCATTTTTTGGTTAAGAAAACTAGAGAAAAGCTTGAAAATGGACTTATCCCAGTCCTTGATCATGTCTCCCTGCATGGTATCGAAATCGACTTGCAAGATTTGTTTGCAAGATTCACGTTTGATGTTGGATGTACTATCATGATGGATCATGATCCCAAATCCGTCGTCGTCGACCTGCCTACCAATGCATCCTCCAAGGCCTTGGATGATGTTGAAGAAGCAATCTTCTATCGCCATGTTGTGCCAACCTTTGTTTGGAAACTACAAAGGTGGCTAAATGTTGGAAAAGAGTACAAGTACAAGAAAGCTTGGCAAACCCTTGATACTTTCATTTACAAGTGCATAGCCGAGAAAAGAAAAGAAGTTAGTAGTAAGGTTCAACAACCATCGGAAGAAAATGAGGTTTGTACTGATCTACTAACATTATATATTAAAGAAGATGAAAGTGATAAATCTCCAATTCTATTAAGTACTAATGAACGAGATAAGTTTATAAGGGATACAGTGTTAACAAATTTCATAGCAGGACGAGACGCAATTAGTATTACACTTTCTTGGTTCTTTTACCTCCTTTCAATAAATCCACTAGTTGCTTCTAGGATTAAAAACGAACTAGATGGTGTAATGATAAATTGGAGAAACTTCAAAGAGGCGAATAGTAAACTAGTTTATCTTCATGGTGCATTGTGTGAAACTTTAAGATTATATGCTCCGGTTGCGTTCGAGGCCAAGGCCGCAATTGAGCCAGATATACTCCCAAGTGGTCACCGAGTGAATCCCAACATGCAAATTGTATTCGATTTGTACGCGATGGGAAGGATGAAATCGATATGGGGAGATGATTGTGATGAGTTCAAGCCAGAGAGATGGATTTCAGCACAAGGAAATATTAGGCATGAGCCATCGTACAAATTTTTTGTGTTTAACGCAGGACCAAGAACTTGTCTAGGAAAAGAAATGGCGTTTACGCAAATGAAGGTTGTTGCTGCTACCATAATCCAAAACTATATTATAGAAGTGGTAGACGAACGTCAAGTTATTCCCAATATGTCTATATTCCTTCGCATGAAGCATGGATTTAAGGTTAGGATACTTCGTTCCAAGTGATAGTGTCTCGTTAGTAAATGGATGTTTATCTAGTAGTGTCGAGTAATTCTATTTGTAATGTATTTTTTTTTTTTAAAACGACGAAAAGAAAAAAAACATCATATCATCGTAGCTTGTCGAAATTACCTATCTTCATTTAAAAAAACACATGATAGATAGAAGTATTACGTTGTAATGTCGCAATATATATATATATTATGTTCGTATTAATAATACTCATCTTTTGGACGTTAATTGTTTTCTCTCATAAATCGTACAGCAAAGATTTCCTTTGGATCGGATATGGATTTTTTCAAGGAAGTACATATCATTGTAAAGACAAATATTGGACATATAAATATATAATCTTCATTATTGCCAGTAATATCATTTAGTTGCAAGAATAGCTGGATGACAGGAACAGATTGTATTTTTAAAAAAGTAAAAAAAATGACAGAGATGAGGTCGAGCAATATTCAGCATTGATTTACATCAAGGGTTAATATTGTAGAATTTTTAGAGGAGAAAAAAGAGAAACTTGGAGAGAATTAAAAAGACTACATTTTTATATATTTTTCACACCCACTTAATGAATAAACAAAACAACCTTTAAATAGGCATACAAAGCATTACTAATAACATGTCCACTATGTAGCCTACTACTTGCTATCCCACTAACTAGACCATTATCTAGACCACTACTTGTTAACCCACTAACTAATTATTAGCAACTCATCCTAACTATTAGGAAAACTATTTGACTAATTTTGGAGCATAATCCAACAAATATTGTTTCAAATCTACCAGGTAGAATTTTTTCCAACTCCACTGGATCCAAATTCCAAACCATGCTACTACGTTGACAGTAAGCATGCACTCCATGCAGTCCCCTGAAGCAATTTGTGCTAGAGAGTAACCAATTTTCAGATTATGTTTGTCAAAAGTTAAAACTTTGATGACAGAATAAATCATATTTTCTCTGTTGGGTTTTGCAATTACCATCCAAAGGTCCAATATTCGAGTGGCCTAAAGACACGTTGTGCGTTTTAGGTTTGATTGTTAGAAGTTTGTGGGCAAAGTAAGAAGAAACAAGTAGATAGCTTAGAGCGCCTTCTCCTTGCGCATAAGAAATGGCATAGGAAGCACCGAAGCAGTAAGCTACGAGCGCCTGTTCCTGCAACGTTTGGCCCCAATTTCGACATTTTTTTATGCTTCTTTTGTTACGGAGTTTTTTTTTTTGAAGTGAAATGATAACATGTTAATTAACAATTAACGATTTAGCTTAGATGTATTAAAAAATATCGACAACCTTTGGTCGGTTCGTTGAATTTGATCCCACCTTTGAATAATTTAGAATAATCCCAGCTTTGGGGGATAGTTTGTTGTGACTCTAAGTCAATGTTATTTTGATGATGATAAACGCTTTATGCTATAACATGTATGTATGCAACAGTGATCTAAGAAAGCAATCAAGATTGGATGTTCATGAAAGATCAAGAACTTGAAGATATGGAAGCTTAGGTCTAGTTAAGAAAATAGATAAATTTATTAACTTCATGTGTCTATATTTAAAGAATATAAAAAGGGGAGTTTTAATTTCGAAAATTAGTTTTGAAAGGAAAATATTTATTGTAAAGATTTTCGGATAAAAAGTTCTATCAAAAGAAAAACTGATTTTTAAAGAAAACGATTTTGGTAAAGATTTTTGGATAAAAATTTATTTAAAATCTAATTAATAGTTGGCATAAGATATGGAGGAATCCTTATCTTATAAGGAAAAGGAAAAATCAGTTGTTATAAAAGATAAAATTGGATTTTGAATAGGAAAAGAATTCTATCCCTTTATTTTAGGAATAAGATAATACATCTTGGAGAAGGATTCTTATTCAGTTGATTGAATTATATAAGGGATATAAATCATTATAGCAAATCACGTTTTCATATTTGGTGAGAATAATATTTTGAGAGCTGAAAACGGACTCCCACAGCACAGTGTACGGCACAGAGTTCTAGTAAGTTAAGGTTTCTATACAACGATTGTAACGATCCTCTATTTGCTTGAATAAGAAGCACACTTGTGATGAATCTTTCTTTCTGTAATTCTTATATTATAGAGGGTAGCAACACTTAGGGTTAAGTGTTGGGGAGCACTACTAGAGTTAGTAGTGGGGGAATTGAATTGTATCAAGGGTTTGGTATTTTACGATTCAAATAATAAAAGAATAGTTTGTGTGGACGTAGATCTCAGAGGTGAGATTGAACCACGTTAAATTCCTGTGTCTTATTATTTGATTTCATTGTTTTATTGTTTGATACAATTTCGTTCGAGCAAAAACATCAATCGGAGAGTTTACGAGTGAATAACACAGTGCACGACACTGTGCTATAAGAGTGTTTTTGCGAAAATCGATTAGTTTTAGTTACTCAATTCAACCACCCCTTTCTTGAGTGTCATCCTGTGTTCCAACATAGTTTCTCAAAATAATCCGAACTCTTATCTTTTTTGCATATGATAGACCCAACACGGATTGGTGATGACAAGAAATTAAAAGTCTGGATTATTTTGATAAGATACCTCCAAAAGTTGGGATTATTAAAAAATAATTTCAATAGACCGGTGGGATTAAATTCAGCGGACCAGCCAAATGTTGGATTATGAGAATTTATTTTTCCAAAAATAAAAGACTGGATTAAACAGAGAAGACTCAACCTTTGCATATAGTACGAGTCATATCCTTTTTGGATAATCAAACATTTATTCTCATGAAAAGTTAATGAAACTAACGGTTTTTTTTACTCTTGAAGGTCACATTTGGGAATAAAATAATTTTAGGGTTATCAGTGGGAATAAAAAAAACTTAAGGCCATCAATAGAAAACTCGAAAAGTTCAAGGTTACCATTGAAAATTTCCCTTAATTTTATTAGTACTAGTAGTTGATAAACAATCCACTAGGTAAACTAAGTTTTATCCGTGGGATATTGGTAATATTCCACAATTATTGCGGTACGTGGTAGTAAGTCCACTGTCCACGAAAGCAATTTGTGCCAGACTGTCATAACTCATAAAGGATCAACTAATTTTCAGATTAAGTTCATGAACGTAGTTGAAACTTTGATGACTGAATTAAACTCAGAATGTGTGTTTTGGTTTATGCAGTGTACGAGTGTGGGCCTAGAAAGTAGAAACACGCCTTGCATTGTAAGCAAAGTAAGAAAAAACATGTGCGGCATGAAGATGACTTCGTTCGAGTAAGAGGAATGACGATGATAATAAGTTCCAAGATGGGTGTTTAAGATGAAGCCTGTGAATTTGGTTGGAGATGGGTCAACGTCAAACCATCAAATACTCAAATTTGAGGAAATAGCTCTCAACTATAATTTCGCCTAAACTTACTCAATTTTTTCCCCAAAAATATGTCTCATTTGCAATCTTGTCATTACTAACAAGTAAAGAGAATTTTCTAAATTTTTTCCAATATATAAGAAAAAACATAGTGGAGTTTTGTTTGATACGTTTCAATGAATACATTACGAAAATCAAAATTTTATAATTTTTATTAATATGTAATTGAAAATAATAATGATAAAAAACTTGCATTGACAAACTTTAAAAGTATAAATGTAAACATTTTTTTTGGGACGAATGGAGTAGTTAAATTTTGTATCGTTTAGTAAATAGCTTCCCATAAAACTTATTTTAGATTTATTCACTGTCTACATAGAATTTGTACAAAAAAATTTATCTACAGAGGAATCATACGTCATATATATCTCCTCTTCACGTCTGCGAGGGATCAAGTATTCAAGTCACATATCACCTAGTAGACTAACATTCAAACCACACACTAAATACTAGGTAGGGGTGTTCATGGGTGGTTAACCATTCCGAAACAACATTTTGGTTCGGTTTTTTTATGAACACCCCTACTAAATACTGCAAACTCACGAACTAGGTTCTTGTTGAATTTAAAACAAAGAGACGAGAAGGGGAATGAAACTGGTCATATTCATTCCACATAGTTGTGAACTACAACGTGAGAATATATTGCCAAGAATAAGATAGAACAAAACAAAGCTGAAAAATAAGGAACAACATGCTTATTCCACAACCAAGATCTCAACAACATTACACCCACAAATTAGTTACAAGCGAAAGACTTAACACACTACAACTGAGATTGACTTAATCAACTAAATAGCATGTGTTCCTATACATAAGGAACTACTTTAACATCACTCACCCGTTATTAGTTCCTCTTCGAACAATATATATAAAGGGCCCTCAATAGTTGAAGTGTAATATTTACATATTTTTTTTTGGTGCGAATGAGCGCGGGGGGCGGGGATAAGAATCACTTTGAACCCAGGAAGGTACAACCAACCGAAGTATCCCTCACTCTCCATGTAATATTTACATATATTGATACATATACATCTTACAAACCCTAAGATTTGAAAACCTGAACTTTTAACCCATACTTCATACGAAGAATTATAGAGATGTCTGGGACAACAAGATGTCCTTCTAGTGCTTGAAACTCATAGTTTCTTATTATAGTGGCAGCAACCACCTTCATCTGGGTGAAAGCCATGTCTTTCCCTAAGCAAGTCCTCGGTCCAGCATTGAAGACTAAGAACTTATATGATGGCTCATGTCTAATTTTTCCTCTTTCTGATATCCATCTCTCCGGCTTAAATTCATAACAATCGTCTCCCCATATCGATTTCATCCGCGCCATGGCATACATGTTGAAGATGATTTGCATATTTGGATTTACCTCGTGCCCACTCGGGAGTGTGTCCTGTTTAGTTGGAGCCTTTGCCTCGAATACCACCGGAGGGTACAATCTCAATGCTTCACACATTGCTCCATGAAGATAAATTAGATTGTTAAAATCGTCGATTTTTGTCATCTTCTTATCTAGTTCATCTCGGATCTTGGATACTACCCGCGGATTCTTAATTAGGAGATAGAAGAACCATGATAAAGCAGAAGTAGTCGTATCTCGTCCAGCTATAAAATAATTTAGTATAGTATCCCTTAAGAACTTGTCACTAGCATCCTTAATGTTAACGTTTTGGCTTTTATCCATGTATAACGTCAATAAATCAACACCAACTCCCTCATTTTTTCCCAATAATTCTTGAGGCTTAAGCTCTTCTCTCTTTTTAGCTATGCATTTATAAATAAATTCATCTAGTATCTCCCAAGCCCTTTTATACTTCCTTTCTTTGCCTATCCTAAGCCATCTTAAAAACTTCCACACACTCATAGGAACTACATGACGATACAATATCACCTCCTCAACATCATCTAAGGCCTTTGAGAAAGGAAAATTAGGCCAATCAATAGATAAAGATCCAAAATCATGTCCCATAATAAGAGTACATATATTATCAAACGTAAACCTCCCAAATATATCTTGCAAATCAACTACTAACCTTTGATTAACTGCATGATCAAGAACCGGTATTAGACCTTTCTCTACTTTCTCCTTAATCTTTTCAACCAAAAAATGTCGAAATCGAGGGTGACCAATGAAAGTATGCGCCATATTACGGTGATACTTCCATAAATTAAAATCTACGTTGAAAATTCCGTTCCCTAGAACATCAAATATTTCATTAAACTTGGTTCCCTTAGGGTAATTAGAGAAATTTTTAGTCATGATATGGTGTATATTTGCACGATCAACAGTGACAAGCATCTCCATGTTGGTAAACCAAGGACCTTTGAATATGAAACTTAGTTGGGATGTTTCTAGAATTTCAGAAACCCAATCATGAATTCGGTTAACGTTTCTGAGAAGTGGAAGTAACATACCCACAAGAGGCCAGTTTGTGGGGATGCCATTTTTGTTGCGGAAAATGTTCCAAAAGAGGAAAAATGAAAGGAAAATTAGAGAGATTTTAAGATACTCCATCACTAAATTATTGGTACTTAAGTTCGAGTTACGCAGTAATGGCTTCCGTTTTTTTTAATGGGTTTCCATTCTTTGAATCTCTTGTATCTTTATTTCTTAGTTATGTGTGATAAAAACCATAGACAACGTGGTACTTCCAACGTCACATAATAGCTTATCGTATTGGTACCAAATATCCTAGTTTTATGTGTATGCGTGCGGAAGAAAATAATAAACAAAATTGTATTGTAACATCTAATGAACTCAAATAATATGTAAAACAAGATGTCCACAAAGTCCTTGTAGAGAAAAATTTGACGTCAAATAATATATTTAGCAAACATTAAATAATCAAGTGCATATGTAGCGAAATCCATTAATTAAATAATGTTTTAATTTGCATCACATTTTATATTAATTTAATTAATTATTATATGAGTGAGGGCATTTTAGTCTATTAACAATTTAACATGGATATCAAACTTCATAAGATTTGGCTTATAAAATAGAGATATGATTAATAGAATGTTCTACTGTTTGTAGTTAAACCTTAAAATAAATTTAACAAGATCTTATAAAAATATATGTGTTTTCCTATGTTGCAGTAATATTATTTTTTGT
Organism: Beta lomatogona; assembly: GCA_947646795.1. NCBI lineage: Eukaryota > Viridiplantae > Streptophyta > Magnoliopsida > Caryophyllales > Amaranthaceae > Beta > Beta lomatogona. The sequence goes on along the minus strand of CANSNZ010001395.1, from coordinate 295,570 downwards.
CTTCTTAAAACTCCCTCCATTTCTTACCATCTCAACCAACTATAGATATGCTCTTTACTCCCTAAATACATATAGCTTGAAACATAAATATATATAACAAGCTAATCCGAAATAAGTATAAGCTCAAAATATAGCAGTATTTTTGAAAGTAAAACTCGAGGTATCACTCGAGATATACACTAGTTTTAAAACAAAAAGAGCAAGCATACTTTATGTTTCTTAATTATTAAGTAACTCTGTAGTCAATATAGCTTTATTTTGTTGAAAAATAAATTACTCTTGAATATGTTGAAACGCTCCAAACCATCACATCCCTCTTTGATGTTCTGGATCGTATGGCATAATCAATATTGGTGTCAAAACGGGTAATCGAACGGTTTTTGGGTAGACCCAATAGCGTTCGATCCGGAGGGGTCATGTTCATCCCAGCCAATGCCATGGGTCGGGTCATATAGTTGGCGGTGGTTGTGGTGGTGATGTGACAATCTGGGCCGACGGAGGTGGTGGTGGTACCAACTTATATATAGATATAAAGGAATGATATATTATATATTTAGTAATAGATAAAATTAACATATTTAAATGATTTTGTAGATATAGAGTATTAATTGAATTTTAGTAATTTTGTTACGTTTTAGTTGTTTAAAATAGGCTGGTTTGAAAAATTGGATCAAATCCGTCATATCTTATTTTATTTGGTTAAATGAATTCTAGTTGAATTCGAGTCAGTCATAAACAAATTGGACTTAATGTCTTAATGGGGTATTTACTGGGTCCAATTGGGTTTTGAATTGGGTTACAATCATGTTTGGGTCTTGAATTAACAGGTTTGAATATAGGTCAGTGTGGTCAGGTGAGACTATGATCTTGTCGAGTGCCGGACAGGTCTGGTTCATCTCATGTCGGGTTTCAGTCATGTTTGGGGACTGACCTTTCAGGTCGAACTAGGTTCAAGTCGAGTCGATATCAGGTTGACCCACGGGTATGCCATTATGAAAGAACTAGTATTTTAGCCCGTACGATGCCTCGAATCAATTACAATAAATAAATGTGTTATTATTGATAAATTTCATAATTGATTTGCTACTTTTCGTTCTTTTCACCAGTGAGAAATTGAAAAGTTGTCGTCATGACGTGAAAGTAAAAAAAAAACTTAAAGGTTTGAGCTTGAAAATAATAGTTCAAAAGAAATTGGGATAAGAGAATATGTCATCCATAGTCTCTTGGTTGTACCGTAATAAGAGTGTTAGAGATTTAAATACTTGTTTAAGTCTTTTTAGTTAAATACAATTATTATAAGACTTTATCATATTTTATTTGAAGCATTAGACAACAAAAGTTATAGTGTATTGATAACTATCCAAATAAAAGTGGATCAACATTTTTTTATAAGTTAAGTTAAAGTCCCTTGGAAATGAGGGGGAATTTGGGGATCCCTCTTGCAAGGGGTGAGACTCGATCCTAGGACCTCTTAAATCGAAGGTGATGCCAACACCACTAGGCTATCACCTGCTGCTCTACAAGTGGATCAACATACATGACAAGGGAAATGTATCAAGTGTCCCAATTTTAAAAATACACTCATAAAAGGAAAAATGTCTAATTTAAAAAAAGAACAAAGGGGGTAATACTTAAAATTTGTGAATTAAAGATGTCAAAGCACATTATTTTCAAAATACAACGGGTGATTTGGGTCATCCCAATTTAAATACATGAGTTGAAAATCTCAATTATTATATGCTAATTTCTAGATTAAGTTCATGTTAGATTGTTAAGCCAAATCGACTACTTATAATAAAATTGTAAATCTTCTCATCTTTAGCATGTTGAATTTTTACCTAACTTAGCTTCATTCAAGAACACCATACTTGACAAGTCATAAATAGAAGTATAATATATATTCTTATGATTTCGTACAATACAAATCTATACAATTACTCAATAGTTAGACTTGATAGTCATTGACAGCGGAGTACTCTAACCCTAAACCCATACTTCATGTGAAGAATTATAGAGATATCAGGAACAACATGATGTTCTTCTACAGCTTCAATAACATAGTTTTGGATTATATTGGCAGCAACAACCTTCATTTGGGTGAAAGCCATGTCTTTCCCTAGACAAGTCCTTGGCCCTGCGTTGAAGGCCAAAAATTTGTATGATGGCTCATGCCTAATCTTCCCTTGTTCAGATATCCATCTCTCTGGCTTAAACTCATAGCAATCTTCTCCCCATATCGATTTCATTCTTCCCATCGCGTACAAGCTGAATATGATTTGCTTGTTTCGATCTACATGGTGGCCGCTTGGGAGCATATCCGACTCAATAGGGGACTTAGCTTGGAAAACAACTGGAGGGTATAATCTTAATGCTTCACATAATGCTGCATGAAGATACACTAACTTACTATTCACCTCTCTAAAGTTCTCGTTATTCATCAATACATTGTCTAACTCCTTTTTAATTTTAGAATTGACTTGTGGGTTTGTTGCGAGAAGATAAAAGAACCAAGACAACGTAACACTAGTTGTGTCTCGTCCAGCTATGAAAAAATTCAAAATTGTATCCCTTAAAAACTTATCTCTTTGATTGTCAACCACAACTTTCTGATTTTGCTCTTGTTCTATATACAACGTTAGAAGATCGGTACTCACCTCAATATCATCCTTATTCTTAGGTGTTCTTCCATTACTCAATTCTCCTCTTTTCGCGGTTATGTATTTGTAGATGAAAGTATCAAGGATTTGCCAAGCTTTCCTATGCTTCTTTTCCTCTCCTACATCTAACCACCTTTGAAATTTCCAAACACAAGTTGGCACTACATGGCGATAAAAGATGGCTTCTTCGATGTCGTCCAAAGCCTTAATGGCATGAACGCTAGGCAAATCGATCGATAGGGATATCGGATCATGGTCCATGACTATGGTACATATTGTATCAAATGTGAATCTTGCAAACAAATCTTGCAAGTCGATTTCAATAGCATGCTTAGAGGCATGATCAAGGATTGGGATAAGTCCATTCTCCACTTTATCCCAAGTTTTCTTGATCAAAAAATGGTGGAACTTTGGGTTACCAAGGAAAGATTGAGCCATCTTTCGATGGTATTGCCACACCGTAAAATCTGTGTTGAAAATGCCATCTCCAAGAACTTCAAACATTTCGTTGAATTTGGAGCCTTTGGGATAATTCCCAAAGTTCTTGCTCATAACATGGTGAATGTTGGCGGGATCAACGGTAGCTAAAATATGCATGTTGGTGAACCAAGGACCCTTAAAAACGAAGGTCATGTGAGATTTCTCCATAACTTCAATGAAATAGGCATGAATTCTATGTATATTTTTAAGGAGTGCGGGAATCATCCCAAAGAGTGGCCAATTAGTTGGGAGCCCCTTTTTGTCATGAAAGAAGTAGCAAAAGATAACAAAGGAAAGGAGGAGAATGAAGATATCAAAGTATCCCATTACTATTGGCCAAAGAATTAACATATTATGTGCCTTATGACTTATGAGTACATATGGGTCGATGTATAGCCAGTCCCCTTATATAGTTACATATATAAGATTAACTACATGATTATCGTTGCCTTATATCTATACAAATATATTAAAAGGCGTTGCTTAGACGCCTTACACTACGCGTGGCACTCTCCTCGAATTATATTGTAAATGCTGTATATCCATGTGAACTCCTCAATTTTAAAAATATAAATATTGTGAAACTACAAGGTATTGAACACGTGACCTTTGCAATGAAAAATGATAGTTTAACCATAAATACGCTATAACTCTGTTGTCTAATATTTCAAATAAAATATGATAAAGTCTTATAATAATTATACTTAACTAAAAAGACTTAAACAAGTAATTACAATTCTAACACTATTATTACGAGAATAACAAGACACTATTGATGACATATTATCTTACTCCAATTTCTTTTAAGCTATTATTTTCAAACTCAAACCTTTAAGGTTATTTTTACTTATCACATTATGACGTCAAATTTTCAATTTCTCATGGACAAAAAAATACACAATAAAAAAACGAATTATGAAATTTATGAATAATTATATATTTGTTTATTACAATTGACCCGAGGCATCGCCCGGGCCAAAAATACTATTTGTATTATTATTTGCATCCTAAAATAACAAGCCACGATTTTTTTTAAAAGAAAGCCATAATAATTTTAAGTGGCCAAAAATGTTATTATTTTGATCATCAATCTTTTTTATACATATACACGATGATCTAAAGTGTGCATATAAGAATGTTTTCTTTTCGCATATGTTAAAATGATTTTTATCTTAATGGTCAAAGTTGGATAATTTTCACCATAGAAAGTCAAATATGATTCATTTTACAAATATAATTTTTTTAGGTAGGGAAAGAGAATAACCCTACTGATTTGCCACCTCTCATAATCAGTCAACTTTTCAGTTTAGACTCATTAGGAGCGAGGGGGGATTATAGCCTTATAGGTGGCAAATAGGTTGTTTGAGTCAGAAATGGGTCTATTCACTTCAGTTTTCTTATTTTCGGGTCAAATTCAGTTCAACTCGGGCCTGTTCGAGACTATGCAAATGGGTCAGGTGCGTTTTAGATATGAATTAGATAAATAATTAAAAAAATAAAATATGATATTTCAAGTCAACACTTGCAAATATCAGATTGGAGATAATATTAAATTTTAATAGAGTACTAAAATTAACAAGAAATTAAATTTGGTTCTTCACGTTATAGTGGAGAATTATAGTTAACACTATAGTTCGGGCTCACTTCAGTTGGTCCATCGTTCGAGTCTATCTGATTGGGGTAGGGACCAGATAGGTTTGGGTTATTTCGGGTCTCGTGCCAACTTTGGATTGCCACTTCCGGGGTTCATTCGGGACGGGTGGTTCAAATTGGATCATTCGATCAGGTCGGGTCAATTTTACAAGGTTTAGAGGGAATAGTAAAGGAAATCTCATCCTTAGAAAGCCCCTGTTAGGATTAGTATTTTCCATTAGGGAAAAGAACGAGAGAACACCTATACACTTCAGTTTGAGAAGAATATAATTAGCTTTTCTCTCATTAACCAAATTTGTGTAATTTTGATACCTTGGGATTCTTCTTTACGCAATACTCAATTATTGTACTCTAATTCAGAACGAGAAAACACCTATACACTTCAGTTTGGGAAGGACAATAAGCTTTTCTCTCATTAACTAAATTTGTGCAGTTTTGATGCCTTGGGGTTCTTCTTTACGCAATACTGATGAATTATTGTACTCTAATTCAAGCAAACCACTAGTTTGTACCAATAATTAATTGCCTTATCTGCATGCTGAAGTGATGATATGTTTGATTGATTGCGACAAAAGTGGTGCTCCACTATAAATAATTACAGTTTGATATGAAGGATTACCAAACTTAATATAATCGTGACGTGGAAAGACCATTGCCTTAAAAGATGATTTTTTCATCTCTGGTGGAAGTAGAAACACCGCGATTGCCTCACAACCAACACACGCCACGGGCCCGGCCGACGCGCAAGCGTTTGGTTACCAATCCTTTTAGCACATAACCAAACAAGATGTTTTAAGACACTTTCCTATATAAATAAGGATTTTTTAACTAGAATAATACAAACTTTGGCTTGTTCTCTCATAATAATACAACCTTTTGATTATTTTTGAATAATACAAACTTTACACCAAAATTCATAGAGTAAGACAAAACCGGATGCAACTTGATAAACAGGTAAAATGGAACACTTGTCGCCATTTCATTTGTTGAATTTTTTTTCCTTTTTTCTTGTTTCTTTCTTCCTCCTTCCTTTCACTGCCAATACTGTGAAAACACCACCCTCCAAGATTTCACCCAGAAAACCACCCAACCCAGCCACCCCACCCCTCGAAAACCACCACCCTCCAACCCTTCACCCCGAAAACCACCACCCTCCAACCCTTCACCCCCGAAAACCACCACCCCTCCAAGCCTTCACCCCAAAAACCCAACCCAGCCTACCCCACCCCCGAAAACCACCCCCTCCAATTTTTCACCTCGAAAAACCACCAAACCCAGCCACCCCACCCCCCGAAAACCACCACCCTCCAACCCTTCACCCCGAAAACCACCCAACTCAGCCACCCTACCTTCGAAAACCACCCACTCCAATTTTTCACCGCCGAAAACCACGAAACCACACCCTTGACCCCCTCGCCCACCATGAAACCACCTTCGACTCATGATTTTCGCGATTCAACACCTCGCCTTCGTTCGCGCGATTGATCTCGTCGACGCCCGATTGCAAATTGATGTCCGATTGCATTTTGCCTCCGATTGCGATTTTTCTCTCGCCAACGTCTCGACCCTCATATTGATCTCGTCGACGTCGGTACAAGATTTCGTGGTTTCAAATGGTTGGGGGAGGAGATTAGAAGAAGGAGAGAGAAATAGGAGTGGGGTTACCGTTGGTGAGAATTCGTGGGAGGCAACAACAAGGGGGTGTGGTGGGGGGAGTACTGGTGGTTCAGAGTGGGCGAGTACCGGTGGTTCGGGTAGGGGCGTTGGGTGAAGGGCTCTGGGGTGTGGTTCGGGGGGTGGGGTGGGGAATGAGGGAGAAAGAATAAAGTTGATTTTTTTTACCCGTTATTCAAGTTGCAAGTCATCTTGTCTTAAGTGTGGTGGGGGAGTACTGGTGGTTCAGGTGTGGGCGAGTACCGGTGGTTCGGGTAGGGGCGTTGGGTGAAGGGCTCCGGGGTGTGGTTCGGGGGGGTGGGGTGGGGTGGGGAATGAGGGAGAAAGAATAAAGTTGATTTTTTTTTACCGTTATTCAAGTTGCAAGTCATCTTGTCTTACTATAGGAATTTTGGTGTAAAGTTTGTATTATTCAAAAATAATCCAAAGGTTGTATTATTACGAGAACCCACAAAGTTTGTATTGTTGTAGTTAAAAAATCCTATAAATAAAGGAGACACTTGATATTTCTTTTATGTGAGACAAATGGATATCTCTTACTTTTTCTCTCTCTTACTTTGGTGGATAATTTTCTTTCAGAATTGTTGAACTTCCAACGGAATATTCTCTCTTTCTTACACTTCAAAACTTCACTTTAAATTTTCATATAACCAAAGTCTTTCAAGTTCACAAGTTCACTATAAATAGCTCCGGTGTAATTAGGAAAATGGGCTCAGCCTTGTTCGTTTCTTACTTGGCTGTGCGTGCAGTACTTAGTGGGATGATGGGCTTAGGCTTGTATTTAATTGTTTTGTTGGACTTTATAACTGGGTGTGGACTTTATCACTCATCTGATACAATGAATATCTAATAGAGTTTGCTAAAGAAGTAATAATGAGCTGCTTTGCAAATATATAATACTAGCTTTTAGACCCGTGCAAATTGCAAGGGTTTTTTTTTTGTTCTATAAATTTAAAATTTGAGGATGTTTCTCCTAAATCATGGTGTGAACAATTGCTTGTGATTTAAAGTTATTATAGTCATATATTAGGAATATTTGAAACTGGTTTATGACCGTGTGTTAAGTGACTGATATAGTTAATATTATGGTAACGTAACCAACATTTTTTAAGAAAAAAGTTGACTGGAAAAGTCTTCGCTCTGCCCATTCAGATAAAACCGCAATTCGCACCACTACTAACACTCAGTCATGCAACCATTTTTTATTTCCACAGTCATGCTCACCCCCTCTTTCTTGTTGTTCTTGCACCATCGCTACACTACACCACCAAGCCACCCACTGGGCATCACCCACAAATTTCCTTGGTTCTCCCCCAAAGTAAAGTGTAACAATAAAAAAAAAAAAAAAAAAGGAGGGAGTAGTATTTACACTTTTACCGTGCGAAATATCCTTCTTTTTAAAACAACATTTGACTTTATATAATATTTTTTGTCATCTTGCATTATGTGATTTTTCTTTTTGCATTCATAATGTTCTCTAGTTACACATTTCATTTTTTTTTTTTTCATTCTATCTGTTAGAAAGTACCAAATATGTTGCTTGTTTCATGTATCTTGATATTTTCTTTAACTATATGCAAATGTTTAACATTCATTCTTACTGTTATATTTTCATTCTATTTGTAACCTTATGTGATAATATGTTTGTATATACTCCATCTGTCCTCAAATAATTATCTTGTACACTTTTTTTCGTCCATTCATAAATAATTAGATTGTTACCTTAAATGGATAATTTGCCTCTTTGAACCATGTGATGTGAATTCCTCCACTAAATTATCTCTCTCTCTCACACTCTCTTCTCATATTCATGTGATGTGGTTCTTACTCAATCAATTTTTTATTTATACTTTTACAATATTTGCCAACAATACCTACACCTCCTACTATTATATACTCTTAATATGTGTGTCCGAACCTAACATGACAATTATTTAAGAATGGAGAGAGTATACTTTACATAATGATTTCCTACAATGGCGTCTAAAAGAAGAAATTCCCATTTTGGAGTTAAGAAAAATAATAATTACACAATATGGGTTTCCCATTGGTTCAGATTTTTGTTCCTAAAAAAGATTACTGACATAGTGTTGAAGCAAAATAATTTTTTATTTTGGTGTTAAGCCAATGATATTATTTCAAAATTTTATTTAACTTTTTAAAAAAGATTATTGTAATATGTTTTTATCTAAATTTTTAAAATGATGCGCATTATATGAGTCTATTTTGTAATATTGAAAGAGTATGCTATAAACAGTAAATGAAAATATCAACTTTTAAATCTCAAGAGGCATATAGTCTTTCTATTCTCCTCAGAGGAATAGGCGTATTTTTTAGCTATTGATTTTGGTTGTATAAATGTCCTGATTTGATCTGAATGAAAGCTAGCACACAAAACCTAATTCCTAAATAGTTATACATGGTTCAAACTTCAAATAAATTATTATAGCCTCTAACCTCCTTAATTAGTGGAATTGAATTAGGAAAATCAAATCACAAAAATATAGACTAGATCTCTTAGTGGGCATAATGTTGTTGTACAATAGTTTGTGTCCTAATCTTATTAAAATAATATTGTTGTATAATAATTGTTGTCATAGTAGACTGGATACAAATATATTTTATCACGATAATTAGTTTTTGGGTTGTAGAAGCAATTTTATTGGAAAAATTGACACATATGGTTTAAACTATGACCGGTTTTAACTATGACCGATTTAATTCAAAAAGTCCCAAATTTTTTAATCATAGAATGGTCCCAATTTTTATGGGTATCTCCTTAAGACGACAATTTATATTAATTAAACAACAAAATAAGTTAAGACATATGACACTGTTCCAATAACCATCTTTTAAATCAATTGAAGCCAATAGAAAAGTCTTATGTGTCATAATTAACCAATTTAGCAGGTTCATTAAGCTGATGGACCGTTGTGAAGAGACCTCGCAAAGTTGGGACCGCTTTGACATAAACAAAAGACGGGACAGCTTTGAGATTTTCGTTGCCTTTATCTAGAAGTCAAAAGAATTTTTGTTGATTTATTTAGCTGTCCTCACTATTTCTTTTTTTTGTTTTGCAAACTAACATACATGTAACATCATTAATTTATAAGTCTATTAGGTCCTTAACAATTAAAAATTCGAAAGTTCAAGTCCATATTCTTATCTTAACTCATAATTATCTGATGTTCGATGATTTTGGGAAATCACTATCAATTTTGGGAATGCAATGTTATAGAGTTTTTTTTTTTTTTTTTTTGAAATTAAATATTAATTCATTGATTCAAAGTCATACGACATCTACAATAGAAGTCAAAACTAAACAAATACATATCAAAATGAAATAAATACATTTCTAATATGACAAAACCACGATCTTTGAGTAGTTCTAACACTTCTGAAAACCCTTGTCTTTCACATCGATGTCTGATGCAGCCTTCTGTAAGGGGGTCTATCGATCTTTTGTAGTTTTGAAGTAGAACTGGATTCAATTCAAGTGATTGTAAACGAAGTATTGATATATGTTCCAACCCCGCACAAATTTCAATCAACATATCAACCTCTTGAATTACACAAAAACCCAAAAACAAAGTCTCCAAACTCTCACATGGAGAGAGATAAAACCCAATATATGGGTAGATATAACCCAATAAATGCGTAGAAAAACTCTCCATCAGAGAGAGACTGAAGTTTATTAAAAACATTAACATAAAAACTAGTAACAAACACTAGAGGAAAAAAGCCCAAGGGCTGCGGTCAAAAGGGGCCCAAGGGCTGCGTTTTTTGACCGCAGCCATTAGACTAGCAGCCCTTGGCAATTAGGAAGGGCTGCGGTTTCTAACCGCGACCCTTAGCGCGTTAAGGGGTGCAGGTCGGGGCAAAAACCGCAGCCCTTGGTTGGTTAAGGGCTGCGGTTAATTGCAAAAACCGCAGCCCTTAACTCACTAAGGGCTGCGGTTTTTGCCCTTAACCGCAGACCCTTAACCAACCAAGGGTCGCGGTTTTTGCCCGAACCCACGCCCTTGTGACCCAAAAAAAAAATATAAAAAAAATTTTTTTTTTTTTGCATTTTTTAGCCCAAAATGACCCCCCAAACAATTATATATATAGAAAAGTATCATTTTTCATTACAAATATATAGGAAGTTACAAAAATATGGTACTCCGGCTAAATTCAATTTGTGACTTCATATTTTCTCTTCTTGAGGAGCAACATCCTCTTGTACAGCCCATCCATATCTTTTTTCTTCTTCACAAATTCTTAGATGCAAAATTTTCAAATTGTTTGAGGTGCAACCGCACAAGAGCTTAACTAAACCAATAAACAACCAACAACCACTTAGTGCTTGGTAGCTTTGATACGCAACCTGATTACCAACCTTCACATCCATATATTAAATATAAAACAAACGGCATCACATATACAAAAAATATCATCATCCAATTGCCCCAACACCTTTAAACACACGGGTATTATGAAGGCGACAAAGTACAAGGGAGTATCAAGTACGACTATATACTCCCTCGTTTGAGTACTAGTTCAAATTGCACTATCGGGGAGGGGGGCTTGCAGGGGGGTCGATGAGGGGTGGGGCTGCAGGGGGTCGATGAGGAGGGTGGGGCTGCAGGGATCGGTGAGGGGGGGTTGTGCGGGGGGGTCGGTGAGGGGGAGATTGCGGGGGGGTCGGGAGGGGGGGTGGGCTGCGGGGGGTCGATAAGGGGGTGGGGCTGCAGGAGGTCGGTGAGGGGGTGGGGCTGCAGGGAGTCGGTGAGGAGGGGTGGGGCTGCGCAAGGGTCGGTGGGGGGTTGTGCGGGGGGGTCAGTGAGGGGGGAGATTGCGGGGGGTCGGGGAGGGGGGCTGCAGGGGGGTCGATGAGGGGGGGTGGGGCTGCAGGGGGTCGGTGAGGGGGGGTTGTGCGGGGGTCAGTGAGGGGGGTGGGCTGCAGGGGGTCGGTGAGGGGGGTGGGCTGCAGGGGGTCAGTGAGGGGGAGGGATTGCGGGGGGTCGGTGAGGGGGGGATTGCGGGGGTGAGGGGGGGCTTGCAGGGGGTCGGGGAGGGAGGGAGGGGGGGATTGCAGGGGGTCGGTGAGGGGGTGGGGCTGCAGGGGGGTCAGTGAGGGGGGAGTGCGGGGGGGAGTGCAACAGGGAGGGGGAGTGCGGGGTGGGAGTGCGGCAGGGAGGGGGGAGTGCGGCGGGGAGGGGGAGAGCGGGGGAGTGCGCAGGGGGGAGGGCTGCGGGGGGCTGGTCGGGGGGAGTGCAGCAGGGAGGGGGCTGGCAGGGGCGAGGGGACGGGGGGAGGAGATAGTTCAAGTCAGCAGGGAGGGGGGGCTGGTTAATATTAACATGAATTGGCTAATATGTGGAATGTTCAATCATCTTTCATCAATTCTTTGCATTCACAAAATGGAAATGATCAAATATCAAACTTTAGAAGGTTAAATCATGAGAATCTAGCCTTGAAAAATAACTGGAACCTTAGCTTCAATCATCAATTTGGTAAGTTTGATTCTCGCAAAATACTCTTGAAAAGCTAGCCTTGAAAAATAAATATGCTTTTGCTCTTTTTTTTTTTTTACTTTTAAGTTGTATTAACTATGAGTTCTCTCTTCGCATTAGAAAAATAATTTCACGTTTAATAAGTTTATATAATTAGTTTAGTTAAGCTTAGATAAGTTCTAACTTGTAACACCTTATATAAGTTTCAATAAGTTCAAATAAGTTCAGTAAGTTCAGATATTAGGCCAAGAAATCCCACAAATATCAATAACTAACTAAATTCACCAACTTTATGCATGAAGTAAGCAATGATGGCAAAAAACAATTAAACAAAACCAGCATGATCCCAAAGGGGGCAACAATGCCCATACTAATTCCTCGAACAATCATCTTCAACTAAGGGGGAAAGGGGAAAAAATAAGGTTCATCCTCGAACAATCAACTTCGGATAAAAGGGTTCTAATTTCTAAAACATAACTCGATCAAAGGCAGCACAAAAAAAGAGAAAGAATAACACATACCTTTTTTCATACTCCAGAGATTAATACAAATCAATATAAAATGCCTTACTCTAATGAAGTTAACCCCTGCAACGCCCGCATCGAAAACAACCCCAATATTCAATCAATAATGTTTTGTTCAACCGAAAGAACATATTCAATATCACTGTCGCTTTTAGTTTCCGAATCCCAAATTATAAGGCATATACTAGTTAACAATATGACAATGCTTGACCATTTCAACATTATAACAATATAAAATCCGAAATGATAAGGCATATCCGGAATTTTAATTATGTATTGTTTCTTTGATAAAAGGAAAGGATATAATAATCAACTCTATAAATAAACGACAATTTCAACATTGGGGTCCAAACCAAGATTCTCCAAGCTTGACCATTCAAATATAAACATAAGAAAACTTGAGAAGATCAAGTAGCCAAGTACGCACTCTAAAAACAATACACTGAATAGTTCGAATCCGAAAGACAATACCACTTGAATAAAACTTCAATTCACGCACAATAATTTAGTAAACAAACACAATAAATTTGGCTAATTAAGGATAAGTTCCCAATACTACTAGTGCAGGAGATACAATATAAAAGCGAAGATGGATGAATATCCACAACTCTAATCTACTTTATTTTGTGTTTATTTATTGAAAGGTGTTAATGTTGGATTGTTGTAGCATCTAGTAAGAGATTGAGGAAGGAAATTAGAACGAAGATAGAAAGATGCGAGGGTACACTGATATACGAAATAGTTAAAAGAAATATGATGATCAGAAACACACATATTCTGATACTTCAGAGAACATCCAGATATAAATCAAATCGAAAATGTCATATGCTGTTGGAAAGATACTATGTATGAATATCCACTCTCTATCTTCCTTCACAAGCTTCTTGAGAACCGAATCGTATTGTACTTGCTAGTGTACGCTTCCCCTCTAAATAGACGCACATGAAAAGGACTACCGGTCGGGGGATTGCAGGGGGGTGGTCGGGGGAGTGCAACGGGGAGGGGGCTGGTCACGGGGAGTGCGGCAGGGAGGGGGGCTGGTCGGGGGGAGTGCGGCAAGGAGGGGGGGCTGGTCGGGGGGAGCACAGCAGGGGAGGGGGAATTTATTGCTAATCAAAAAAAGGTTGAGTTAAACACAACCACAATTGGGACACGGACTAATAAAACATACCGTAATAACCAAGGACAACAAAACACACACTCCTAACCGGCTTGTTGAAGTCTTCATTCCGAGGACTTGCCAAAAGATACAGGTTGTCACGCAACTGTTGTCCTCGACTCCTTGTCTCGCTCTTCTCGAACTGCTGCATCACATCACACCAATATCACACATAAGTAAATTGTGGAACCACTAAAACACTGAAGTCAAAACTTGTCAAGATTGACCGTCAAAGGCTACGTAAATAAATAGGAGTACCATTCCAAAATACTCGTATAAGTGAGGCGAGCAATTGATGATACGGGGGAAAAGGTAAAACTTTAGAAGATACACTAGCGCCTTTATTGTTTTCCTAAAACAATAACAATTTCTCGCAATGCATGTTGAGATAAATTGGACAAGACACATCATAGCTCGAACAAGCGCTCTATGTAAAATGCCAAAGTTAGCAAAGAATCGAGCATTTTTTAAATTTATAAGGTGGCTCAATCGAGTGGTAGTCCCTCTAGTGCGGTGATGACAGTTGGGTTGGGGGCATTTACTACATCCCAAATGTCTCACACTAGCTTGCATCCATCACTAACACTAAGAGCAAAAGAACTACGAAGCAACATTAACATACCCGTTTGAAATAGCACACCTGCACGATTTGTATGGAATGTAACTCCTCATATTATGGCATATCTCGCTACTAATAAGAACAAAAATTTAATTGAAATGAATGAACTAAGAAAGAGATCAAGATAATGCAGGAGAATAGATAAACAACGACCAATTAATATCGTTTGAAAAATCGAAACCCCATAATCCTCTTCACTTGTCAATGGGCTTTCCAATGAGAAATCGGAACATTGATCGGGTGCACTCGATGTTTCAATTGCAAATATAGCAACATTTAAGCCGATTAAGAGGCATGCTATCGCCTAGAAGCAAGTCAAATTTGTAGCACACACAAATTTAGTTACTCGATGGAAGATTTTACCGAAATGCACGCACAAACAGACCCACATATACTATAACAATGAGAGACTACAAAAGCAACAACAACTACCTCTTCGCATATACTTCGCATATCACAATTACATCACATTCAATGTTACCATTATCGTACCAAAGAAGATGTCCATCAAAAATCATCAACATCCACACATATAATCAACTTCCCTCCCACCAAATCAATTATTTGATTCATTAAACAACTCAAATTCATATAACTTCCTCAATAAATCAACATCACTAAATCAAAGACCGTATAAAGTCGACAATACTATAATGTTCAAGCACATAAATTTAAACAAGAACGTCAACTATCTCGGTCGGCTAAATCCTCCACCGAAGGTGCGAAGTAACATGATTGATTGCGGCGGCTCCCCACCGAAACAGCTCTTAAAATAAGTTCCATATCGAAACAATGTAAACACGATCCTTCAACAACTTTCATACGAGAATCCGGCCGAAAAAATAATAACTATACTAAAAGTATAAACAAAGATTAATTTGACTAAGTTACAAACCTCATGGCCGGGAGGGCCGATGTGGTATATGCGAGAGTTATGAAGAGGCAAAGATAATGCCTCGGGACACATGAATAATCCTTGAAAACAGGATGCATCTGCTCAACATAAGGCGGACCGCAATCAATAAAAAAAAACTTTCATACTCCAACACAAGTAAGGTAGGCATCTTATTACATAATTAAAGATTAACAACCATCTTGAGTATTACGCTACCACCCAATATTTTTTGTTAGTATTAGTTCCTTATCATGCTTAGTAAATAAAATATACAAACTATATGAAAGTCATCAACAAGTGAACTTATACCTAACACATAAACAAATGCTAAACCATAAAAGAAGGTCCGTACAACGTCCTACCTTCGTCACAATTTAGTTGTCACATTACTAGTTCAAATTATACCATTAACGCGACAATTAATTCCGAACTAAGGAAGTACTTAATCATAATATCTCAACCATTTTCATATGTAAACCGATCATCCAACTCGTGGACAATAACGCAAGTTTCATCAATTGGTTCAATTTACAAAACCTAAAACAGCTTCCAAAACTCACTTCCATCTGTTTCAACCTATCAATAAATTATCAATCAACTTCACACAAATACTCCTCAATTACCACCGCCACTTCGAACACTTCGCTACCATATACTAAAATTCGGAACAACCTTCAATTCCTGGACACTGCAAAACTGCATGATTAAATCTCCCAGATTAGGTCCAATCCATCTTCTTCCTGGAGCAAGAACGCCTTAAATCGACTAAAACACACGGATAATAATACAATCAGTATAATATATCTAGCCATAGTTTTATCACGATACCCGATTATCGCACATCCTATGTCTACAATTGAATTCGATAAGCTATTTTTCAGATTTTACTCGGCGAGTATACAGATTAATTTTGGCAATCCAAAGATTCGTTTAATTGAAGTACTCATAAAGAGGAGAGAGAAAGAGGAACAAACCCTAGAGGAGCTCCAGTACTTCTTGTCCCAATTAGTTCCGGAAAAGAGAGCTCCAATGGACAAAATTCCTAGGCCATCTCGATTTCGATTCGTCCTCCGATTTCGCCATTGAAGTCGCATTCATCCACAATTTCAAACAATTGACGAAAAGAGGAGAGAGAAAGATGAGGATTTGGAGAGGAAGGGTTGAGCAGAGAGGAGAATGACCCAATCTTTGGGTTTGGTTTTGTGTGGTTGTTGGTGAAGATTCACGAAGAGAGAGAATGAAGAAGACCCTCGCAAATAAACCACCAAACGTCGTGAACCCTCGCCGGCGAACCACCAAACGCTGTGAACCCTCGCCGGCGAAGAAGTGTGAGAGGAGAGAGATGATGCGGTGAGAAGAGGGGGGATGGGTTAAGGGGAATTAGGAGGAGAGAGAAATAGGGTTCAGCGGTGCTCAAGGGAGTAACGCGGGGGAAAATGGGAATGGGTGGGGTTTTATTTCATTTTTGGGTTGTTGAAGGGTCATGTTAGCCCAAAAAACCGCAGCCCTTAATTTAAGGGCTGCGGTTTTGAATTAACGCAGCCCTTTTATCAATTAGGGCTGCGGTCAACCTAAAAACCGCAGCCCTTAATTTAAGGGTTGCGGTTTTTGCATTAACCGCAGCCCTTGCACTGCAGCCCTTGCGTTTTTTTCCACTAGTGAAAGGAGCAAAGGGGGTTGCCACCGCCCAAAAGGGTGGCGGTAGCCCCTAGGTTGAAAATTAGGGTTTTGTGGTAGAGGAGAGAGAAGAGAGAAAAATAAGGGAGAGGAGGCGTCACTAATTTCTGCAATGTTATAGAGTTAAGGTATTAATAAAGACCTCAACTTTGAAAAAACTTAGGGTTAATGACCTCAACTTGTTAAGAACTTTTTATATAACTCTGTTAAATATTATGTTAACTTGTTATTTTTTCACCCTTTTTCATGCCCAAAAATTGTATCTTACATTTTTTTTCACACCCAAAATTTAGGTTTGACATTTTTATATATCTCTTCTTTATCTATCCTCTATTCTCCTCCATCTTATGTGATTCAACATTGATTTCCTCTCTTTTGGTATACTTGCGTCACCGTCATCGCTTGAATTGATATAGTGAATGAGAGCTAGAATCATATGAATGAAGTCCAGGGAAACTTATGTAAAGGAAAATAGGAAATCTTTAATTTATTGCTATAATTACTTGCTTAATCGGTGTATAGATTGATAGTACTAATTTCCTTAAACATATAATTACCAAAAAAACAGAAAGAGAACACATGACACATATACTATCAGTCAGTGAATCTTCTTTGGGACACGTGGCAATGCTTTCTAATTTGATTACACGTGGCAAAACTAATTGGGTGTTTGACACATAGGCCAATTAAACCTTATATATATATATATATATATATATATATATATATATATATATATATAGATATAGATTCTTGTCATCTAAGAATGCGTTTCTTTTCATCCGTACAGTGGTATGAACTGAACTTATTAGACCTAATTAGATTTCATTACCTGATTGAACCAGATTAGACCTAAAACTTATCTCTATTATATAAGCTAAGGGGGGGGGGTTGTGGTGTCCCCCTATGAAAAGTCTTTTTAACCCTTACTTCAACAAAAAAAAATACCTATTAAGATTTTCCTCAATCATAGCCCTTCTTAACTTAAAATATGCATATCAAAGGAAGTTCAAAGTTGTTAAAATGAACAGTCATAAAAATATGTGTAGTGAAAGGAAAAGTTTGTGATTGAAGAATAAATTAACATAATTAAATTTTTAAATCAATTACAAACCCAAAGACATAATATTCTAATTCTATCGAAACTTTTAAATGTAACAACAATACCAACATCCATTAACAAGTCATAAAAATACCGAGAAAACAAAGAGGATAATCTTATCTTTTTAATTTTTCGGGGTCAATCATTGTCATGTGTGTCACTTAGTATAATTTGTCCTTTTATTATTTTGGGAATCGTGGTTCTCATTTGTGTCGCTTAAGATAATCTTATCATTTTACTTTTAAGAAGAAATATATAATGATTATTAAAACAAAAATTAAGCTCATCTTTATTATATAAGTCAAAACAGGTGTATGTGGTGTTTACTTAAAATTACAGTAATATAACCTCCCTGTATATTCATTACTAATAAATGACAAGGTCAATTATGTCAATTCAATGCCATTGCATCCTATCATGTGTGATTTTTTTAATCCATCACATACTAATATGCAATCAAAACAGAAGTTACGGAAAATTTCTCACAAATTAAGCAATGACAAAACAACTTGACATAAAAACCTTCAAAGAAATTTTGACATAAAGAACAAAATAATCAATCAAACAAAAGAAAAATCTTTCACAAATTTGATTTGACAATAGAACTATACATCTGAATCCGCATCACAAATTCTGAACACTAAATAAAATCTTCTTTCTTTGCTTTCCTATTGAAACAACTTCTTCATCAAGTAATTTTTATATTTTGTATTTATGCAATGATAAGTTATTAATGAGTATTAATGATGATTATAAATTACATCCTTTAAAATTACATTTAGATGAAATTTAATAATAATTGCCAAAATAATCCACACACTCATCGCGTGCATAAAAGTTTAGTTCTTTAAAGGTAAAGAGAACACACCCTAAATTGAATTCAATTATCCAGCTAAATTGGATGCTCAAAGTTTCGTTTTTAGGCTCCGTTTGGTTGGGCGTAAAACATTTTCAGTGTGAAATCATTTTCATGGAAAACAATTTATAATGGAAAACACAATTTTAAAATTAATTTTCCGTTGTTTGGTTCCATGTAAGAAAAGTGATGAAATGAAAGTGAAAGTAAGGAGATAGGGAGAGGAGTGTACTAGAGAGATAAGGAAAAGGAAGGAAAATCGTTTTCCTTTCATTTTGAAGGGAAATAGTTTTCCATCATCGGGAGAGCAATTTTACTCCAAGGGAAAATAGATTTACACTCCTTTGCAGATCAAACAATGTAAAATTAAAAATAGAGGAAAATAATTTTCCGTGAAAATATTTTACGCCATACCAAACTGAGCCTTAATTGAAAAAAAATGGTACACAATTTTGGTGATCCGGAAAACCGAATTTTCAAGTTTGGATAGGATAGTCGAGTTTGCTCACTGCCTCACCCCAATGCTAAAATTTATCACAAAAAGTCATTATAGATGATAAAATACTTACGATCATTGTTGAACTTGATTTAGAAGCCCTTATAGCGAATTTATGATTTGAAGTTATCGTGATTTTTCCATAGATTATATTTTCTGATTGTTTAAGTGGGTAATATACATTGATTACATGTAACATTCTTTTGCTTACTTTTTTTTTTCCCCAGGGAATTCTCCTGCTTACTTGACGTTACAGAAAATAGAGGTAGCAAATTACAAGGGTCGGCTCATTCATGGTTAACTTTGTGTTCGGGTTACTTTCAGGTTAGGTCTGGTCCATTCGGGTTTGGGTCCGTCTTGGGTCCATGAACCTTCATGTCGGATCGGATGCGGGTTTGATGACTCAGTTCAATATCGGGTCGAGTAAAATCTCGTCGATTTTTATCTGGTCGGTTTGGTTTAAACCGAGTCAATTCGGGTATGGTCGCCCTTGAAAGTATTGCTTTACTTCGTATGAGAATCATCTTTGGGTCTAAAAGGACGGGTTATTTTATTAAAAAATGTACACTTTCTTTCAGTAGCAAATGAATAACAACAGATGAATTAACTTTTTAGTTCACATAAAAGGGCACGTTTCCAACTAACAATTCAATTTGGATATCAATATGAACAATATTATACTAATAATTCTAGTCTACCATTTGCTTATCACATTAATTCTCGTCATTTAAAGATACGAACACTTGGGCACAAAAGCATTAGAACACCAACACTTCGACAATAATAGTGTACTCAATCGGTATACTCCCTCCACTTTTTTTTATTTGCTACATTATTGTTGTTGCGCGGTTTTCAAGTGGTTATCAAAGATAGGGAGAATTGGAGATAAATTTGATCCCACTATCAACCGCACAAGACAACCTATTTTGGTGGAATGAGCAACGACTAGGACTGATGTGGAAGTGCCAAGTATAAATACCAGCTTATTATTGTAACCTAGAATAATTATAATTACTCAGCTACTGATTCACTTGTACTATCCCTTTACTTCTCTTTCTCATTGCCTTCATATTTCTAGCTCAACGTCACTTGTAAGCGTGCATTGCAAAGAAGATCGTTGATATAGTGGATTGGTAGTAACATAAGCTCACTAGTGGAAAAAAAGCCCATCTGATAAGGTCAAAACCTGGCTTACGGATGCGGTTTTGGTCCGCATCAGGTGGGCTCGCAGCAGATCTTATTTATTTACTGATCCGGACCAAAACCAGATTAGTAAATGATTTACTGATGCGGTTCTTAAGGAAAACCGCATCAGTTAATGTGATTAACTGATGCGGTTTTCTTTAAGAACCGCATCAGTTTTGGTCCTCATGAAATTAAAAAAAAAAAAATCACGCAGCGCCACACCCATAAGCACGCAACGCCACACCCACAAGCAGGATGAACCAAAACTAAAACTCAAGCATAGAAACTGATTATACAAACTAAATTACAAAATTTCAGAGAAAATAAATTAAAGAATAGCAAATATTATACAAACTAATTAAAGGCGAAAAATTGGAAACGAAATATTATACGAATCAATACATAATAACGAAATTAATTGGCAACGAAATTAAAATGAAAATTAAATAACTAAACTATACATAAAATTAAAAATGTTGAACAATATAAATTGAAACTGAAAAATCGAACAAAAATAAATAAATCAAACAAAATAACAAATCTAAACCCTAAATTACATGCGAAATTACATTCATCATCTTCGTCTCTTCGTCTTCATCTCTTTGTTTTCATCTCTTCGTTTTCGTCTCTTCGTCTCTTCGTGTCGTCTTGCGAAGGTAGTGAAGCGGTGGTGGTTCGTTGAAGCGACGAAGAAAGGACGTGTCAAAGAAATTAAAGGACGAAGCGGTGGTGGTGGTTTGTGTCGTCGTTGAAGCGACGAAGAAAGGATGCAAATTTCGTCGTGGTGGCGGTGGTTCGTAACAATGTCGAAGAACGGAGAAGTGAAAGCGGTGGTGGTGGTTCGTTGTGGAAGGAGAAGTGAAAGCGGTTGTGGGGGTTCGTTGTGGAAGGAGAAGGGAGAAGGGAGAAGGGAGTAGGGAGGAAAGAGAGAGGGGCGTCGTTCAGTTGGGAGTGGAGAGAGGATTTAATTTTTTTAGGGTTGGGGTTATACGGGAGTGGCGTGGCGTGGCGTGGCGTGGCGTGGCGTGGGCGGGGCTGGGGTCATAAGGGAGGGGTCAATGGGGTTAAGGAGAAATGGGCCACGCAGATGTTTAAAAAATACAACAATCTGATGCGGTCCATCAAACCGCATCAGATTTTTAAAAAACCGCATCAGTTTTTTTAATCTGATGCGGTCCACAAGAGGATCGCATCATATTGTACTCCCAACTTTTCCTCCCATTTTTAATGTTGATTTTCGGATGCGGCTTTACAAAAACCGCATCTGTTATTAAGTGTCATAAGGTTTTTTCCACTAGTGGCTACCCGTGGTTTTTCCCTTCGATTTAGGTTTCTGCGTCACCAATTGTTTGCTTTTTTATTCTCTCTCATTTGCTTTTATTTAATTTGACCATGCAACTTTATTTCTTTTGATTATTATAGAAGTCCTGTTGTTGGCTTCCAAATGTTTAATTATCTTATACGAGAAAGGCATAAACATATAAAATTACAAAAATGGTAATTAATTCAACAAGCAAAAGTAGTTGATCTTATTCTTGTTTGAATAAAATGCTTTAGACTATGTTCTTTTCGTCTGGTCTAGTATGATATGAATTTTTCTGATCTGGTCTGATCTGATCTGAACTTTTCTGATTTGGTCTGATCTGAACTTTTCTGTTCGATTATTCTTATTATTATTAACGTCCAATAAATTATTATTATTATTATTATTATTATTATTATTATTATTATTATTATAATTTTTTATTAAGCAATTGCAGACTTTTTGTCAATATCATTAAAATTTGCAACTCCAACACTTACAACAACTACTAGATTCTATTGTAGCATTACCGACTTTTTACTACTAATAAAAGTAAATAATATCAGAAAAAACTGTAACCAACAAAAAACAACAATAATAAGAGAATGCCTCCAAAGTTCCAAGTGTATGGACTTGTTGAGATCATTAACTTACATCACTTACATTTAATGTAATGGCTAAGCCATAGACATACATAATCACAAGTCACAACTGCCGCTCATATTTTTTTTTTTTTTGGAAAATTGACAATACCAATTTTAACTGTGGTCGATTTATTAAAATGCCCAACTTTTGATTATTTCACAACAATTCCAGCTTTGGGAGTTAACGTTTGTCGTGTCATGTTGACCCATTTACTTAAAACCTGTCACAAACTTTAACTCGAATCCATTTATTTCGTGTTGAGTTAAAGTCGGTATTGCCGTGTCATGTTATTTCTTACATAATAATAATAATAATAATAATAATAATAATAATAATAATAATAATAATAATAATAATAATAATAATAATAATAATAATAATAATAATAATTATTATTATTATTATTATTATTATTATTATCATTAGGAAAATAATTAAGGATAAGGCTTGAATTTTTCTGATCTGATCTGAACTTTTCTGATTTTTTCTAATCGATCTGAATTTTTCTAATATCATCTGAACTTTTCTGATCTGATCTGAACTTTTCTGATCTAATCAAATATGAAATAAGCAATAGAGTGCTTAAATAAGTTGAAAAGAACATAGCCTTATTATCGAGTGATGCATTACTAACGAGAAAATGAGGGCCCAGAGTCACATGAAGTGATGAAACTAGTTAGAGGAAGACGAATATGTATAGTTATGGCCTATGGGCCATATCAATATGGCTAACATAGAGACTAGGAACTTAGGAAGTGGAATTCTAGGTTGTAAATGCACACTTTGTTTAAGATGAAGCTATCCATACATTCCGTGTATGTCATTTGGATCTCAACTTAGGAAGTGGAATAGTAGGTACTTCAAATTTTTTAAGGTTAGATGAATATCTCTTGTACGAAAAAATGATAGGCCTCCTAACCGTTAGTTGTCAAAAAACAACCAACACGGGCACCTTGGTACCTGAGTCTTATGACATTGGTACCAATACTTTGATACCAAAGTCTTAAGATTTAGGTACCAATGTTGTTCAAGATACCAAAAAGGTTGTTTTTTGATACTTTATGTTGTTTGTACAAAAAAAAAGGTGGTTTACGTTAATTTGATACCTTTTTTTTTTTTTTGAAAGTACGTTAATTTGGTACCTAAGTCTTAAAGGTGCCCTTGTTAGTTGTTTTTTAAACAACTAATGGTTAAGGGCCTATCATCTCTCCTCTTGTACAAGTGGTGAGAAATTGGGATCGCACTTTACAAGGGATAAGAATCGAACTCTTGTCAGTTGTCAAGGGTGGAAGGAGGGCCTCCAACCAACTAGGTCAACCTTAATTCTTATAGTAGGTACTCAATTAATGGAGCCATGGAGGTACTTTAAAATATATATACTATATGAATATGAAATATAAACATGTAAGTTAATCATTATTTCTTTGTATAAATCAACTAACTTGATATTATAATAACTGGTGTCGTTGCTAGAGTGTCATCTTCAAAGCAAAAAATGACTTATACCTAATATACTTGTTATATTTGTTTTATATAAAGGTAAGAAAAAAAACATTAGGATACTCTCTGTATTAATGCGTCTGATACAAGAATAGGGGAGAAGGAAGAATTATTACTAGGCAGAACATCAAAACTAGTAGTAACTAACTGGCCTACATTAGCTATTCAGTCGATCGCACGATTAGCTTCACGAAAGATACGCTTAGCTTGCCATGACTCGAACTTGTTGAGGAGAAGTTTGCAATCTTGAATAATGGTCGCAATTTTCCACGGAGGAGCCCAAACGTTGTTAAGCGCATTAATAACCAGAAGATGAGGAGATTAGAGAGCCGAAGTGGGCGGCGAGTTAATACCATAGTGGAGAGCTGTAGCAAGTACTGTAACGACATCACCGTTATAAATTCGAACAAGCTCTACAGTTTTATAGGTTCTTCTCCTGAATTTCTCATAAATTTGAGTTGAGTGTAAAGTTCAATGACAATAAAGTATTAATAGATACTTTTGACCTAACTTGTTGGAGGTTGTAAATGAAATACTGTATTGAAATATGATGTATAAACGCATTGATGAGGTCTTCATGAACACCACTAGATCTGCAAATTATTAGGTTTCTCGGGAATACCTATAACTATGTGATTTCAAACACATTTAGTTACATAATTGTCACATATTTTGCTCAAATGAGCAATATGTAATAACGCACAAATATTAAATTTGAAAAAACTGAGAGATGGAGCTCCTAATTCTAGATGCTAGAGGGAGTATTATAAAGGCTTTCCATTAGATCGAGAAGAGAAAACTTAATCTACCCATTAGATGGACAAATTATTAGAAATAGACATTAATAACTGATGGAATATAACTCATCGATCAATTTACACCTCTTTTTTATGATTTATCTCTAGTAGATTATCTACCTAGTGGGTAGATATATTTATTGCTCAAGCCGAGAGGGCCTACTGAGAAAAAGTAGTTGCTTATTAATTTATTACAGGACAAATTAGGCCAAATCCATCAAAGTGAACTGGACAATGCGAGAGCTCAATACTTACTGGGTAAAACAAGAAAAACGTATTCACATAAGATAACTAATAAAATAAAGTATAGAAAATTAATATGTTTGTGGTAAATAGGTGGTATTTGGGTCACTATCTACAAAGCAATTTTAAAGATTTTAGTCTTAAAGGCTTTCCACTATTCTTCAACAAGATAATAAGCCCTCTTCAACACGCTTTCACCCAAGATCGTTGTATTCACGACTATAACCTAATCATTCAGCAAATTCTTAACACCTTCCATAAATTTAATAGCAAATTTAGGTGATACACCCTCAAACTTGACATGGAAAAAGCTTATGATCGTATTAAATGGGCTTTTTTTTAGAAATGCCCTCAAACCTTCGGTTTTCCTCCCAAATGAATTACCTGGGTTAAAGATTGTGTCACCAAAGTTTCTTATTGCGCAAATATTATTAATGGTCAGACTACCACCCCTGGGTTCCTTCATTTCAGGGGCCTTAGGCAAGGTGATCCGATTTCACCCTACCTCTTTATCATTTGCATGGATGTTTTCATACGAAAACTATCCGTTGAAAGCCAAAAGCCGAAATTAGGATGATATAGTTTGGTTTTCCGTAAAGCAACCACCACAACTTGTAATATTTTAAAAAGGATCATTGATGAGTTTTGCAAAGGCTCTATCCAGTTAATAAACTTCCATAAATCAGCCATTATCTTCTCCAAGAAAATAGCCACTTCTCGTAAAATTTCTCTAGCAAGCCAATTCAATATGATGCCTAATTCCAAACTAGGACGATATTTAGGGGTCTCCTTTAGCTCCTACTACCGACGATGAAGACTGATTTTAAATATATCATGCAAAAAACAGAACACAAAATTCAACATGAGGAAGCTAAATTCCTTTCAAAAGCAAGAAGAATAACTTTAATCCAAACCAACTTAGAAGTTCCGTCGACTTATGTTTGAACCTCCTCTCTTCAGCACCACAAACTCCATCGACGCTTTGCATCGTGATTTTTTCGGCGACATTTAAAAGGAAAATACTCCATCCCCCTAATCTCATGGGATAAAATTTGTCGTCCAAACAAGCTTGGTTGGAAGATCCTTACTGAATCACATATCTTTGGGTCCAAACTAATAAACAAAAGTACCTCCAGAACCAAAAAAAATTTATGACTACAACCCAAAAACCTAAAGATTCTCCAATATGGAGGAAAATCCTTTGTCAAAGAGAAATTATCCGCAAAGGAATTAGATGAAAAATAGGAAACGCTACCTATTTCTAGCTTGATAACTGGCTTTCCCATAAAAGTCTCTTAGATATGCCTCGCATTCCCCCCAATGAAGTCGATCTAAATCTACGACAACTAGCAAACTTCATTCTTCTTGAAAATAAATGGAATTTATACGCTCTACACCATATTCTCCCCACTAACTTAATTAATTTCTCTAATGGATGTCTAAAATGGAACGTAGACGCATCTGTTAATCCCATGCTCTCTTCTTTAGCTATTGGTGGAATTATT
Source organism: Beta lomatogona (assembly GCA_947646795.1). Classification (NCBI taxonomy): domain Eukaryota; kingdom Viridiplantae; phylum Streptophyta; class Magnoliopsida; order Caryophyllales; family Amaranthaceae; genus Beta; species Beta lomatogona. The sequence goes on along the minus strand of CANSNZ010001395.1, from coordinate 269,105 downwards.
AGGGAGCACAACGACAAGTTTGTGTACGATAATTGGGATTCTGCTATATATATATATATATATATATATATATATATATATAGCAGAATAATACAAGAGTGCTTCCTAAACATAGTTACTACTCTAATACACCCCTTAATCTTTACGGGGGCAACAACGGAGAGATTGGAACGATGTTTAACAAATAACTCACTAGAAAGACCCTTAGTAAAAATATCCGCAACCTGCAATGTAGCAGAATAATACAAGAGTCCTTCCTAAACATAGTTACTACTCTAATAGTTTGTTTGTATGTTCTCAAGCCCGATCCCTTTCATGGAGATAAACAATGCCGAAGTCCTTGCCATCCACCGTGCGCTCAAGATTACATCCTGCTGCAATCGCTTCCCAAATGTTCATATCATTGTTGAATCGGACTCAAAAAACGCAGTCCAATGATGCTCACAGGATGATGGGGGTCCTTGAAACTAGAATTTTATCCTAAACTTTATTAGGGGTAAATCAAGGAAGGAACCGAAGATTTCAATCATTTACAAAGGAAGAGGCACTAATATAATAGTTGATTCATTAGCCAAACAAGGTCTTACGAGGCAGGACGAGTTAATTTTTTTTTATCCATATGAGCCACGAAGGCAGTACAAAGTACAAAGAAGGGGAAGGGGGATTCGAACCTGTGACCTATTGTGCACAGCACCTCAATCTTAACCAATACGCCAAGACATCCTTGGTTAGGCAGGACGAGTTTATAGCTTGGCTTTAGAAAAGTTTTCTTTTTCTTGTTTCATCTCCTGTAATATGCAAGTCTCTGGATGCCTATTAGTGTTGATTTTGTAGGCTTCCTTGGTCTTTGAAGACTGCGGAGTTTTGATGTAATTAGCCCATGGGCTTAATTAATGAAACCAAAATTATCAAAAAACAAACTTAATTAATTTCTCTTATCAAAGGAATACCCCTGCCAATGTCTTTGGTAAAAGACTCTCCAATATGGGTTCCCATCCCAAATGGCCACTTTACCGTCAAATCAACAACTTGATTAGCCCACAATCTTGATCCAAATTAATGAGGAGAAATGGCCTTTGCACTAGATTTGGGATATTGATATATCCTTCCGAAACTAAAAATTTTCATCTCGCAAATTTGTCATAACAGCTTAGGAGTTTTAGATGTTTTACATACTTGAAAAACTATTCCTATTAATATATGTCTGCTCTGTAATCACCAAAATTAAACTATATATTAATCACCTCTTCTGTCTTTGTAATGAGACTACAAATTTATGGCAACTCTCATAAGTCAAAATTTGGCTCTCAGTTAGCCCACCTACACAGTCCATTATTTCAAATCACACAAATCTACCGTCCCTAAATTTATCTCCTTGACCTGGAGCCTTTGGAGAGAATGCAATGATATTATATCTTCAACAATGTAAAGCTGCATTCCCTCATAATTTTTCATACAGCTTAGTTCAATCACATTGAATGGAAACTGAATAACTGATAAAAATGATTTAGGGCCTGTTCTCTTCGGCATAAAACTACCGAGCCGAACTGAGAATCAATTGAGCCGAATCAACCAATTGAACCGAATCGAACCGGGCTGAATTGAATCAATTGAACCGAATTGAACTGAACCGAATTAAATTATAGCTAATTAATAGTAATGATTATCATTTAGGAACTGAACTGAACTGAACTGAACTGAACTGAACTGAAAATAAGCTGGGGAGAACAGGCCCTTATACTTGTTAATCGGCAGGTTCATCTTTCCCTCAAAAATATAACAACTTCTCTCCTCCACAATTATCCCACTCATTTCAAACTAAACTTCGACGGTTCCGTTAGGCTGGAACTATCATTAGAGATCATGAAGGCAAACTCGTCAAAGATACTTGGCCGTACCAGGTCTTCATCGCCGATGCCATTGCCCTCCAACATGGTCTCTTGCTCTCATCCAAAACATCCACATTGAAGGTGATAATCTTCTTCTCGTAAAAGCAGTCCAAGGCAAATGGGAAGCCCCTTTGCAAATTGCATATATCATAGATGATGACATCAAATCTCTCCTACAGGGTTCCCAATCTTGGAACATCAAGCATATCTTTGAAGAAGCAAATAAGAAGCTGATTGGATAGATAATGTAGGCCATCTAGTTGATTATATTATTTCTTATATTGATTCTTGTATAAACTCAGCTTCAAACTCTATCCTTGTTACTGACGTATTAAGAATACTCCACCTTTTAATTGACTTTGTCGTCGTCAAACTATCAATTGTAGATAAAAGGATGTTAGTTGTTGTTATACTTTGATGGCCTATATTATCTATCCAATCAGCTTCTTATTTAATAATCAACTAGATGGCCAACAAAATGACTATTTTAATAGGTCTTTCCCAACAAAAAGTTCTTTTTTTTTTTTCCAAAATAATAAATCTCACTTTTATGTTGTTCGAGTTTAGTTCCAACTCCATCTATTGGAGTGTTTCGGTTCGTGGAGGAAACATAATCCTAGAGTCGATCGGTATCGGCTATCCTATCGCACATGTTGTAGTCTTGTAGAGATCTATCGACTTAGAGCAGCGATTATATCATGGCGTCTCAATATTTCACATAAGTTTCTTCTGTATTTTTGCTACGAGTTCCAACAATTGTAAGTTTGGATAGACACTTTGATCACCATATTTTTGTATATATTTCTTAGGGAGTGAATACCCTTAAGAGAAGGTTCTTTAAGCATTCTTCGTACCTTCCCAAAACATGACACAATACAATAAATTCTCTTAATAAATGTGAATACGAGATTATATGAGGCTATCCCATATTCCCATTCCTTAGACTCCTCGACAAGATCCAAGTCCTCCTCCCCTTGCCCATTATCCCAGCTAGACATCCCTGAGAGAGGGACCCATTTCATCCCAAAGGCTCGTGAAGTCGTGATGTTGCGCTATTTAATTTCGTTGTGCCAACTGCCAAGAATGGGGAACTTTAAGAATGGGGTATGTACTTTGATAACAAGTATGGATTCCCAAGTAGTTGAACGACCTCTTCTTGGGATTCTTCATGTACTCCCAAGGTCATAGAATTTACCCCTAGAGAAAGCTATGGTAAATGTTTATGCCTATTTTCCTACAAATTAATACTTCATCCGTCTCAATTTATAGTGTTTGTTTCTCGTTTTACATGGGAATTAAGGAACTTATCATTTGCTTTAAATATATATAGCACTTGCATTGAAAAGATAAGTATTTGCATTCGAAAGTAATACAAATATTAGATGTCGCTACAATTTTCATGTAAAAATGATAATAAGTATTAAATGTGGTCATGTGGCTACAATTTTCTATGTAAAAATGAGCACAAAACAAGAATAAAGTACCAGTTCAAAATTAGAAAGATGAGAAACAAGAAGAACATTTTGGGACATCCAAAATGGAATACAAACACTATAAATTGAGACGGAGGGAGTACAACAAATTAAGGCTCTGATTCATTGTCCAACTACAATGGCTCTACATGTAATGAAGAGAATAAGGTATTCATTATACTGCTTAAGTGCTTATGAGGTCATATATGGTGCAAACAACATCCATCTCTGATGTGCAATAGAAGTATATATATTCTTCCGTTCTGAAAGTAAAGCTTTGGACGAGCTTTTATACTTCAAATGTGACACCATGCAATTACCTTTAGTAGAATAAGGAAGCTAAATAAATAATACTTCATTCGTTTACTTTTTCTTTATGATAGTTTGACTTTTTACACTATCACAAACCCTACTTTTTTTTAAAGGAAAGAACAACTTAGAATTAGCCCTCAATACGGGGGCCAACATAAATCATCCTTGTGGATGAGAAGGGAAACAATATAAAGAGAATTGGTGGAGTGACCCTTAAGCGCCATAAAATCAGTTGCACTATTAGCTTCCCTGAAGCAGTGGGACACCCGGTAAAGCCTAAACTTCCTCAGCTCCTTACCTGCATCACAAATAATATTGTTAATTTCCTAAGGAATCTTTCAAATAGCCTTAATCGAGTTAATAACAGCTAAGTTATCACCCTCGATGATAATGTTAGAGAGATTAAGAGAAAGAGCTTCCCTAATGCCTTCTAGAAGACCCCAAGCCTCGGCTTAAAGGATATTATATTATTAGTATGATCTCCAAGATATTTGGCTCCCACAAGCAGAACTACACCTTTTCCATTATTACGAATAACAAATCTAAAAGAAGTACTACCATTAGCAATCTTAGAACCGTCAAAATTAACTTTACAAAAATTACTAGGAGGGGGTGACCAAATAAGACTCTTCCCTAACCGAGGGGCTTTAGGAGAAGGAGTCGAAGGAGCAACATGATAATCATCTATTGAAGTCTTTGAGGCTTTATGCCAATCCTTAACGAAAGAAAAGATGGTAAAACTAGCTTTTCTAGAAGAAACCTACTCATCATTGAAAATAAGTTTATTTCAGTAGAACCATACAAACCACCAAATGAAGGAGAAGTAAACAATGTCATGTAAGAGGGAAACTCGATGGATATCCACAATAATGTCACAGAAGGAATTATGAGCATTGTGAAGAGGAAGATTAGCGCGGGAGGAGAGGCCAACTATGGCTCGCATTAAGATGAAAAATATCAATAGTTAGGGCAAAAGAAATTGAGATAGAAGCGGTCTCACACTGGCCATTACAAACACACACGACTGAGGGAAAAAAAATGATATTCTCAAGTGATCTTTCCTTTTGTTGGAAGGCCACTATTACAAGCCTTCCAAAAAAAATCTTGATTTTAGCCTTTTAAGAGGGATAGAAATGCTCCAAATCTAATTAAAACACGTCACTTCAAGAGGAGAAGGAAGAAGGCCTTGTGCCTAAAGAGCACCTGATTTCACATAATAATGCTCATCTGAAGTTTACCCCCAAATAAGGCAGTCTGATTGCCTATTTAGTGGCATCAAAGTGGAGCAAATAATATTAGCTATATGAGGAGGAACAAAGGAATAAATAAGGGGAGAGTTCCATTGATGATTTAAAAGCAAGCAATCACTAACCTTAACATTTGGAGGGTAGTCAAGAACTATTTCTTTAAGAGGAATTTTTTTTTTTTTTTTTTGTTCAGGAAAGATAATTGGTCCGAAGACCAATCCCTGCTAGGCTACTAGCCTGCAGGGCACACCAGCTCATTGGCTAGGTAGAGGGGATTTATACCCACAAGCAAACAATTTATACAAAATCCCCAAATTGGGGAGTGATGAGAGTCGAACACCCGACCTTGCGGTTGGGAGGTGGGAGCACCAACCATTGGGCTCCCACGAGGACCTCTTCTTTAAGAGGATATTGAAAGACCCAATTATTATGCCAGAAACTAATTTGGGTTCGATCTCCTATTTGTCACCATAAGCCTGTCCTAAAAATATTTATGAGGCTCATGAGATTTTTCCATTGCCAGGAGGCAACATGCGAGGTTTTATTGTTTAGAACTTCTTTATGTTTGAAATATTTGTTTTTAATCAGCTTGATCCATATACTATTATCATCCTTAATAATCTTTTATATCAGTTTCATTTGAAGAGTAATATTATTTGGTTCAGCCTTCTGGAAACCAAGCCCACCAAATTTTTTGGGACGGCGAATCATATACCAACCTATATATAAGGTTGGCCGTCTTACTGTTAGAGTCTTTATTCCAAACAAAATTTCGATACACTTTATCTAAGCTTGTAGAAATTACTTTAGGAAGAAAGAAACTTTGCAATTGGAAATTTGCTTTCGTAGCCAAATTAGCTTGAATAAGAATTGTCTATCCCGCTTAGAAAAGAGAGTTTGTTTTCCATTTAGGGAGTTGGCGTTTTGGTTCGAGCAATGACATTTGCAAAAGTTTTCTTATTAACCCTATTTTTAATGATGGGACAACCCAAGTATTGTCCATGGTCAACTGATTCAGGCATTTGCAAAATATTAGCAAAATTACTCTTTTCGTAACAGGTGACGTTATCAGTCACCTGTAACACAAACTCATGGAAATTAACCAATTAATTGACCAAACATCAAACAACATTTGTCTAGGATATTTTTAATGAGCCAACAGATCTGATCATTAGCTTTTGCAAAGAGCATTATATCATCTGCAAAACATGTTCACAAACTCTACTTAATTTTATCTTTAGTGATTTATTGTTTAGGAGAAACATATTCATGTGGGATCTTGTTAGATTCATCTTAACGTATATTTTTCAAAAATCTACTTTTTCTAATTTTTAATTATCGATACTTAAATATATTAATGGTTGAAGTTATTCATTAGCTAACGTGAAAATCAAATGGTTGCTAGTAAAAAGAAGCGGAGGAAGTATGAATTTTCACTCTGATATGTGTAAAATAATACGAACTAAACTATTTCTTTCGTCCCATATTAGTCGTCATGTTTAGAGAATAAAAATAAATAAGGGAACGGTCATTTATTGTGTTGTTTTATTCCCACCTAATATATTTCTTTTGACCAATAGAAATTGAGTTTGATGAACATCTATTGCTATTGTTTATTTTTGGAAACTTTACAACTCTTTTGGGACATCCAGAAAATGAAAATTTGACAACTAATACGAACTACCTTTGGTTGTGCAAAACTAATACAAGGCTCACCAACGACATAATATTTGCATATTCTACTGCCGAAAAAACTTAAAAAGGAAGCAATTATTTCAAAACTTTATGAATTTTCATATATATGATGTATATGATTTTTTTATCTTTTATAAAAAAAATCAGCATAACATACATGGAATAATTAGTTTTCAGTGCGCCTCATATTTTGCACAACTAATTAGTTTATAATATTTATAGCAAATAGTTCAGTTTATATTATTGTGCACATATTAGTGAATTTTCATATGATCTTATGTCAATTTCCCTTGGCATTGCACATTTTCTTTCCTATGCTGGTAGATTACAATTGGTGAAAGCTATCTTGGGTAGCATGCAAAATTACTCGGCACAACTTTAAAGGATAATATTCCAAATCAAACAAACTCTATTTACTAAGTCAAACTCCACTAACCACTAAAACCTATATAACCAAATCAAACAAACTTTCCTAATACTTGCCACTAGTCCACTAGACCCACTATTCAGATTCAAGGTAAACTTATTTGACCACAACAACTAAGCCTACTTCCTCGGATAAACATAAAACTAGGAAACTAACTTTTTACTAACTTTGAAGGATAATATACCAACACACCCCCTTCCTTCAAAGTTTAGAGTTTTTCAACGATTCGATTTATGAACATCCGTCTTGTTATGGACTTGCTTGATTTGTGATGCACTTCTCACCACTAAACTTTTGTCGATGCACATTATCACCAACACCATATTTTAATTTGTTGTATCACCAACCTTCACTCAATGGAGCACTTCTCTCCATAAACTCATTTTGACATTGTCTTGCAAATTGACTACGTCCACTACTTCAACTTCGGAACCCGTCTCTGCATTGACTACGACTTCCACCATTTTCGGATTGCCAATTATCTGATTTGCTTGTGAAGACTGTCGTTCACCACAACTGACTTGTCTCCCCCTTTTTATATTAACCAAAACTGATTTAATGGGCTAAAAGGGAACCCATCCACACATCTAAAAAAGACCATTACCTGCCATGGTTAATCAAACACACTCACAATTTTTTGATTTGTAAAATTTTGTGGAACACTCTTTCTCTCCCTTTTCTTCTTCTTCTTCTTCTTCATTGCTCTCTATTTTTTTGAGGATCTAACATGATGCTCTTTATACCATATAGAAAATTAAAAGAGAATATGCAATGGAATAAATAGAAAGATGGAATTACGTGCTTGCTCATTAATAACTGAAGAAACAAAGCCTTTACATAGGCACATACAAGTACTGAAATTAACACTAAATGGGTAATCATAGCCCTCGATTTACCCCCACTAACATAAATCTATTTACTAAGTCAAACTCCCCTAACCCACTAAAACCTAGAACCAAATATATACCGTGAAACCATACAAACTTTCCTAATACTTGCCACTAATCCCCTATTCAAATTAGGGCTGGCAAAAGTTAACCCAACCTGATAACCCGATCTGAAACTGACCTGGAAATTCCAGGTTTGGGTTGAGATTTTCGACCTGAAATAAAAAATGGGTCAACCCAACCCGACCTGAAAATATAATGGTTAGGTTCGGGTTGACTTTTTGAACCTGAAAATAACCCAAATAACCTGATTTAGAAGTCGGGTTATTTTCATGTTGGGTCAACTTGAAATTAATCTAGACTTTTATAATTTATACAACCTATCTTTTATTATTCTTATTTTTATTAGGCCAAACTCATTTCTTGGATCACCTAAATTTCATTTTAGGTCATTAACCCATATTTTTATAATTTAGCGTGTATATTTGAATTTCATTTCAGGTCATTTTGGGTTGCTTTCGGGTCAACCCGAAATCGATAGGTCAGGTTTGTGTTATGATTTCCAACCTGAAACTAGAATCAGGTCGGGTTTGGGTAAGTGACCTGAAATATAAATCAGGTCAACCTGAAATTGACCCAACTCGACCTGATTGCCAACTCTAATTCAGATACAAGGTAAACTTATTTAACCATAACAACTAAGCCTACTTCCTAGGATAAACATAAAACCAGGAAACTAACTTCCTACTAACTTTGATGGATATATTCCAACACTTCCTCCGTCAAATATATCTGATTTTTTTATTAGGAGAGATAATTGACTCAAAAACCAACCCCTGCAAGGCTACTAAACTGCAGGGCACACCCGCTCATAGGTTGGGTACAAGGCTAAACAGCCCATAAGACAATTTCCCAACATATTGTTGGAATGAGGATTCGAACCCTAGGCAAAACCCTAAAATATAGGGTGGTACTCTACTGAGCTACCACCTCTCCACTGGGTACAAAGTCAAATATATCTGATGAATTTACTTTTAGTATTCAACTAAAAAGCTCCAGGTTTCCTTACCCTCAAAAAAAAAAAAAAGCTCCAGGTTTCCTTAAAGAAAAATACTACTCTATCCAATTGGAGAAGATTCTTTGTCCCACTCAATTTCTTTGGTTGATATCAAATATGTTTTGCCTTATTTAAATAAACTTCTTATTTTAAATATATAAATAAGGCAAAGAATATTTGATTGAATCAACACTTTTAACTTTCTCTCATTCTTTATCTTTCGATCAACATTTTTGTTTTCTTTTATTCTATCTACCAAAAAGCATATACTCTCCAACTAGTGGTTTCAAAACAGGTTCTCAAACTGGTTCTGAGTATACCCACGGCTAACCAGGTCAGACTCAAACATGTCAGGATTCTGACAGTCAGTGCCCTAGGTCATGATTGGTCAGGTTTTGTTCAACTTGGTCTATCACATTTGAATCATGGGATTGTCGGGTGCCGGACAGGTCTGAGCGTTCTATTTACAAGTCGATCCATTCCTGAGTATGATCGCTCGTGGACATTGTTTTACCAGGTTTGCGCAGGTCGTATCTGAGTTTCATGTACGCTTGGGTAGAGTCAAGTGTACTCGGGTTGAATCACTAATGACCTTAGTTTGATCATTGTGAAGCATCGGGTCCGATTCATTCGCTATTGAACGTCAATTCAACTTCGGTAACTCCTGGTCGGGTCATTTTGATTTTGTTATGGATTTTGTAGACGAATCATATTATTAAAAGTATTAAGATCGACATATATATACATATGTGTGTGCGATAAATATACGGATGATAACGAAAAACTTTACCGTGATGTTTAGTGTATTCTCTTAGTCAACTTTTATTTTGACTAATAAACTGCGTTAAACCACTCTAATATACTACCTCCGTTCCTAAATAATAGTTACACTTTGACTTTTGACACTATTCACAAAATTCAATTTAACTACCATGTGTGATTTATGAGTAAGAAAAAATATAATCATGTGGGGTCTTATTTGATTTATCTCGATATGTGCTTTTAGAGCATCAACTTTTAATAACTTTTAAAAATACAAAATTATAGTTATTAGAAAACAAAGTTTTCCATCGACATGCGTAAAAAGTGTATGAGTATTTAGGAACGGAGGTAATATAAATGAGTAGAACGACTCTTCATATGTTATAATATTATAACCAACGCCAATGATAACGAGTAAACGGTCAATTCCAAGGTTTATATAAATGACTCTATTATTATAAGCATTATTATTGACATATAAGTTTGAAAATAGCTATGATGATCATGATAACAATAATAATTATTATTATTAATAAACATAAAGCGATGATAATAATATTAATACAAATAATAACAGTAATAGTAATAATGCTAACAATAATAATAATAATACAAATAAAAACAAGAATACTAACAATAACAATAACAATAACAATACAAATACTAACCGCAATAGTAGCAACAATGCTAATAATAACAATAATAATAACAAACATAACGCGGTATATATGTATTATGTTGTGACTATATATGATAAAGTATAAACAAACTATTGTATCAATATGTTCAATCATTTTAGTAGTATTGTACATTGGTATTAAAATAATTGTAAAACCGATCTAATACTATATTGATTATAAATTAATTAGTACAACGACTTTTGATATATCATAATATTATAACAAAAGACAATCATATGTTTACATTAACGGTCATATGAGGCTTAAGTGATTATAACGAGAGTTCATATGTACAATAATAATAATAAACATAACAACATATTTTATATAAATAATAGTAAACATAACAACCATAAGTCAATAAGTTAACAAGTACTTACTAGATAGTAACTTATTAACAACCATATGTTAACTTAGCATTTAGTCAATTACTCACTTAGACTTATACCAACTCAGTAACTCACTAACTTGTTCCTAGATAATTGAAGAAGTTGTTACTATATAAGATTAATGAATGTATCAATATAGATTATAAGATAATTCAAGATAATAGTACACTATTTTAGCTAATTCAAGATAATAGTACACTATATTAGCTAATAGTCTTCATGTTAAATGCATTTCAAAACTAAAAATATGTATTTGGATTGAAACAAGTTGTTATCGATAATCTAAGTCAATGTAACACTAGATATAAGTTCACTTAAATAAATACAATTATACTATTACTTAATTGAGTAATAGACTAATGATAGTTGTATAAGTAACGCTATAAGTAAGGAGTCTAATTAAAATTAAGAAATTCAATTCATAACTCTAATTAAATAATAATAATAATAATAATAATAATAATAATAATAATAATAATAATAATAATAATAATAATAATAATAATAATAATAATAATAATAATAATAATAATAATAATAATGATGATGATGGTTATATTATGCTAATTAATGAATGATAGTTATACTTGTCATAATAATTTCAATAAAAATAACCAAAAATTCAAATTATAATAAAATAAAAAAATTAATAAGGTTAGTAAGTTACCAAACCAAGACAAGAATTAGTAAGATTATAAGAATATAAGATTACCAATCATGTGCTAGGCCATCAATCCATGTGCTAGGTCATTCTCTTTCCCTATTGGCCAAAGAATAATATCATGGATCATGAATTAGAACCCTTTGATTTGAGAAGGATCAAAATCTAACCATCAATCACTCAAGCCCATTTCCATTTCCCTAGTATCTCTTCCATCTTTCCTCTCTAAGACCCTAATCCTCATCCCTCTCATCCGCCCACCTCTTCTTCCTTCTCTCTCCTCAGCCTACCATCCCCATCTTTCCTCGCTAACGAAGCTCTCGCTGGAGGCAAAGATCGAAGATCTTATCGAACGCAAAAGATCGAAGATTTGGAAACGCAAAGGTTCAAGCAAAACTTCATCTCAAATCTTGATTTGAACAAGCGAAGATCTCGATGAAGGTTTGCTGACCGAAGATCTCGCCGGAGTCAGTGGTTATTACGAGATCATTCGGTTGTGGTGGTTGCAGCCCAGACGAGAGTTTTCCCCTATTTGATTTGTAATTTCGTTTGTTGATTTTTATTTTCTTATGTTATGTTGAATTAGTTTTTTTGTGAGATCTAGTATAGAGTTTTTCTGCTCAATTTTGTATCAATCATTGTAGAAATTCTTTTTTTTTTCCTTTTCAATTGTACCTTTGTCATTCGTTCAATTTTCTAATGAGAAAATTTTCAAGTTCGTACTCCCTCCGTTTCATTTTAATTTACTCACTTCACTTTGGGGGAGAACCAAGGAGTGTAAAAGTATGAGAGATAAATTGAAAAGGTGGAGAGAGAAATTGAAAAGTGAGAGAGATAAATTAAAAATGGGTTAAAGTATTAAAAAGTAGATGACATGGGTGGAAAAAGAGGAGAAAGTAGATGTGACATGTTACCAAAAATAGAAAAAGCAACAGTGTGTCGATTAAAAAGAAACAGACTAAAAAGGAAAGTGTGTAGATTAAAAAGAAACGGAGGGAATATTACTCAGTATATCACAATCAAGATCTCCGTATCCTTTAAAACTATGATTTCATATCCTTCAAATTTATTAACAAAGATACAATTATCTAAAAAATATATTTTTTTTTTTACCTGCAGTTGTTGCTGCAGTTTTAGGCAACACTGCGCCTTGATTTGGTGCAAAAAATGCAGCAATTTGTACTTAAAAAACCGCGGCACAATTATTATTCTACTAGTGATATCATGTTATCAAAAAATATAATTCTAAATAATACCAATTTATAAATAGTTATAAAGGAATGATATATTATATATGTAGTAAAAGATAAAATTAATATATTTAAATGATTTTGTAGATATAAAACAATAATTGGATTTTAGTGAGATATAAAAGTCAGGAGGCACATGTGATACATTTTTCGAAATTTATTTCTTTAAATTTATTGTAATTCATTCTAACTTACTTAAACATTGAAAAAAGAGAGTTTTATCGATCAAGTACTAACTACAACAATTTTTGCGTTTGTAACTTGATCTTATACTCATATGTTATAGACACCTTAAAGGAATGAATATTATATATATTTATATGCATATATATCTAGCAAAATATATACATACTTAAATAATTTTGTAGATATAGAATAACAATTGAATTTTAATAATTTGGTGGGGTTTAGTCGTCCAAATAGGTTGGTTTGAAAAATTGGATCAAATAAGGTAGTTTTGAATTTATCTGGTTCAACATCAATTATAGTTGAATTCGGGTCGGTCATAAACAGATCTGGTATTTACTGGGTCTAATCGGGTTTTGGGTTAATATTGGGTTGAGATACGGTCAGATTCGAGTTTGAATGCAGGTCTGTATGGTCATGTCAGAATATAATATTGCCAGGTGTCGGTCAGGTCTGGGTAATCTCAGGTCAGGTTTCGATCAGGTTTGAAGTCTAACCCTTACAGATCAAACCAGGTTCAAATTAAATCAGTATTAAATTGATCCAACGGTCAGATCGACCTTAAAACCAAAATGGACTAAAATGAATGTCCCGACCTACACAAAATTTATGAGAAGATGGAGACAATATATATCAAATCGAAACCGCCGACTTTTCAAAACAAAAAAATCGTCACCGCTGAGTACTCCCCTAAGGAATTTATGACAAGATGATGGAGTATATATCCATTTAACAAAAAAAAAAAAAAAAGATGGAGGATATATCTAACACCCAAGTAAAAATATGTTATATTATCACATGTACTTTTCCTTCCCTCAAACAATAAAATGTGTGTATTAAGACTCAAACCCATGATCTCTCATTTAAAATACAGATACATTAACCAACTAATCTACAATCTCATATTGGTCTTTGTAGGAAAAATATCATTTAAAGACAAGATAATATATCTTTTTTTAAAACAATTAAATATAAATGTATATATTAATACTCAATAATCTAATGCTAATAGTGTGTCCTACCTTTCAGTACTCTTATATTACAAAAAAAATCTTAAAATTTTTATAACATTCCAAATTAACACCACTACACTATATAATTGCATCGGTTATATTCTTACACATTGACCTAAATTTCGAAAACAAGATTGTATTATAGTCTTTGTAATTAATTATTTATATATTTATATATATATGTACTCTCTTGAAGCCGAGGATTATATTGATCAATAATTCATATTATAATAAACTATGTAGAAAATCTTAAGGGAACTGGAAGATTATTTCATGAGAACAATCCAATGCATAGAACTCTTTTTTTCCTTTTCCCTGAAGTGTCTAATTTAACACTTTAAATTCACATTAGTAAATGATCCATGCACCTGGGTCAACAATCATTTATCTAACAAAAGACTAGGCTCATCTTAGAAGGCATGCAAAGAGCTCAATTGCACAGGGCTCCAACTTGAAAAGGGCCCCAAATTTTTAATTTTCTAATATTTTCTTATAAAATTTGCTTATTTCTTCCTCATTGGTCAAACAAAAAATCTAAATTTTAGAATATTTGCTTAAGAAAATTATATGTTATTGCCTAAAATATATATATACATTCTTTTAATCTCTATTATATAAGGGAAGGGGGGAGGAATATAGTGTCCCCTTACAAAAAGTCTGATATACCCTTAATGAATTTAAATTACCATGTATATTAAATAATCTTTTCTTCTTCCTAGTTGCCATACATATTGAACAAGTTAACAATGGAAATGAATTTGAAATTTCAATTAAATATTAAATTAAGGAGAATGATTTCCTCTTCTTGTATATGTGTGAAAAACTCTAATCACAAATTAAATGTAAAATATAACTTAATTGACACAATCAAATGAAAAAAATAAAAACTTGCATTTCATATTAATAATTATACTGATAATATCTTAAAATCTAAATGTTGATTATTATTCGGTAAACTCCATTATATAAATCAAACTCTTCCACTTTATTAATATTCAACGATTGAACCTGATACACAAATTCTTCACTTTTGAGCACAAGGTTTCTTCTGCTTTATATATCCTTCTCTCAATACTATATTTGAATAATGATAAACAACGGTTTTTTCACCAGGTACCCCTGAGGTTTCGCGAAATGCACCAGGTATCCTTGTTGTTTCAAAAATGCACCAGATGCCCTTGTCATTTGCATAAAATGCACCAAATACCCTTAATGATTAACAGTGTTAAGTTTCCGTTAGCTTTATTTACCATTTTGCCATTATTAACCCAAACCCTAATCCCTAAACCGCTAAACCCTTACCCTAAACCCTAACCCCCTAACCCTCCCCCAAAGACCCCAAAGAACCCCTTCCTCCCCCACTACCCCCAGCCCCCCCTCCTCCCTCACCCCGGCCAAAGAACCCCCAACCTCGCAGCTCCCCCCCCCCCTCGTCGACCATCCCAGCGGCTTCCCCCCCCCGTCGACCTTCCGCAGCCTCCCCACCCCCAGTCGAATCCCCACCCATGTCGAATACCCACCCCCCACCCCTGTCGAATCCCCCTCCTCCATCCCCATCGAATTCCCGTTGAAAGCCGATTTTGTTTTTTTTTTTACAATTTTTCTTAAATACCGTGGTTTAGAAGATGAAAATTAAGCGATTTTCGGAGCGGTTTTAGGGCATGGGTGCTAGGCCGGGCTGCGGAATTAGGGGTGGGAATTCGACTTGTGGTGGAAGAGGGAGGATTTGACAGGTGGGGGGGAGGGTTGGGGGAATTCGACGGGAGTGGGGGGAGTAGAATCTGGGCTGCGGGGAGTGGGGGGGAGGGGAGGGGAGGGGAATGCGGGGGGTGGGGGAGGGGAAGAGGGTTGCGGGGGGTTGTGGGGGGTAGGGGTGGGGCTTTTGCGGGGGGGGAGGGGGTGGTGGTGGTTAAGGTTAGGTTAGGGTTTATAGTTAGGGGATTAATGTTTGGGGAGGGTTTGAAGTTAGGATTTAGTTAGTTAATTAGGGCTAATTAGGGTTTAATTAGGGTTAGATGGGTTAGAGGAGTTATTTAACCCTAAAAGCTAACGGAAACTTAACACCGTTAATCATTAAGGGTATTTGGTGCATTTTATGCAAATGACGAGGGTACCTGGTACATTTTGAAAACAACGAGGGTACTTGGTGCATTTTGCGAAACCTCAGGGGTACCTGGTGAAAAAACCGATAAACAAATGACTAAAAAAAACCAACGAAACATTGATTTAAGAAAAACAAAAAAAATTAAAGATTACAAATGTATGTTTGAATCGAATATTTTGTAACACTGATGAATAACTAATTGAGAAAAAAAGAACACTAATATGACACGCACGCATAGTGTGCAAAAAATGCTAGTTTTAATGATGTAAAGATCTCAATTTCATTTTTAAAGCAGGACCCCTCAATTTTTCAAGTCGGCCTTAAAAAGACAATAAAATAGTTGTAACATGCAACTAGCTATGAATACGTTCTAGTGGATCCAATCAATATGTGTCCTTCCCTATAGGCTATATAAAGGGACGAACTCTTTAGATGCTAAACATGAACCATACATACCCTAAATACTTCAATATCTAGGTCACATAACAGAATTATTTCTTCTTTTAGCAATGGGATATTTTGAAATCTTCATTGCCCTCCTCTCCTTTGTTCTCTTTTGCTACTTCTTTCGTAACAAAAATGGGTTCCCAACTAATTGGCCTCTTCTTGGTATGCTTCCCGCACTCCTAAAAAACAGTCACAGAATACACCTCTTTATTATTGAGCTTACAAATCAATCTAAATTGACCTTCCTTGTAAAGGGTCCTTGGTTCGCCAATATGAACCTTCTAGTTACCGTTGATCCTGCCAATGTTCATCATGTCATGAGCAAAAACTTTGGAAATTATCCTAAAGGAACAAAGTTTCGTGAAATGCTTGATGTCCTAGGAGATTCTATCTCAACCACAGATTTTACCGTATGGCAATACCATAGAAAAATGGCTCAAAATTTCCTTGGTCACCCAAAATTTCATCATTTTTTGCTTGAAAAAACTTGGGAAAAGGTTGAGAACGGACTTATCCCTGTCCTTGATCATGTCTCTAAGCACGCTATCGAACTCGATTTGCAAGATTTATTTGCAAGGTTCACGTTCGATACGATATGCACCATTATCATGCACCACAACCCGAACTCACTCTCACTAGAGTTACCTCACATTCCATCCTCAAAGGCCTTAGACGAGGTCGAAGAGGCAATTTTCTATCGCCATGTTGTGCCAACCTTTGTTTGGAAACTACAAAGGTGGCTAAATATTGGAAAAGAGTACAATTACAAGAAAGCTTGGCAAACCCTTGATAGTTTCATCTACAAGTGCATAACCGAGAGAAGAGAGGACATGAAATGTTGTAAATTAGTAGACAATAAGGTAAGCACCGATTTATTATCATTATATATAGAAGAGGATGAAAAAAACAAAACTTCAGTTGGTGAAAAACATGCAAATGATGATACATTTTTAAGGGATATGATTTTGAGTAAATTCATAGCAGGACGAGACACAATAAGTTGTACATTGTCTTGGTTCTTTTACCTCCTTTCGAAAAACCCAAAAGTCTTGTCTAAGATTAAAAAGGAAGTAGATAGTGTAGTGATGAATAATACAAACTTTAAAGAGGTGAATAGTAAGCTAGTTTATCTTCATGCTTCATTATCTGAAACTTTAAGATTATACCCTCCTATTGCATTTGAGGCTAAGTCTCCTATTGCACCGGATATACTACCTAGCGGCCACAATGTGGATCCGAACATGCAAATTATATTCGATGTTTACGCGATGGGAAGGATGAAATCGACATGGGGAGACGATTGCGATGAGTTTAAGCCGGAGAGATGGATATCAGAACAAGGGGAGCTAAGGCATGAGCCATCACACAAGTTTTTTTCCTTTAACTCAGGGCCAAGGACTTGTCTAGGAAAAGATATGGCCTTCACTCAAATGAAAATTGTTGCAGCCACCATAATACGAAACTATGTCATAGAAGCTGTGGAAGAACATCAAGTTGTTCCTGATATATCTATAATCCTTCGCATGAAGTATGGGTTTAAGGTTCGGATATCTCATTCTAGGTGATTAATATATAACATATATGTCGAATTACGTATTCAATTATTGGTTACATATATAGAAGTTACTTAATGCAACAAGCTACAATTATATTGTACTACGTTATTGTAACGCTTTTTTTTTATCTATATACATATATGAAAGTTTCATTGTTGTTTGCATCAAAAAAATAAAGTTTCATTGTTGTTGTATTTATGATGTAGTAGCACTATTATTTGTTTGATCTTTTCTCTTTTATATAGACTATTTATGTATCTTCTCATAATATTACAAGCCTCGATTTCAATGGATTCCAATATAATAGTACTCCCTCCGTCCCAAAATATAGTTCCCATTTCCATTTTGGGTGTCCCAAAATATAGTTCTGATTTCCATATTTAGTTCCACATTTTTCCGTAATTTGTCTAGAAAAACCGTGTCCCATCATTTATTTGATTCTTGAATTTTGTTTTTTGCTTTGTTTATTCAACTCAAGTGTTACAATTAATGCTCTTTCACTAATTATTCTCCATTCTCTCTCCTAAAATCATCTTTTCACATACAACATTTATTTCAATAAACAAAAAATCTTTACTATCCATCTTAGATTCTACTTGCATAAATTACCGTGAAAAAAGGAAAATGTGAACTATATTTTGGGACGGAGGGAGTAGTACAAAAGAAACAGCAATAATTGATTGATTTACATATGAGGGCTGTGCTACAACTCAAATGAAGCATCTCTCACTTGAGATGCTTCAGACTTCAGAGTTGTAACTTGTATCATGTAAAATAGTGTACATTTAAGTCATCAGTTAGAAAATGTTTAGTTGGGATGAAATTTTTTCGAAAAAAGTAATTTTCCTATTCTTCATTGTCTGAATTATAGAATGTAGAATATAGTACTTCAAGTGGGAAAAAAATTGTGATCCCAAAGATATTAAACTTTTTCCTTTTCAGAAGGGAGGAATATAATGCCATATTTTTCTCCATAATTCTAATTCATTCTTCTTTCTTCTCTCAAAAAATTAGTTTATAATTGTGCTTGCTTTTTTTTTTTTTTTATTAAGAGTTATTTAACATCAAACTATGCAAAACAACCAAGTCCAAAAGGATATAAATTGAGGTTGGACATTAATTGCGACTGGCCCAACGCCTCTCATAAGTCATACCTACCTTCCACTGTCTATACTTCATTTGGCACTTGGCCCCAAAATATAGGTAAATTCATTTAACTAAACAAACACATGGCCCCAAAATATAGGTAAATTCATTTAACTAAACAAACACATACATTTTGCAATTTTGTGCATTCTCTTGTTTACTATTGTTCAGCCAACTGACTTAAGCATCAGAGAAGGTTCGTCCGGAAACCCCCCTAGATTAGTCTTCTTATTTTGCAGGTGACGATTCATATGGAGATTCAACCCAACATTCATCATACTCATATTCAATTAGCCAATGCCCACTTGTTAATTCCACCAACAATTACTGTTTTTATCAGAAACACGGATGTAGACAGGATTTAATCCCAGATTTTGTATATATTCCACCCCACAAGACTTTACCAACTCAACTAGATGGCATCCACATATTTAATTTATTTATTGAATGTACTGAAACTTGGGTAAAAAATTGAAATGTCTCCACCATACAACAAACACCCCCACAATTAATGTACTGAAAGAGTCGTAAATTCAAAAATGCCTTTACCAATTACCAATTTGTGGTATCTCAAGCCATTTATTTGCATCAGTGCCTCGGATGTCGGAACTATAGACAAATTTATCTCTAGCAATAATCAACCCTATAAAAAATGGAAAAGTTATATGTAATCTTAAGGGCGGCATATAAGAAGCTAAAAATGAAAAAAAAAATAAGGAAAAGCTATAAAAAAAATCCAAGAGGTAATTCCTGCGAAGGTGCCCGGAGGGCTATGGCTTATGAGGAGGGTCCTCTCTTAAAATATACTTCCTCCATCTTTTATTACTTGCTACATGTTGTAGGTACAAGTATTTAGGAGAGGCAAATAATGTGGTGCATGGAAAAATAACAAATATTTGAGAGTTATATTATAGGTAGGAAGATGAGAAAAGTAAAAAGGGAATATTGGTACAATTTTTATGGGCCATGATTACTAAGTAAAGAAATGTAGCAAGTAAAAATAGCCCTCAATTTATGAAAAATATAGCAAGTAAAAATAGACCTCAATTTATGAAAAATGTAACAAGTAAAAAAAATTCGAAGAAAGTAAGTGCAAGTGACACTCTTGTAACTCTATTTTACATTTAGACATATAGCCTCACAGCTCATTCTAACATTTATGTTCCTACTTCCTCCGTTTCAAATTACTCGCTACACTTTTCATATAGGGAAGTTTCATATTACTTGCTAGTTGCTACACTTCCTTTTCGGGCAATAAACTCTCTCTATCTATCTCCTCTCACATGGGTCTCTTTTCTTTTTACTCTCTACCTCTCTCTTCTTCAAAAATTACCTAGGAGTCCGTGAATTGAGAAGTGTAGCAAGTAAAATGAAACGGAGGAAGTATTTGCGTGATTAATTTACCCAACCTCTGGCTCTTATCTTCTGTGTCAGATTGGCATGACAACACAAGGATATGGATTATGGCATTGGCCGGGCCTCTTACGCGTATCTGCCCTATTTAGTAATATACAGCTGATAGATCATAGAAGCAATTGGTGACTGCCACTCTGCCAGTAAGTCAGTGATCCTACCAATTTCATATTATGAGGTCTTTTTGGCAAAATGTTGGCTCGTTTCAGAGATTAGAGGTAGCTAATGCTGGAGTTTGTGTGGTCCATTGCAACAAATTTTCGATTATATGGCTTGTTTGTATTTTGTTACTTTCTAACTTTTGGGAATTTTACTGGGTATACCTTTCATAATTCAAATATCGCAGCAGCTTAACTAAATTAGTGAAGATTTACGAGCATGCACGATGCATGATAATTAGGGATGCAAGTGGGGCGGGTCAAGTATTGGGGCGGGGATGGATCCTAGTTTGGTGGGTAGTAGGGCGGGGATGGGGATGAAAGTTATACCCGCCATGGGTGATGGGGCGGGGGTGGATTTTAAGTTGTACCCGCCCCATCCCGGCCCTGCTCCGCCCAATCCCCACTCACCCTACATCTTACCCACTTAAAATATTAAATTTTCAACAGATTACAAGTCTATAACACTCTTTAATAGTTTTTCTAGCTGTATATATTTTTTGTTATTAGTATTTGAAATTATATATGGTATATGAATATTACTTAGTGAGTTTTAAATGAGGATTAAGTGGATGGTGGGGCGGGGAAGGTGGGGATTTGGTGGGGATGGTACCCAAGTGGGTGATGGGGCGGGGATGGTTTTAATTGTGTACATGATGGGGCGAGGATGGGGATGAGTTCCGGACCCACCGCAAGGATGGGGATGGGGATGGGGATGAAAAAGTGAGGTGGGGATGGGGATGAGAATGCCAAAATCCGCCACGCCCCGCCCCAGTTGCATCCCTAATGATAATGTTGTTTCAAAGACGTGTTAAGCTCGGTGGCAGCGGCTACTGAACCAGGTGTGTGACACCATCGTAGGGAGTTGGAGCAGATTTGCCAGCTTCCTGGCAATCTGGCATCGTCCTAGTAAAGCGGTGGAGAGAATTTTCTAAGCAAGCTTTGCCAGAAAAACATCAATATATTAAAAATCATGCTACGAAATGATATTATACATTTGATAACTTGTGATAACAATGATGATAACAGTTGTGAAGAGGCCAAACCTTCCAAAAATTAATTGGCCAGTTCAACAACACAAGGAACGCACTTTTACAGAATATAAGTACATTGATCAACAATAATAAATAAAATGGAGAAAAAAGAATCACAATATGAGTACCAAGCTTTTGACTGTATACAATTCTCTCGTAGTATTCTTCAAACATTAATATCTGTACGTTTCGGTTTAGTATAACTGAGTTCTGCAGCACTGGCTAGGTTATACCGAGGAACATTATTGGCTTCTGGGGTCAACACTGGCCGTTGAGGGTAAAGCGTGGGCGGAGGAGTAAGACTGTGTTGAGCTGGCAAGGGAGGAAGCACATTGAACTTGTATGGATCCCCGCTTAAGCTGCGACAACAATGTAACAAACAAAGTTACATTGGATCTGTAAAAGACAAACACTAGACAGAACAAATGCCAAACTTGTTTCAACATCAGTTCTTCCGTCTCATGACTCATCTATGATTCCATGCTCACATAGATACTGCTGGTTTTTCACGGAACGACCAAGATTTTTTAATCATTGCAGAAAATAGTAAATCGGGGAGATGCTTCAGCTTAATCATAGCTCTGGCCACAGGTTACGCTTTATATCTTACTATGATCTAAGGATATATTTCATAGAAATTCAGGCAAAGGTGGATGCACATCGCTCCACCTCCTAACAATGAAGAAATTAACACAATTCCACTAGATAGTCATTTTAAAACTGTCGTGCCATTGCTATCCTCTGTCAATCACTTTATTTTAATGAAAGATGAAAGACCAAATCATGTTTATTAGCAGAAATCCCAACATATCGGAAGTATTTATTTACTCCATACGTGATTTTTGCTGACTTGAAAATTATGAATATATAGCCTAATTGTGGTAACCAAGCAAATGCAATTTTAATGTAAAATCTAAAACCGCGTAAGCAACGAGAAGTAGGCAACATTCAAATAACATGGGCAAAGTTACTGAATAATAAAGATAGACATACAAATGTACAACTTCCAAAAATCAATTGGGCAGTTCAATAATTTAAAGTTCCTGGTAAGATACGTTATCATCATCTTAAAGCCATAGGTCACTAGTCTGTACTCGGCAGATACTTCTTTTTCTCAGTCACTGTCTATGATATAAATGGAGTTGAGCTTAATACAAACACTTTTAAAATTGTAATAGCCCTACAGTCATATTTTGTGCTTAGTTAAGTATCCTATGTCATAAAAAGGTGAACTACATACAAATCAAATAACATCGGATTTTTCACCATATACTCCTAACAAATTCTTTTATTCACCATATACCCTCGAAGTTTTCAAAATTCACCATATACCCCTCAATTTCTTGATAATTCACCATGTGCTCTTAATGATCAACAACTATCAACTTTTAGACCATTAATCCTTGATTCCATCACTAAACTTTAATTAATCCCTATCTCACTCATTTACCCTAACAGATTAGCATTAAAATTTGAAACAACACCTAAGGCCAAAGAAGAAGGAAGAGAGTTATGGAGGAAGAGTGACAAAAGGAGTCATTTGTGGTATTTTAATGGTGGTCAATTAAGGTTAACGACTCAAATAGGGGTTAATTAGGGTTTGATAACGGAATTAGGGGTTAATGACTAAAAAAAGTTGATGAATTTTCAAGAAATTGAGGGGTATATGATGAATTTTGAAAAGTGCAAGGATATATGGTGAATAAAAAAAATTGTCAGGGTATATGGTGAAAAATCCAAAAGAACACATATTTGGACAAGAAAACACAACTGATTGGAAGAGTAGAAGGAAATACGAGCCAAACAAGAAATCTGAAGGCATATATAATGGATTCTTTTAAGAGAACATAGCATGTTCAGGTGGTTCAGAAATAAATAAGGTTGGGGTATATTCTAATAAATAAAAAATTATTCTTCATTAAGAATAAGAACGCTATGCAAAAGCAGAGACTTCATATAGTGCCATGGTATAGAGCTGGAGTATGTGAAGCTTATAGAGCTGGCCTTTAAACGTTCAACAACTAAAAGAATCGGAATATAGAGGCAATAGGATTTAAAAAAGGAATCCTTTGCTGTGGTTGTGACAAATAAAGCTTAAGTCATTTGTGATGAACAGAAGGACAAAAGTTTCCTGAACCAGACATAGAAACTGCCAGGCAGCTTCCCTTTATAACCACAGGCCTGACATAGAGCTTCTTAACTTTTCATAGGCCTCAAGAGCTGAAGAAGATGACTTCTCAATCAAGATTGATTAGTAGATATAAAGAATGACATTAGCCTGTCTCCATATTGGCTAGATAATATAGAATCTCGTCTGACTGGCTACAAAATCTTTGCGGCATACTTTGTTCTCTCTAATTAACATATCCCCACACAAGCACACTACTGAGAAAGGAAAACAAAATAGCTGTAGAGAATGGGCAAAGAGAAACTTGTGCAAGTCTGGAAGGTAAAAGAAAAAGAATATGCCATAAAAACAAATATTAAAAAGGACAACGGATGAAACAAGAATCATATAAAGCATCATGAATAGACTTATACCTCGTATTGTTTCCGAAATGATCTTTGCTACTTGTTATTTCACTTGATGATGAGAATGATCTTTGAATTGGTGAAACAGTCCATGGATTTGATGGTGCTAATTCATCTGAAAAATATCTCCGCCTTATCAACTGTAGAAACAAATCGTTGATATAAATGTAAGCAACCTGCAGTCCAGAGATATGAGGGGTAACCATATTCTCCAGAGAGCCTACTGAAATGAAAAAAGACAAACCATGCGGAAGAACTTCGTCACAGCTTCTTTGTCAAACCTCGCTTCTTTGGCAGCCTGCACATATTTATAAACACGTATTTCAATATGAACCCAATTTATGAGAAGCCACGGGAAGCTTAAACAAAGTAGTTCAGAAATTTTCACACAGCCATGCAGAACAATCTAAATAGCGTATTCGCAATTTCTCCCCAACAAATACAAGGAATTTCATGATTAGCACTGACAGACATCCCTCTTACAGCAGTTAAAACCTATACTATAGTCAAATTGTAGACACAATGTTAAATACTTCCACAAGAATAACGTAATCCAGCCTTCTGCATAAATGAACAAGAACCCAGATGTTTTGTGTCTTCACTTTTTAGCATATATGTGAAGGCGCAACTTTTGATTAAGGAATTATTAACAGTCTACCAAACTTATTACAGACTTTCTGTAATGCATGCATCAAGAAAAATTCCTCATTACGCTGACATGACGCAACAAGAAGCGTAGTTAGGCAACTCCTACTTCTGTTAGATGAGATAATGAGGTGGCATTAGTTACCATGGCACAACTTGTGATTAAGGAATAATTAATAGTCTACCAAACCTATTACTAGACTTGCTGTAATGCATCAGGAAATTTTCCTAATTACGCTGACATGACGCAAGAAGAAGCATAGTTAGGTAACTCCTACTTCTGTTAGATGAGATACTGAGGTGGCAGAAGTAGTTACCATGTGGAGGGGTGCGTGACAGGGAGAATAGAGAGAAGGATAACCAAAAATTTGTAATTCAATTTGTTTCTTGCGAGTGATCTAAGCCAATGTTACTTGGACACGGTACTTGAATACTACGCAAGTAGACGTACAAGTACCTGACTTGGCTATTCATGCAAAAATTTCATGATTATAGCCTAATATGAAGTCTTGAAGTGTCCATAACCTTGTACGAGTGTCGAGGGTCCAACCAGATACTTGAGGTAAACTAAAGTTTAACACAGATCTTAGCCACTCAGAGAATTAATTGAAAATATTCATCAAGAGAACTACACAACCTCTCTCTCTTTCTCCCACATATCCAGCCATTTTTTCTCACTCTCTCTCCTATTCTTCTTCTCCATCTTCCATCAATATGTTTGTTCTTCTTCCTGGAATCCAACTCATAACACTCCCCCGAACATGCCAGGACATTAATGACGTGTACCTTGTATATGGATCTGCCAGGTACAAATTCAATCCTAAAAGTAACTACTTCCTTTGGTTTTTTTTTTTAACATGTTACACTTTTAAAATCACGGACTCCTAGGCAATTTTTGGAGAGGAAAGAGATAGAGAAAAAGAAAACAAAAGGGTCCCATGTGAACATGGGATAGGAGAGAGATAGAGAGAAGTTATTACCCAAAATGAAAGTGTAACATCTAATTTGAAACTTCCTAAAATAGAAAGTGTAACATCTAAAAAAAACGGAGGAAGTATATAATATTCATTTGCAGTATTATACTTATTTCTCTTATCTTCTACAGCACAATAACACTGTAATGAGATCCATAAAAGAACTCTCCCTTTCCATTTATTAAACTCACCATTGATAACTTGCAAAACCTTTAATTGACCATCAACATTTACGGCATCCTGGTCCAAGTAGCTTTTTGTGACTCTACAACTACACGAGGAAAATCTTTGCTCTGCAAGATCAAGGTCTAAGATATTGTTGATATTAACATACAATGCCTGGATGATCTCATTGTCTTGCCCATGTGCACCAACCTTGAATATGTCAAGATGGGAGTAGGGCCTAGCAAGTAGGCACTGAACAATCCTGGAAAGCATTAATAATATGAAGTTTTCCAGGCTTTTCCTCCAAAATGTTATTGCCATCATATTGATCATTTTAATCATGTAAACAATCAACTGCTAACTGGAATCAGGTAGATCAGTTCATACAAGATCTTGATTCATCCAACATCTTAATATCTTCGACTCGAAGTTCTACTGTATTGAGAGTATGACCAGAAGCAGGTAATGATTTGTCATGATTTCAATATTCATAGGTAAACTCTTCTTTATTTAACTTAATAGTAGATACTAACCACTAAGCAGTTATTTCTTTAGGAAAAGCATAGAGAAGTTAAGACTTGATACACACACAGGCTCTAAACAAAAGAGAGAACAGAACTACTCTTCCCACGGATATCAAAGGGAATGTCAAAGTAGAGAGAAGAAAGTAGGTGGGTGAGGAATGTAGGCCCAACTTTAGAGAATGTAGAGAGGAAAAAATGTAAAAAAGATGCATCTTACTTTGGGACATCCCAAATACAAGACGTTCACTTAATTGTGGGATAGAGGGAGTACTAGCGACTAAAATCCTGCAATCAATAGATATGGCCAAAAATGTGGTGAGCAAGAAACAGTTAATTACACAGATCAGAAGTTCACATCTTACAGCTCTCAATGCTCCATTGCCAGGAAAACTCTCAGTCAGTGGCAGTTCCTCGCTTGCCGGAAGAAGCCCCTGCTTTTCAACCCATTGTCGAGCTACATCCACAAGATTACCACTACTTCCTCTAATACCTTCTTTTGCTGCAATATCTGCTTTATTACTGACCACAATGTATGGAACAGGAAGACCGCCAGGGCCTCCAGATCCCATTGGAGCAGCAAAAGTCCCAGTTGCTGCAATCTCTTCTGCCCATTTATGCAAACTTGTTTTTGTTCTTCTTTGTGAAAGATCATAAACAAAAATAACACCTGCATATGTCAAATATATTGAAAGCATATACCAATAATTATACATGTTTTAGCTCAATAAAACATTATTTCAGTACAGTTGCCTGCTTGTCAGAAATCAGGAACAATCTAAGACCTCAATCAGAAGCACTCCTCTTGAAATTTAAAAGGGAAATGTGGGTGACAATATAGTCTTAGTGAATGATAGATACCCTATAAAGCATGTAATTTGTATTCTCCACATGTAAGATCACAATGCAGTAAAGCGTATAAAAAAACCTGCCTTTCTTCCATTTTGAGTGGCCTGAAGTGCAATCAACTAGAACAACTGTGCCAATAAATTTTAGTCCCTCCCTTTTAAGTTTCTTAGTTGCAGATTGAACTCCTACTTTTCTCAGTAATCATAAATCAGAAAGATCTGACACAATGTTGGAGCATCCTTTCAAGCTGCCTTTTATGCATAAAAAAAATAATTAAAACTTAACATCCAGCCCTATATTATTGTGGTCATCTTAAGAATATATCAGCTTGTTTTGGGAAGATTTTCTTTTTTTCATCTCCATGGCATCCCAAACAAATCTTTGGATTAGTTCATCCTGGTTCAAATTAGCCTTTTGAGGGATAAGTAGGCTGGGTTGGCTTTGGAGATGTTCTTATATTAACGGGGTGCTTTGGCTAGACCGCTAGAGTCTATACCTCAAAGTATGGAAGTGGTGGAATTCCATTCTGCCATGGGGGAACGTGATCACAGACAAAACCGTGTAGGCCTACTGCAACAAAGCAGGAAGAACATGAGGTATAGGACTGATCATGACTGACCGTAATCAGCACCACAGCCTTGGTCAGCCATCACTAATCAAATGTGCCTTCAAGTCCTGACATGTGTGCCTGTGGAAAGACATCTGATTCTTAAATCTGTCCTCAAACACTCCTAATCGATACTAGTACAATGTCTTCTAGTGCCTAAACTAGCAAAGGTCTCTAAAGATTAAAGGGTACCTCTAGTTATATAGACATATATACATACATACATAATGAGGGTGATGCATCAACTATGGTTGAATCAATGAACAAAAACTGTTGAGATTACTTCTCTCTCTAGTTGCTTGTCTAGAGTTATTGGGGCTTTGTGATCCAAACCTCCTTTATGCAAAAATTGTATTTATCATTGAAAAAACTTGCTTCTTTGATCTTTGATTTAAGCTAGATTACTGAAGTTGAGTCTTGGATTAGGCCAGTTTGTATCTAAAACCCCAAACTAAGTCCATATCCCTTTTATTTTCTCCCAAACTACAATCGATAAAAGCACAAACATTTTCCACTCGAATTTAAAGATTGCGATCTCATATTTGGTGAAATCCTAAAGTCTAGAAGGAAAACTCACAAGTAACATCATTTCAGACATTGAACTTTACATTTAACATTTTTCAAGAATTGTCCTCATAGTTCTAATTCAATTCAGTAGCTAGGAGATGGCATGGTCCCCTACTCATAGTTCTGTTTCTACCCTCATAGTGATTGCAGAAGTTTCATGCTTCACCATCCTGTAACTTTATAACGAAACCTACACACAGAGTTTCTTCAAAAAGAAATTAAATGTCCGTCAACCAATCATGCAAACCACAAAAACTTTAGGAGGCCAAGACCCAAAACCTAATACTTGTACAAATAATGACTTAGTCCTTACCTATATATTAAAAGAAACTTTATTAGCTATTTATGCATCACGTATAACATGCATAAAGAAAGAAAAAGAACATTGAAGGTGCCAGGACGTCTGGCCCAACCCAAATTCACCCTGCATAGAACCAGGCTGGGTAGCATCGCGAAATGAAGAAAGTCAGTGAAGCATTACTTAAACATTTTACCATTTATTTGAGTATAGAAAAGAGATCGACATTCTCTATAACGATCATGACCTGAGATATCCCATAGCTCAACAAAGAAATCTCTATCAGCGTCACCTTTAATGCTATTTGAGGAACTACTAGGACTTCCATAAGTAATGTGCTGAAATAAAATTACAAAAAAACATTAGGCATGACAAGAGTTAGATTGTAGCTCAGTGATTGCTTCAAATCACAAATAATGCACAAGAAAATTGAATGTAACCTTCACGTTAACTGCACATCCAATTGTTTGCGCAGGACGCGTGATGGAAGAAGCTTTGGTGATCAAATGTACAAGAGATGTTTTTCCCACACCTATCCAGATAAACAAGTGTTTCAGAAATGTTTCAGTTCCAATACTAGAGTAATTTGCATTGCAGCACTTGACATTAATACAACAACCATAATCTAGAACTAAAAAATGTGCTAATTTTATAAAGCAACTCTATATCTCAAGATATATACTTCCTCCGTTCCAAATTACTCGCTACACTTTCCATATAGGGAAGTTTCATAGTACTTGCTACACTTCCTTTTTAGGCAATAAACTCTCTCTATCTCTCTCCTCTCACATGGGTCTCTTTTCTTTTTACTCTCTACCTCTCTCTTCTCCAAAAATAGAAGTGTAGCAAGTAAAATGAAAGGGAGGAAGTATAATTAATTTAATTTCCTAGTATGCCATAATATCATCAAAATTCCCCAAAACCACTTCACTTCCAACCCTAATTGGCTAATTGTTTCAAGATTTTATTTCCTATGGTTCCAAAAACCCGAATCAAAAGTATAATATATAGTAAGAAAACGCATATTTGATATAAAAAAGAATGAATAAATTGTTCTAGCGAACCTGAATCTCCAACTACAAGAACTCGAACTTGTCCACAAAGAGGGCCACCATTTTGGTCCTTATTGTCTCTCTCACGATCCCTCCAAAACATCATCTCTCTCCCTGTAAAACCTAAATCATACACACATTTCGCCCCTTTTTCTGGAAATTAGGTTTATCGATCAAATGCATAAAGAGTTTGGAATGCAATATTTGAACAAGATGGAAGATCGGAGTTCAACTCAAATCCCAGAAAATCAAATGTTAATACAAGTACTACAGATCTGATCTGGGAAATTCGCAATTGTGTGTAATTTGAATCAGGAGATTTCGTTAAATTTAAGACAATTGGGATTTTATACGAGATATGTTACAATGGTAAAGAAAAATGGTGGTTAAGCTCTTTGGTAGCGTTATGGAATGAGGAGAGAATGAAAAGAGCGGTCGAAAGATGTTGTTAACTTTAACTGTTTAGTGATAGCACGCGCGTTCCAACCAAACTAATTCACTTGGCAATTTGCCATATACGGTCTACCACAATAGCAATGGAGTGGACTAGGGTCGGATTTACCAAAGTCTGTACTCGATCGCAACGATTGTTGGAACTTGGAATACTAGGTCTTGAGCACTACTTGTTAGGACTCAAGACTTTAACCAAGTAAATTAGTTGACATCTGTTAATAAACTAAGTTCCGACCAAATTAATTCACTCGGCAATTTGCCATCTACGATCTACCACAATAGCAATGGAGTGGACTAGGGTCGGATTTACCAAAGTCTGTACTCGATCGCAACGATTGTTGGAATACTAGGTCTTGAGCACTACTTGTTAGGACTCAAGACTTTAACCAACTAAATTAGTTGACATCTATTAATAAATTAAACTTTTACTTAACATGGTTTACATTGGCCCATAATGATTTTTGCTTTAAAAGGCCTATTTTGAATATATTCTATTGTCCATCTGATTATTTTTATGTTTTCAACAAATAAACAATCATATGACATGATTTGCTCTTAAATTATATATGGAAAAACCGTATCACTTTGTTAGATTGGATTTTCTTTGTACACCTCAAGAGCTTTAATTTGCATTTAGTTACATGTCTACTTTTTTCACTTACTCTTAAGTAATACTCTCTCTGCTTTTTTTTATTTGCTACATTGTTGTTTTCACTAGTTTTTAAGAGATGTCCCTTTTCATCTTTTTTGGTGTACTTTTTGACCCCTTTAGCATTAAATGAGGTGGGAAAAGGTGAAAAAGTAGTATTTGGGTGGAAAAAGAGAGAAACAAATATAATAGTATTACTTTTTGGTGGATAAAGAGATAAACAAATATAATAGTATTACTTTTTGGTGAGCCAAGTCTCATAATAAGGAAAGTTGAAACAATGTAGCAAGTAAAAAAAAGCAACCATTTAAGGAAAATATAGCAAGTAAAAAAAAGCGGAGGTAGTAAACTAATATTTAGATCCGGGCTATTCCTCGAGTGTTTCATTATTAATATTTAATTTAAAATTATAATATCGAACGTTGGTTTTTTTTTTGAAAGAAAGAGAAATTTCATTAAATGAAGGCCAAACGACATCTACAATAAGTATTAAAGAAAAACAAGATATAATCAGACAAGATCAAATCAAATTCGTCTTCGAAGAAACTACAATGAACCATATCGAGCAATACAGGGCTGCCCCCTTGTATTTGTTAAATCACGCAGCTATTGATGGGGAAGTCTATCATTCTGACATAGTTTGGGGAAGAAAATTCTTGATTTAACCATGTTGACCGCATCTGAATTTCCAATACTTCGATGTTGATGGTCTTGAACTTCAACTAATAGGAACAATCTCTCATACCAATTTTTAAACTTCTACGTGAGAAGAAACTAGAACTAAACTCCAAACTCCCATAAGAGGAGAGCAAGAACCCAAAAATTGGGTAGAAAACTCTCAAAAAGAGAGAGAATGGAAGATTATTAATAACAAAAACAATAAAAACTAGAAGAAAAAAGAAGAATTGGGGGCTTACCATCATCGAAAGGATGATGACATCCCCAAACTCGAACGTTACTTGGTTTAATGGTTAAGACTCTAGTATATAAGTTAGAAGTCATGGGATCAAATCTTATATCATGCATTTTCTAATTTAGTTCCTTGTTTAAGAACGTCTTTTAATATATAATGTTCCTTATCTTTTTTCAATATTGTATGGAAGCCTTTCTCAAAAATCATCTATTAGAATCTGGAAAAATAAGTCATGCATTGGATTAAAGAGGTCATCCCCTCCTCCCAGTTATCCTTGCCTATTATATGAAGATTACAAGCTTCTATTTTATAATGTTTCGACTTCTTTGTGCAAGCACCTATAGGTTATTTTTTCAAACTCGGAATTTTTTAGGGAAATTGATGAATATTCTAAAGGTGTCAATTATAACTTTTAGGTACATATATGGGTGTTTTATTCAACTCTCATAAATTTATAAGCAAAGCATGTTAGAAAATGAATAATTAATGCATGTATGATTAGCAAAAATTTCAATCGAGCTCATTCCTCTATGGTTCAAAGCGTGTCCCAATCTAATTTGAAAAGCCTTTAGCTTGGCCTGATCCTATCTCTTTGACCCAAATGACCCGAGTCGTTTTAGCCCAAAATCCAGCCTAACACGTACTGGAATAGCTCCATAGGAATATAGGATTGCATACATAAAACT
Source organism: Beta lomatogona (assembly GCA_947646795.1). Lineage (NCBI taxonomy): Eukaryota > Viridiplantae > Streptophyta > Magnoliopsida > Caryophyllales > Amaranthaceae > Beta > Beta lomatogona. Next base: position 236,409 of record CANSNZ010001395.1, on the reverse strand, counting down.
AGCAAATTATGCACGCGATGCATACCTAGTTTTTTTTTATTTTTTCAAACATAAATTCTAGCCTTTTGGATATAAACAGGGATAAAAATTTGAACATTAGACATTTTTTTGGGCTAAATTTCGCAGGCTAAGCCTCTATCACTTAACCATTCTTTTATTAATTTTATTTACTTATTCTTTCTTTTAGGCTTTTAAAATTAAACTTGGTAAACTATAAAAGAATGTTAAGTGAATTTATTTAGGATTTCTTATGTTGTATTAACATAGGCCTTGTTCTTTTGGATTGAACTGAACTGAACTGAACTGAAAAAATAATAATAATGATAATAATAATAATGATAATAATTAATAATAATAATAATAAATAATTATTATTATTATTAATTAATAATAATAATAGTAACAACAATAACAATAACAATAACAATAACAATAACAATAACAACAACAACAACAACAACAACAACAACAACAACAACAACAACAATAATAATAATAATAATAATAATACTAATAATAATAATAATAATAATAATAATAATAATAACAACAACAATTAATAATAATAATAATAATAATTATATATAATAATAATAATAATAATAATAATAATTAATAATAATAATAATAACAATTAATTATAATAATTAATAATAATAAATAGTAATAATAATTAATAATAATAAATAATAATAATTAATAATTAATAATAATAATTAATAATAATATTATAATAATAATAATAATTATTATTATTATTATTATTATTATTAATATTATTATTAATGAAGCGAATCGAATTGGCGAATCGAATGTAAGTCCAAAAGAATAGGGCCATAGTGTTTTATATTAAATAAATCATTTCACTTTGTTAATTGGTTGATTTGTCCTTTTTGATGTTATGCTTGATTGTGTGTGTGAATTGATTGATAAGATATTTGATTGATGTAATATTATTTTTTACTTTTTTTAGCATAAATGTACTAAATCCATAATCACTTGAAAAGAAAAATAAGAAGAAAAAAAATGCTTATTGGGGGTCAGGACGACACGTCATATATGGGTCATCCCATTTTACCGTCTCATTCTTAAATATGTCGGTCAGATCCAGCACAGACGAAATGGACTATGTCAAGGCCCAGCCCACCATATACCTTTCCCATACTTGTTCAATCTAGCCCATTTTCAACTTTAGATATCTCTAAATAATTCAAATTTCAAATCATATATTCTCATCGTTAAAGACATCATTAGAGTTTTATTGAACAAGAATAGAGAAGGGGCCATGCCCACCATATACTTTTCACAATTCACATACTTATTCAATCTAGCCCATATCCAACTTTAGATATCTCTAAATAATTCATATTTCAAATCATATATATTCTGATCGTCGAAGACATCATCAGAGAGTTTTATTGGAAAAAAAAACTCAAGAATAGAGAGGGAGGGAGTATAGGTGATCATGGGCCGGGCCGGGCCGCGAAAAAAAAAATTGCCATTGTGCGGGCCGGGCCGGGCCAAAAATTTGTGCCCAAAGCCCGGTATTTTGGGGCGGGCCGAGCGGGCTTTTGCGGGCCAAAACGGGCCGGCCCAAAATTTGGACAAAAAAGTGTTTTTTGGCTTGTCCAAAGCCCGCCCAAAAAAATTGGCCGGGCCAGGCCGGTAAAAAACTGCCTAAACCCGTCCAAAAACCGGGTCAGGTCGGGCTGGAGTTGATCAGCACCAGGAGGGAGTCATGAATAAATCATAGATGGCCTGCGCCACTTGAAAACTCTAGAAAACTCATGTAGGAACTCACTAGGAAGAATCCTAACTCCGTCTAGTAAAGTCATCTACCAAATCAAAGCTCTTTTCATTTGTGCTCCTCAACAAACAAAAGTTGAGGATGGCACGACCAAAATAAAGCAAGAAATACAATCAAACTCCTCCTCTTATATCATCTTTTTATAAACTTTTATTGGTATTACATCAATATTAGAAGTATTACTTATTTTTTGAGTTGGGTAAGTCAGCATACATACAGCTGCATCATTTCTGATCACATGAAAGTTTACTGCAGTGCTGCTGATGCTTCCTTTTCTTTCAAACCAAATTCATAAAATCACCATAACCCCCTGATCATTAACCAACCAAAAAGAGAAACTCAAACCTACCTTTTTTTATTTTCCATCATCTTGTTATAAATACATTCACCGCCACTATTTTTGGTTGCCTCTTTATCTTTTTAAACCCACAAATTTTTGAAGATTAACCATACTATATACATTGTATAATTTGATATAATGTCAACGCCTTTGAACAGAACATTGCTCAAGGTTATAGTCCTTGGTGATATTGCGTAAGCTTTATGTTCCTTGATCTCTCTGTTTTTTTATGTTCTTTCTTTGTTTCTATGGCAGTTGTATTCAATATAGACAAAATTGGCCTCAACACCCTGAACTATAGCTTGGGTGCATTCAACACCACCAACAATAGCCTAAACACTACCAACTATGAGGTGAGGTGCAGTCTGTACCACCAACTACAAGGTGGGGTGCAGTCTGTACTATAAAAACTCACTGTTTTCGGCAACATTTTAGGCTTCGGGGCTCATTTATGGTACGGAATGCACCCCACCCCATAGTTGGTGGTGTTTAGGCTACTAGTCGTAGTTGGTGGTATTGGGTGCACTCGAGCTATAGTTGAGGGTGTTGAGGCCAATTTTGCCTTCAATATATTATATGGCATATTGGCACTAATGTGTTTTTTTTAACAGGGTGGGCAAGACGTCTCTGATTAATAGGTACGTACCCATTTTAAACTAGATTGAAGCATCAAAGCTAAAATAGAGGTGATTACCGTATCTACTAAAAAAAAGGTGGTAAATTGTTTATTATTGGGTGATGAGTCATTTGATTCGGTTTGGTTGCCAACTTGCCATCTAGTACGAAAATTTGATTCATTTGGCTATTTAGATTTTGTTTTAATGAAAATTGTATCAATATCTGAGCCAATTCTGTTTGGTCAAGTCAGGTTTAGCTAGGTTCAAATTGGATAATTTCGAGTTATATAACCAATTTTCCGGTTAATTTTGTTGATGAGTCATTTGATTCGGTTTAATTTTATTTTTATCTATAATATTTTATTTTTAGGGAAAATTTAGCAATATTGGTCATCTTAATTTTTGAGGTGGTTCAATTCGGTTGATTTAATTGTAGCTAAGGTCGAGATTGGGTTACTTTGTTTTTGATAACATTGCGAGTTTTAGTCGAATTTTACTATTAGTTTATGAGTCAATCAAGTCTATGTAATAGAGTATGATGTACGCTTTATGTTTCTTTATAAGATACACACTTTGTTCCTTTCAAAAAAAAAAAAGATATACACTTTGTACTTTGACATTATTCACATGGTTCACTATGATCGCCGTTTGTGAAATATAAATAAAGATAAATATAGTAATACGAGTCTTGTTAAATTCCTGTAGACATATATTATTCAAATATCAACTTTTTATAATTTTTATTTATTCGTAATGGAAGATATTAATGGTCAAAGTTCTGCATTGACAATTGTGAAAGATTATTCACATGGTTCACTATGATCGCCGTTTGTGAAATATAAATAAAGATAAATATAGTAATACGAGTCTTGTTAAATTCGTGTCGATATATATTTTTCAAATATCAACTTTTTATAATTTTTATTTATTCGTAATGGAAGATATTAATGGTCAAAGTTCTGCATTGACAATTGTGAAAGTCAAACGGTGTAGATTAAAAAGAAACCGAGATAGTATGTGCTATGTGTTTTTTTTTGTACGAATGAGCCACAAGGGCGGGGATGAAATCGATCCCAGGATCACCTGGAACCTGGAGGGAAGCTCAAACCTAGTATGTGCTATGTGTACGTATATATGTGTGTTCAATTAAAAATTCCTTTTTCCCCACTTGTGTGAATTGTGATAGATACGTGCACAAAAAATTTAATCAACAATACAAGGCAACAATTGGAGCAGATTTTGTGACGAGGGAGTTGCAAATTGATGGCAAACTTGTTAGCCTCCAGGTGAGTTCTCTTGTATATTATCTCTCTTTTTTACCGGCCACTTCAAAACAACTAATTAAATGGTGTAATGAAAATGAAAAAAAAATTATGTAAAATTGGACAGATATGGGACACAGCAGGGCAAGAAAGATTTCACAGTTTAGGACCTGCGTTTTTCAGAGGAGCAGACTGTTGCGTTTTAGTATATGATGTGAATGTGCATAAATCTTTTGAAGCCCTCCAAACATGGCGTGATGAATTCATCAAACAGGTGATCGAAGTCCCATTTCTTCCTTATGTTTTTACTTGGCTATTATTTATTACTTCATCCGTTTCTTGATAAGTGCAACATAGAGAAAGTGGGGGAATACCAAGGAATGTAAAGAGAAAAAGTTGGGACCACAATAAAGTAGAGTAAATCAAGTGATGAAACAAAAAAGTTGTCGTCCCCTCTTGCTTTTTGGTGGCATATTTGTAATAATATTAAACTTTTTTTTACCATATTGAGCTATGTTGCACTTATTGTGACATTTCCTAAAATGGGAAATGTTGCACTTATTTAGAAAAGGAGGAAGTATGTAGTAGTAGCCTTGTAGGTGTATCTGAATTGTCCATGACAATAACGATACCTTAGTATAGTTCTATTACTACTCTCTCCATTCCCTATGAACTATGTATTGTCGTTTTTACTTATAGAGATTGAAATTGAACTAGTTAATGGCTCGGGCGATGCTCCAAGTAGTTGAGTTGATGTTATTTCACGGTTATTTTGCACATTCATATTAAATCTTGATATTTAGTTCCTTATTTGACTATCTTTTATAGTGTAAATGAAATCTTGACATGAATTCAATTATTGAGTTTCCTTTGAATCATTGATATTTTAATTCATTGGTAAGCATTCTAGCATTTCGATACAAGTTGTAGTTTCAAATCTTGTTGAAGACAAATTGGTTTTGTGAAAATTGGAAATGACATGAGGTTAGGACCCTAGTACAGCGCCATGTAACTAATATATTCGTTTGTTAATGCTTCTTAATAGTAAGTATAATTTCATAGTTAATTTGATAGAAATTATAAACATAATACTTTGAAATACTTCTAAGTATTTACATATGTATATTAATTACGATATGAACTAATACTTTTTGAGAGAGATTAATAGTCAATATATTCGAAGGAAAAAACTTATGGGATGGAGGGAGTAGTAGGAACTAAGAAGGTCAGTGGCTATAAGAACAACATAATAAGCGATTGTAATTGTTTAATTCTCATCTTTTCAATTTCATTGACTGATCTTATCCATCTATTTATATTACCTTTAATCTCAGCCCTCCAACTTTTTGTTTTAATATTTCCAATTAGCATGCATATTGCTAGTGCATCAGGTAAACAAAATAATTACTCGTTTCTTTTGTTTTTTTGGTTTTGTGAAAATCAGACAGATATATCAAACCCAGCCAAGTTCCCTTTCGTGGTGATTGGAAATAAGATTGATCAAGATGGTGGAGCAAGACGCATGGTAGGATGTATACATTTGTAGTACCCTTCATTTATAAAAGATTGTCGATTTACTAACTTGTACTCCCTCCGTCTCCTTTTGTGAGTGCTCCATCCGTTTCATTTTAATTTACTCACTTCACTTTGGGGAGAACCAAGGAGAAAGTGCAAAGTATGAGAGAGCGAAAAGGTGGAGAGATAAATTGAAAAGTGAGAGAGAGAAATTAAAAAGTGGGTTAAAATATTAAAAAGTGGATGACATGGGTGGGAAAAGAGGAGAAAGTAGATGTGACATGTTACTAAAAATAGAAAAAGCAACAGTGTGTAGATTAAAAAGAAACGGACCAAAAAGGAAAGTGTGTAGATTAAAAAAGAAACGGAGGGAGTACTATTTTGTCGTAATTAGTTAGCTTGTTTAGCTTATTGTGCATTGGTTGAGAGCAATTAGGTGGATGAGAAAAGAGCTAAGGACTGGTGTGGGTCTATAAAGTCAGGGCCATCAGCAAGCAGTATCCCTTACTATGAGACTTCAGCAAAGGAGGATGTTAATGTAGATGATGCCTTTTACAACATTGCAATAGCTGCACTCTCTCATGACCGTTCACAAGAATTGTAAGTCAATTCAATGCCTACATCTCTTTTCGTAGTTGAAACTCACTAACATCTACGGTTGTTTGGTAAGCAGTTATAAACAGTGATAAAGGAAATAAATCTTCTCATTTCAATATTCATAGTCATATGATTTCATCTCCAAACATGTGTTTTTTTCACGTATTGTAATTATCACTCAATACCCCTTCCCAAATGGTAATGAAAGGTATTAAAATATTAGGAAAATCTAGATGTTTTGGGATTTAGATAATATCACCATAACTATTACCATTTGAGATTGCTAACAAAACAGGCTAGCTAGTACTATAGATTGTTAGAATAATTTGTACTAATTATGAACTATGGAGTTCAAAAATAATGAAGTAGATAAAAATTATATAATCACAAGCATTTTCGAAACATAACTCAGTCACATAGCTTGGGAGGTCGTGTGAGTGATACCAAAAAGTGGAAGAAAAATTTGAGGTCTTTGCCCGATTTTGTTATTTTTTGCCCGGAAAAGCTAATAAAAGGGTATTATTTTTTTTTTAAAAAAAAATTTGCCTTAAATGTATTTTCTCACAAAAATTATTAAATGTTACTAGCTCACAACATATGTGTTGAAAAGTACTCCCTCTGTATTTTTTTATCTTTCCTACTTTGACTTTGCATGTTTGTCAATGCACTTATTCTACATTAAATATCTTTCATTATATATTAGTTAAAAATTATAATAATTGAATATTAATAAAGTACTCATTGAGACGAATCAAAAGAGACCACACATAACTATTGTTTTTTATATATATTGAGAAAAATCTAAAAGATTCTCTCTAATTTTAAATAGTGTCAAAATTCTAAGTGAGAAAAATAAAAAAATACAGAGGGAGTACTATTTACCATAAGATGTGCTTAAAGTACTTTAGTTATTCTATCATACTTCTAAAATTACGTATCAAGAAATATGATTGTATGACTTTAAAACAGATGAAATAAGTCACTATTATATCCAAATGGATGGAGTAAATAATACTTCCTCCGTTTTTTAATAAGTGACATAGAGAGAAAGTGGGGGAATACGAAGGAGTTTAGACAGAGAAAGTTGGGACCACTTATATAACCAATCAAATCTGAGTATTGGATAGAGTAAGTAGGTGAAGCAATTAAATGATGGCAGAAATGTAATGAATGAGAAGTATTTTTTACTACTCTGAGCTATATGTCACTTATTATGACATTTCCCTAAAAGGAAAATGTGTCACTTATTAAAAAACGGAGGAAGTATTTTCTTACCATTTTGCTACATATGCATCCGTAACACGATGACTCTATTTTTGTTATGCAGATACTTCGAAAGCATAACGGAGACAGGTTCTCTTTCAGAAATAGTCGAACAACAGAACAGAGGATGCCCTTGCTAAATTATTTTGTTCTTGATGGTTTTTCTTTAAATTGTTGAGGTTGTTTGATTCTTTTGCGTTAGATGTACACAGTTTGCGTGCACCATATGGGGATTTGATGTCATGGACTGGTTGTTCTTGTTAAGTTGTTATTGTCAGGGATAATGAGAAAGTTCTAGCTGATCCAATTTTATTTTTATGAATTTTTTGCTGTAATTATGAACATGCACATCCGTTGGAATGTGAATAATTCAAAAACAATCAGATATTTGAGAATTTATTGTTTTCTTTTTTCAATTCGAGGTTGTAAGTAAACAAAAAGGAAAATTCCATGTAGGGGGTGCAGGTATGTGGATAATGACTATAAGTTAATTCTTTCAGATTAAATGTTTCAAAGAATAATTCAAAAATCCGATTGAATTAAAAATATAATAGACGGTTTATATTATGTAAGAAACATATGTATATTTTATATTAGATATTAACAAATAGATATTCATGAATATCCAGTGGTGTTGGATCACAAAGGTCTCTTGGGATCGTGTGAAAAAGGCACATGATCTGGCCATTTGGTGCCGCAAACACAGGATAAATCTTAACTAGTGTTTACTTTTCTTGTTTTACTTCTTATGTATCTAAAACCAAAAAAAAAAAAAAGATAAGTCTGGATTCCTCTCAAATAATTGCTTGTTGCTACGTGGAATTAAATGAGGTGAGTGTTTTTCTTTAAATACATACTCCATCCGTTTCTTTTTAATTTACTCATTTTACTTGGGGGAAGAACCAATGAGAAAGCACAAAAGTATGAGAGAGAAACTGAAAAGGTGGAGAGGGAAACTGGAAAAGTGAGAGAGAAACTAAAGAATGCGTTAAAATATTATAAAGTGGATGACATGGTTTAGAATAAGATGATAAAGTAGATGAGACATGTTACCAAAAATAGAAAAAGCAATAGTGTTCAGATTAAAAGGAAACAGATCAAAAAAAAGTGTGTATATTAAAAAGAAACGGAGGAAGTAGTAAATAGTAAAAAAAACATATTAACTTAGACTTGAGTGAGCCTTCAAATGCTTATCGCACATGCAGTAATACCCTTTAAAAATGGTCATGCTCGACCTATACAAAATTGACGCAACTCATCTTTTGGATATTGAACAAGATTTTTGATTCCAAAACTCGATTTAACCCGAACCCAAAAACCTAGAAATTAGTGGGTCAAATGAATTGGGTCACAGGGTAAATTTGAGACCACTAGCATAAGTAGGAAGCAAGCAATGAAAAGAAAGTAAGGATAAAAAAAACAATTATCTGCATATTGCTAAACAGCAACTCCTATATGTTCATAATCAATCATGGTCATTCATAAAAAGTAGAAACTATTGAATAACTCTGATTTCGTCAAAGTTTTGATTAATTGACGTGCTTGGTGGCATTTTTAAATTGAACAAGAAAATCTTTATAAAAAAATTCCAATATATAAAAAGAAGCAGTCATGTGAGGTTTAATTGAGTACAATACGAAAATCAAACTTTTATAATTTTTACCAAATTGTAATTAAAGATATTAATGATATAAAACGTGCATTGGCAAACGTGAAAATGAGAAATGGAAAGTCTATTGAGGGACGGAGGGAAGATCCCACGTCACATTATTGTTTCTTACATACTAGTGAAATAAGGGTTAGACTTAAGTATCACATATGTAGCAACTAGCAAGGTAGACTAAAAAAGGCTTAAACAAACTAGATATTCCATCCAAAAACTTATCATTCCCATGAAAGCTAATCAAAGCTCGTGGTACTAAATTATGTTGGTCAATTCATAGAATATCACAATTTGCCACTTGATTGCCGCAATCTTGCTGCCCATCACCCCATGCAACTTCCTAGCAAAAGCTAGCAATTATACACTCCTTATACTCCGCCAGTGCAGTTACTGCAACTTAAGTTGAAGCCGGCAATCATGAATTCAAGTTAATATAGTTGACTGACAACTTATATATGTAGATTAGAACTAATTTCTGACAAAACAAGGTTTTTTGGGGTTTCCCCTCTATTTCACCAAAAACAAAAACAAAAAACAAATTACTACATCGTTTTGGCCTTTTACCTTGTGCAGTATGCGCCTTGTACCGTTAGCTTAAAAGCTACGTAGAAGTAAGTTCCCTTGTATCGTTTCCGGATGCTATTGTTGCTTTGGTTCAAGATGATTTGATGAAGTAAGTTCCCTTGGGGGTTCCGTTCAAAAAAAAAAAAAGCTAGGTAGAAGTTAGTAGTTGGTACAGCCTATTACTTATATCTTAAATATATGAACCCTAGAGATCAATACAATGGATTAATGGAAGTCAAACACTGGTATGCAGTTTAATTATCCAAATGAATCACAAGTGTACATAATCATATCCAGAAATAGAAGTTCATATTACGCAAAAATTAAGGCAGATCATACATGAATCTTGCTTTGTCTATATACTTGGTTCAAACTTTGAAACTACACAGCATGCACATGGTCACATCTTTCAACAATTTCAACACTGAGTTAATACCCTGAAACCATGAAAAAATAATACTTTAATAATAAACAACACCAAGTCAAATATGAAACTGTGTACTAACTCGTACTTTCCTAGTTCTAGGAGGTAATTCTCATCAGGACAAGAATATAAATATATGCATATATTGCATACTTGTTCTCCTTAACTGATTCTTGTAATAACACTCACTTTGCTCCGATCATGTTAACCTTTAAGAAACACTCGCTCACAATTACAATCAGTTTACTCATAATCTTTGCTATTAACATTATATTCTATCCCCTAGTGGTAGAATCCTGTAATGCTATAGATGAAGAGGCATTACTATATTTCAAGCGTGGGATCCAAATGGACGGGTGGCAAAAATTAGCAACATGGGAGCCCGAGACCGACTGTTGTGCAGCCTGGGAAGGCGTAAAATGTGATCCTGCCACCGGAAGGGTAGTTGAAATTATCCAAGTCGGCTTTTGGGATGAATTTGGCGTCGAAACACTCATGTTAGGTACAATCTCTCCTTTCCTTGGCAATCTCACCTATCTTCGTGTCCTTAACCTTAAAGGCCTGGGAGGGTTAAGTGGTCCAATCCCTTCCCAACTAGGGAAGTTGTCACGTTTAACCTATCTTTCACTAACTTATAACGACCTGAATGGTTCAATACCTGCTTCACTTGGTAATCTCCACAAGCTAAAATATCTCTTCCTAGGCAATAATAGCCTCTCTGGCACCATACCCAACTCTCTTTTTCAATCATTGAGCTCACTTTCGATATTGGAACTTGAAGGAAATCAATTAACTGGCTCAATACCTTCTTCTATTACCAAATTGATTTCACTTAACAAGCTTTATCTTAGCAGAAATTCTTTCTCAGGTAAATTTCCAAGTGGTATTGGCAAACTAAAGCACCTCATACATATAGATTTGTCATATAATCATATTTATGGAAGTATACCAGATTCCATAGGCACTCTCTCCCAGTTACAAGCATTATTACTCACCTATAACAATCTTAGTGGATCCATACCATATACTATAGCGAAACTCTCTCTGTTGCAAGATCTATACTTAGATCATAATAAATTCACTGGAACCATACCACATACTCTAGGCAAACTTTCCAAACTGAAGAACTTATACCTTGATCACAACAAAATCACCAGAATCATACCATATTCTATAGGTAAACTCTCCCAATTGCAGAATTTATACCTCGACCATAATAGACTCACCGGACCCATCCCTTCTTCCATTGGCAGCCTTGTTTCTTTACAAGTCATGGATTTGAGTCACAATCAATTAACGGGCGTTTTACCATATTCCATAAGCAAACTCACCCAAATCCAAAGAATAGTGTTAGAGAACAATAAGATCACAGGAAAGCTACCACCAAATATCGGCCATCTAACTGCATTATATGATATCATGTTCTCAAACAACCAATTTGTAGGCCAAATCCCTTCAAGTTATGGCAATCTTTCACTCTATTCTCTACAATTGTCAAACAATAAACTCATTGGCCCACTCCCTGAACTTGATAAATCAAAAATATACAAGCTAGACTTATCCTATAATCCACTTGGGTTAACAAAAATACCAATTTGGGTGTTCAATAATTCCAACTTCTATAACCTAACATTAGCCGAAACCGGGATTAAAGGGCAATTACCACAATCGGTATCTTCCCCATATATAACTCACCTTGATTTATCAAATAATCAAATTACAGGAAAATTGCCTTCATGGATTGGAAAGATGAGTATTCTGCAAACCCTAAATTTATCCAATAATAGATTTTACTCCACCATTCCTATCCAATTCAAAGATCTTTATCAACTCTCAACCCTAGATATTCACGGAAATAACTTCACGGGATCATTAGGAATGATTTTTGATAAAGTAGGTTGGGAATTCAACTCAATTGATGTTTCTAACAACAGATTCAAAGGTCCAATCGACAAAAATATAGGTGACAAACCTGCGATGAGAGGCGTTACTTCATTGATATTGTCGAGGAATCCGTTGGGAGGAACAATACCAGTGTCGATTGGAAAATTGACGCAATTGAAAGTGTTGAAGATGGTAAATAACCGGATTTCTGGAAGAATTCCTGAAGAAATTGGGAATGCTGAAGAATTGACGACGATTTTGTTATCGAGGAATAGGTTAAGTGGAAGAATTCCGAAAAAAGTGTTGAATTTGGGAAATTTGCGACTGTTTGATGTTTCAAGGAATCGACTTAGTGGACAAATTCCTGCACATAACACCAGTTTTCCTGCTTCTGCATTTTCAGCAAATGTTGGCCTCTGTGGTGCTCCGCTCCCTCCTTGTAGAACTACGTAGAAGAAAGAGTAGAGACTGTAGAGTGGTGGATCCAGTCGATAGATACTTTGTCGCGGATGTTATTTAGCTTAGTTGGTAAATTATTATGGGATGACATCCAACATCTGGGATTGAATTCCGTCTACATCCATTGTGTTTAATGGCTCATTTACACCAAAAAAACAAAACTTTGTCTTATGTACTTTAGATTGTGGATTCAAATCTTTGTCGCATTACCAATGTTTGCATTATTAATGTATGTGAATGATGTGGATAAAATGTGGCAATGCGACATTAGAAGAGAAGAGGGTGTGGGTGTGAGTGTGGCGGGTTATATTTTACTCACGTTTTTTCAACAATAAGTAGATTTTGTGTGTTAATAGTGAAATTGTAATGGATATTGTTTCACAAGTGTCAACACATATTTGTGGATTGTTTTTTCTTCTGTTCTTTCATTTGCTATCCAAATGTTGGTAATAATTCACCAGGGATGATCAAAAGATTGGGTTTGGAACGAGTTTAATAAGATCTAAACTTGGAATGGGAATTTAAAAAGTGGACCCAAACCTACCCCAAATCCTATGGGGTCTTACCAATATTGGGGACGAAATGGGTCCCTAATTTATTTTCATTTACCACCAATTAATCATTTTCTATATTTATTTCTATTGCCCATTTTTGTTTTACGTATATAACAAAGTTAGCAACGTCTAATAACCACTGAATGAATGATGAAGCAATAAAATTACAGCTCAAAACAAATCCTTAATATTTAGTTCAATCCTTTATGCCTACATAAGTTTCATATACTTAGTACATAATGAGAATATAAATTTAGAATTAGTGTGTAAGCTATAAGTTCTATTTCCAAACCCGACCTAGGAACATCTAGATGCTGATTTGACCCAAACCAATTGTAATTAAACAACGTGGACCCATACTGTTAACTATTGGAGATAAGTCTTAGCTTTGCCTAAGTTTATCTCATCAGTTAGCATATTCTTGTGCATAATATCTTTGTATAGGATATTCTCCTTACTGATAACTTTTGTATTCTGCTACATGTTGTATATTCTGTTATCTTTCTTCTTATCTTCTGTATTCAGTATACTTATCTCTAGATTACGTAGTGAACTAGTGCTGTATAAATACATCATTATTATTAATGAGTTAACCAAGTCTTCTCAACCTTTCATGGTATTAGAGCAAGTTACTTTCCACCTCATCTAAAAACTTTCGGCTACCCTCTCCTCTTTCCTATCATGGCCTCCACCACCATTCCTAATGACAGTGAACCCAAAACCCCTCTTCTTGTTGTTACCCTCACCAATATCATTAAGCTTAACAACACCAATTTCCTGTCATGGAAACTTCAACTTGCCGCCACTCTCGTTGGCTACGATTTGTTCAAATTTCTTGATGGCACTCATGCGTGTCCACCCTCCACCATCACCACCACATCCCCTGCTGCCACCACCCCTAACCCGGCATACACCACTTGGGTGCGCCAAGACCAACTTCTTTTTGGGGCCATCATTGGTACTCTTGACTCCACTATTGTTCCCTTGGTGTCTCGTGCTTCCACGGCTAAGGAAGCATGGGATATCCTCTCCCACACCTTTGCTCGCAATTCCCGTGGTCATTCTAAGCTCTTAAAAACTCAGTTCCGCAATATAACCAAAGGCACCCGCACTATTCCGGAATACATGAATGCCATTCGTGTTTGTGCTGACCACTTAGCCATTCTTGGGGAGCCCATTACTCCCGAAGATCTCATTGAACGCATTCTTGATGGTCTTCACGACCCTCATTTCACTCCTGTTATTGATGCTGTGAATGCTCGGGATACGCTTATTACTTTTGACGAGTTGTATGAGAAACTTTGGGTTCGTGAGGGCTCTCAATCCACCACCACTCCTAACCCCAATCCTCTACCCGCCACTTTCTCTCCACACCACCGCCCGCCAATCCCCACCCCCCCACCCCTCCCCGCCGCCTCTTCTTCCTACACCCCACGCTACTCTGCCCCCTCCAAACATGCCGCCTCCTCCTCCAAAAACAAATCCCCTCCCCCCAAGGGCTATCAAGGCAAGTGTCAGTGGGGTCACACCACTGGCCACTCTCTTTATCGCTGCCCCCTCTTCCAGCAAACCTTCCCTAATGCACGCCCCACTCTACCTCCTCCTTCCGCTGCCCAAGCCTCCCCGCAAGCCCATACCGCTGTCCTCCCATCCTCGTCCTCTCAAGCCTCTTGGCTCCTAGATTCGGGCGCCTCTCACCATGTCACCACTGACTTGTCCAATCTCTCCCTTCACCATCCTTACGATGGCTCGGAGGAAATCATTATTGGCAATGGTATGGGTCTTCCTATCTCTCACATTGGTTCCTCCTCTCTCTTAACTTCACATAAAACTCTTCATTTTTCTAATGTACTTTGTGCGCCTACCATGACTCGCAATTTACTTTCTATTTCCAAATTATGTCATGATAATAACCTTCTAATTGAGTTTTCTTCTGATTCTTATGTTCTCAAGGATCGCACAATGGGGACCATTCTCCTACAAGGCCCTGCTAAACACGGTATCTATGAACTCACATCCTCAATTCATGCGCTATCCACCACCACATCTTCGGCGCTTGATTGGCATCATAAACTTGGGCATCCTTCTTTAGCTATTTTCAAGAAATTAGTTTCTACTTTTCATCTAAATGTTTCTAGTACTTCTAGTTTGCATTGCAACGCTTGTCATTGTAATAAGAGTCATAAACTCCCTTTTTCTCAATCTACTTTAGTTTCATCATCTCCACTTGAACTCATTTACACAGATTTATGGACATCTCCTGTTTCTTCTATTGATGGTTTCAAGTATTATGTGATATTTGTTGATCATTTCACAAAATATATTTGGTTTTACCCTCTCAAAAAGAAATCTGATACTCAAGCTGTATTTATTCGTTATAAAGCTCTTGTGGAAAAATATTTTGAGAAACCTATTAAAATTCTATACTCTGACAATGGTGGCGAATATGATGCCCTCTTCACTTTTCTCACCATTAATGGTGTATCTCATCTCACATCTCCTCCCCACACTCCTGAACACAATGGCTTTGCTGAACGTCGTCATCGTCATATAGTAGAAACAGGACTCTCTCTTCTCTCTCATGCTCAACTTCCATTAACTTACTGGACATATGCTCTCACTACGGCTTCCTACCTTATTAACCGCCTCCCTACTCCCACTCTCCATGACAAGTCTCCGTTCCACTGTCTCTTTGGTCACCCTCCTAACTACTTAAAACTTCGTAGCTTTGGATGTCTCTGTTATCCATGGCTCAAACCCTATTCCAATCATAAACTTGATCCCAAGTCCAAACCATGTCTCTTTCTTGGTTACTCTAAAACTCAGAGTGCCTACCATTGTTATGAACCCATCACAAAACATCTCTACACATCTCGCCATGTGCGGTTTATTGAAACAGAATTTCCATATTCTCGTCTCACCTCCTCACCAACGCTTCCGCCCACTCCATCCATTGACTCATGGTGTCCCACGCCTATTCCTCTACCTATTCTTCCACGCCCCACATCTCCACTTCCCCCCGGCCTCGGCACCCCCACTCAACCCCCACTCCCGCCCCTCTCCTCTCTCCCCACACCCAGTGCCACTCCTCTCACTCACCCGCATACTCGCTCAACCCCTCACCTGATCCTATCACTCTCCCCTCGCCTACACGCTCAACCCCCCCCGCATCTCCCGCCCCCACTTTCGTCTCCCGGCCCCCCCCATCCTCGCCTATGCCTTCCTTATCCTTCACACCTCCCGCTCAGCCTGATTCCCCTCTCCCTCCTGCGGGTGTTATCACCCGATCCATGAATAACATCCGCAAGCCCAACCCAAAATATGCCAACCACACTCTTGCTCTCTCACGTTCCCCGGAACCCACTACGGCTCGTCAAGCTCTCCGCGACCCTCTATGGAAACAGGCCATGGATGCCGAGCTTGCCGCACTTCGCAATCTTGGCACGTGGGACCTTGTTTCACCAGACCCCAGCAAAAACCTTATTAAATGTAAATGGGTGTTTCGGACTAAGTACAACTCCGATGGTTCCCTAGATCGTTACAAAGCTAGACTTGTGGCTAAGGGGTTTCAACAACGTCCCGGTATTGACTATACGGACACCTTTAGTCCGGTTGTTCGACCGGCTACCATCCGTACTCTACTTACTCTAGCTGTCACTCATGGTTGGCACTTGCGTCAACTCGACATTAACAATGCCTTTTTGCAGGGTACTCTTCATGAAGAAGTTTACATGTCCCAACCCCCTGGTTTTATTGATCCGGTTCTTCCTACTCATGTGTGCAAGCTCAAGAAGGCTATTTATGGCCTAAAGCAAGCTCCTCGAGCTTGGTACACTGAACTTACAAACTTCTTACTTGGCATGGGGTTCAAACGTGCCGTCTCTGACACCTCCTTATTTATTTTGTCCTCTCAAGCTCAACCTATATATTTAATTGTTTATGTTGATGACATTATAATTACAGGACCTCATGCTACTACTCTTGCACAGTTTATTACTACGTTAGCTAAACGTTTTGCTTTGAAGGATCTTGGATCTCTTTCCTACTTTTTGGGAGTTGAGGTTGTTCCCACTGTTCATGGTCTCTTTCTTAGTCAGCGGAAGTATATACTTGATCTTCTTGATCGAATGGGCATGTCTGATGCTAAGCCCGCTCCTACCCCGCTGGCTGTCACTCAATCTCTCTCGGCTCATTCTGGCACTCCCCTTCATGTGCCCAAAGATTATCGTGCAGCGGTTGGTAGCCTCCAATATCTTACATTGACTCGTCCTGATGTTGCCTTTGCGGTAAATCGCTTATCTCAATATATGCAGAGTCCTACCACTGATCATTGGGCAGCTCTCAAGAGGTTGCTTCGTTACTTATGTGGCACTCTTGACAAGGGTCTAACGATTTATCGTGATTCTCCTTTACGCCTTCATGCATGTTCGGATGCCGATTGGGCGGGTGATAAAGATGATTATGTTTCTACCATGGGTCATATTTTATTTCTTGGTCGCACACCTCTTACTTGGTGCTCTAAGAAACAGAAGTCTATAGCTCGCTCATCTACTGAAGCGGAGTATCGTTCCGTTGCATCTACTACTGCTGAACTCTTGGGTATTCGCAATCTTCTTACTGAACTTGGAGTTCACTTGGCTCACACTCCGGTAATTTATTGTGATAATTTAAGCGCCACACATCTAAGTGCAAACCCGGTTTTCCACTCCAAGATGAAACATCTCGCCATTGCTTTCCATTTTATTCGTGAGCAAGTTCAATGTGGTGCCATTCGTGTAACTCATGTTCCCACCGGCGATCAACTAGCTTATTTTTTAACCAAGCCGTTGTCACGACCACGGCTTGATACACTTCTATCCAAGATTGGACTTCTTCCTCGTACGTCCATCTTGCGGGGGAATATTGGAGATAAGTCTTAGCTTTGCCTAAGTTTATCTCATCAGTTAGCATATTCTTGTGCATAATATCTTTGTATAGGATATTCTCCTTACTGATAACTTTTGTATTCTGCTACACGTTGTATATTCTGTTATCTTTCTTCTTATCTTCTGTATTCAGTATACTTATCTCTAGATTACGTAGTGAACTAGTGCTGTATAAATACATCATTATTATTAATGAGTTAACCAAGTCTTCTCAACCTTTCATTAACATGGATTAGATTTAACAAGGTCTAAGTTGAAATTCGGACCCATTGTCATCACTACATTAATTTGTCCCCTATAAGTTTTAAGCATATGGGTTCCCCCTAAAGTATTCCCAAATAGGTCATCCTTTCAAACATTTAACCATCAATCACGCTTATGGGCTAGTGGTGTGTATGAAATGGTTTGAACCTTGGGCCGATCAACAAATATAGCTCCGGATGTAGTATACAAGATGGCTTTCTCTCCCTTGTTTCTCAGTCACGAATATATCTAATACACTTCTTATTTAAAATAAAAAGGTCAAAACTTTATAATATACTTCCTCTGTTTTAATTTAGATTCATTGTTTGTTTTTCCTTTTTCCCAATACTTCTTTAACCATTAATATATCTAAAAATATACAAGTAAAGATTATAAGGAATTTATATTTAGAATATTCACATTGAGACAAATTGAACAATTCTCCACTTAACTTTGTTTTATATTTTTCTCGGTGAGAAAACAGAGCCAAAATTAGTTGATAATGCCCAAAGTAATCAATGAAAAATGTCAACCACAAGAGAGTTTCTTCATTGCGATTTGCGACCGTCGCAAAGAAGAGACAATAAATCAATGAGAATTGCAGTTCTGGTTCTGGTTGTTGCGTAACCCAAAAAAGAGACGGCCGCGATTTGTCTACCCTTCCTTGGCTACATCTCTACAACTAGAAGAGTGCAGAAAAATCTGTCCTAAATTCTGTGAATTGCGCCGATTACAATTACTCCTTCCTAGTTCCTACCCAAGAATATTCGAACTCCAGATTACTCAAAACACACAAAAAAATGGCTTCTTCTGTCTCTCTTCGATGTTCTTCAACAATTTGCAAATTACCCACCAATTCTTCCCCTTCACTTAGCCTTAATCATGGCACTTTCTCCCTTTCTTTCCCTTTAAATCTCAAACGCATCACTCGTTTATCTATTCAATCATCTTCTGCTTCTGGTACTCTCCTTCTCCCTCTCTCTTTTTATGAAATCTTTGTTTTTTTGTTGTTGTATTTGGATTGTTTATGTTTGGGTTTTCTGTTGATTGCCGTATTCTTATTTGTGGGTTAGGTTGGAAATTTTGGGGGATGTGCTGTAGATGGGAACAATCTGCTTACTACCGAATTAGTTGATTTTGATTGGAGTTTGGCTTATGATTGTTGTTTAGTGAAATTTCTCTGCTTGAAAAGTATTCTTTAGGTTACTTTTATGATTAGATATAAGTGTTAATTTGAGCTTGTAAGTCTTGTATTTCTGTTGGTAATACTAATGAGTTTGGTATGTTTTGGAGTTCTAAGGATTTACATCCATTATGATTATTGTTGATTAGGGGATTTATGGTTTCAAAGAGATTCAGAGGTTCTAATTACAGGTAGTTTTGGACTTTTTTAGGTTTATGAGTCTCTGATTTATGTGGATGCTCATGGGATTTGGATTGGGGAACCTTCGTTGACCGTTGTGTCTTTAGAGGAAAGAAGTCCTTTGGCTCCAAATCTACCACCCTTAAGTCTCAACCGCTCTGTCTATATAATTTGCTTTGTGTAGCTCTAATTATTCGATTTATTTGCGTGAATTTACCCTAGCTCACCTTTAAGAAAGCAAGGAAATTGATGAACTATTTGAAGCACGTGTTTGAGTGGACAATAAAGGAGCGAGGCATGGAAGAGTGGAAGGTGTCGTTGGAAATGGAGAGAAGCGCAAAGGCTACAAACTTGTACCTTGATTGGAGACACTATCATGATCAAATGTGACGTCAATCATGGAGATTATCCCCCCTCCACCCCGAAACACCACCTTTTCTCAGCTTTTTGCTTTTCCTAAGTGATTTAATCGCTTTTTTAAGTTGGCAAACTTCATTGCAATAGTTGAAACTATCTAAAATTTCACAGTTGGACATTTCAACTTCACAGAGGAGATGTGGAGCTGTGCAGTGGGCTGCACCGTAGCATCTAGATGATCTTAGCTATATTAAGATTTGAGGGGCCAAACTTGATTTACAAGAGAATATCCATTGTTTCATGGAGGTCTACTATCTCTCTACACTCTGCACCCAACTGATGTCTTTCTCCTTCATTTTTTTCTTCTTCTTTTCCCTTCCTTTGATTTCATATAGTGCCCTTAAATCAAATGCCCGTTATATTTCTTCCCTGGACTACTGTTTGGGATCCCATCAAACATCACTTGTCTAATCCAAGAAACAAAGTTTTGATGGGCAGGGTCTTCCGTCTTTATCATCATCTCCAATTTGTTCTTTGTATTAAGCTTCTTTTCAAGCTGCGACAACTTAAAGAATACAATTTTAATATAATAATTTTGAATATGCCTGGATATAGGATGAATGTTGTCATACTGCCTGAATGGATCACATGGTGAATATCACAAGATAGACTATCTATAACGCGAAATGCATGAAGCTATCTTACTCATAAGGAAGGTGTATTAGAACATTTTAGTACAGCTGATACCGATTGCAAATCCAATTAATTCTAACTTAGTAATTACTAATTGGTGCAACTGAAAAATAGCCAGAAAGGGAAGGAGGAAGTACGAGATCTGTATGATTGTCATTTGTTATTCTAGGGTGTTTTTTTTTATTGGTGATAGATGTTAAGGTATTGGTTTTATTATATTTGGAGAATTATTCCCCTCTCCAAACATGATTCTTTATATATAACTTGGGTAACCTGAAAAAAATGATCAATTTATGATATTAGTAAATTTTGAATAGATTTCCCAAGATACCCCCATTTTGCCAGGGTGCATTCGCAAGATACCCTCAATTTGCTATGCGTGTCTGCTATTCTGCAGTTTGCCGGGGTGCATGCCCGGAATTAGCACACTTGCATGTATAAATTTATTCTCACTGTGGTGCATTCAACTTCTGTCTATGTTGGTCAAGAAATATATGGGGATATGTGGATCTATGCTCAGACTTGGATGTTAAAGTTAAATTTTGGTAATGTTACAACTGTGGTCAGGGGAACCATAGAACGTTGACATGGCTACCCAAGCTGCTAGAGTTGCTCTTCTAAATCCAAGAGCTGACTGTATTGCCACATGTGCATTACAGCATGTAGTGCTTTGGATGATGAATATTTTTTCAGGAATTCTGAAGCCGTTGAATAAGAAAAGCATCACCCACATTTTGGCCAAAATCTCGCCATTTATTCTGAATTTTCTACACATTACCATGTTGTACCATTGGGTATGGGCTGTGTTCATATCCATGGGACAATTTTAGAATATCTTTGCAAACGACAATGGGTTTGGATATGTCTATAACAGCTTAATGCTACATTAGGGAGACGAAGACTTGGTGGTGCTCCCCCTGATACTCAAGAAGTAGAGATCTTTTCTGGTTACTACTTTTTGGGGGTCACCTGATTGCCCCTTTGAGGGAGAGCAACAGAAGAAGAAATGTACACCAGACTTGATGGGTATAACTGGGGCTAGTGTAAAGGGTTATATTTTAGCATTTTTTTAACCTCAAGTTTATTAGAGTAAGCTCGAATGAAATAATGCTACCTCATGGAAAAATTTATACTTGAGAAGTTGAGAGAACTTAAAAAAAAAAAAAAATTCAAAAGTAAATAGATCTCAAATTTTAGGTATTTTGCTCCTTTTGCTGGTAACTGTCATCACTGGGAATATATATATCTGTGAATCTGTCATTAGTACTCAATAATATAGTTACAATATGTGATACCTTTTCCTTTTCTGCATTATCTCTTTTTTTTTTTTTTATATTCTAACTTACTTCTATTACGCTCTTTAAGTTTCGGCAACACCAGTTGAGGGCTTGGCCCCAGCAATCTCTCTCTCTGACAATGCATTGAAGCATTTGAAAAGAATCAGGGATGACCGGAATGATGATGTGTGCTTAAGAGTTGGGGTTAAACAAGGTGGATGCTCTGGCATGTCTTACACAATGGACTTTGAGAGCAAAGAGAACATGAAGCCAGAGGATTCTGTGATGGAACTCAATGGCTTTACTATCGGTAAGTGTTGTAAAAACCTCCCCCCCTTGCCCAGACGTATATGGTCATGCATACTAAAGATTTTGAACCACTCTGGATTTTTTTTTGCATTTTCCTAACCCCTCATAGTAAAGAACATGACACGACGCCTATGCAAGGACCGTTAAAAATATTTTTATTGCTCCCTGGACATGCTACCTAGTGATGGTTGTGTTTAGGACAAATGGCTTTTGGGAATTATTTTCTGGTGACAAGTTCTAAGGCGATATTAATTTATGTGTTTGGTGTGTTCAATATATGTGATGATGAGTTTTTTTCTCTTCTTCGACTTTGTTTTGACTTTGAAGAGCTAAATTTTGTTCTATCCTACTCTCATGAGGGTGTGACAGAAAGAGGATAATTTGTGTGGTGTAGGTTCACTAATTCATGCTTGATGGTGCCGCGATCATTACTTAAAGTGGACTTAGTAGTGAAGAAACTTAAGACAAAATACCTTCATTTCCTTGACTGCATTAGCACTTCTATGAAATGGGTTGGTGATGAAAGAGGAATTGTTGGTAACCAAGACTCCAACAAGAGTAATTTTGGCATTTCATACCTATGCCTCTTTCAATTGGTACTCAGGTAATACCATTTCAGTACCAATTGGACTCAGATAGTACCATTTCTGTACCAAATGGAAGGGACATAGGTACTAAAGGTATCAATTGGAAGAGGCGTAGGCACCAAATAGTATATCTGAATATCTAAATTACCTTGGTGGAGTCTCTTTAGGACTCCACTTGTTGGTTGCCAAGATAAGCTTGGTGATGAAACCCCTTTATGCTCTTTCTTTTTTATTTTGTATCAAGCATGTCTGGCCTTCATCATTATCTTGTGAGATTTGATATCTTCATTATGATTGCTGTTATTGGTAGCAACTAGCAAGCAACTAGCATGTACTATAATTGATGTTGAGATCAAGTAGATCTATTTTTTGTGAGATCTAGTAGATCATAGAAGCTTTTTTTTTGCGTTGATTGCTCTCATTGTTTAGTTTGATGTTTGATCATTATTTTTGATGCTGATTAATTGTATTCACTAGAACTGATATGTGTAAAGCCTGAAAGGGTTGGTGAACTAAGTCTCCTACTTATGACCACATCGGTATAAATAATAGACCAGAATCAATTTTGAAATTTACCAAAATTATAGGCTGCTTTATACCAAGTTATTTAGTTTTGAATGTTTTTCATATTATTCTTTACTATACCTAAAAACTTTAGGAAAGACTCTCATAATAAACTTGAGATGTACTAATAAGTTTAAATGTTGAATGATAATATGTTGTATCAATTCAATTTTGTAATAATAAACTTTAATCAAACATGAACTTTTTTTTTTCATGGATAAAGGATGTAACATTTTTTTCCTAATAGGTAGTTACTAGTAATCTTTTGTTTGTGCATATTGTCTTAGGTGTGGTTTCTCAAGTCTTTTTACCCTTACCTATGCGCCTGTGGCATTTATTTATTTAGTTTTTTTCTATCTGAACTCTGAAGGACTACGTCCATATCTTGATGATAACCTTCTCGAATTTGTCATTCATTTGCAGTTAGTGATCCAAAGAGCCTCCTATTCCTATATGGAATGCAGCTTGATTATAGTGATGCACTTATCGGTGGAGGCTTCTCCTTCAATAACCCTAATGCGTCAAAAACTTGTAGCTGCGGGAAATCCTTCGCAACGTAAAATTGGAAATACATATACATTTATACATGAACGTAAGAAATGTATATGGTGTGGCTTTGTTTGATCTATTGGATTGTGGATATATAGGCATCATGTGTTGAGACTTTTTGACGCGAAATTCTATTCAAGCATCCTTAAGTCTTGATATATAACAGTATTCTATATCTTCCAATGCTGTATCTTTGGGATCTAGAAGTCACGACTTAATATTGAGACAGTTAGACGACGCCTTTTACCAAGTTGCACGAGTATTGTTACTTTCAAATCATACCTTAATGCGCCAGAAATAGTTGCTGCACAGTTGCACCTATTATCATAAGATATTTGGAAAGATCTTGTCACATCCTAATATAAAGTGCAATTCTGATGAGTTCATCAAACATACACTCGATATAATGCTAGAGAGTTGATGAGAAGGGACGACTCAATGTAAAAGAATTTTGTAGAATCATGGTGTATAATTAATTTTGATGGTCTAGGTCATGTCCACCTCCACTTATACTGATCTGCAATTATTTTATTGGATTAGACTATAATTTACTGTTCGAAAACTTTTTTAAGTGATTGAGACTGGATTTTACTTACTTTTGTTGCTTTTCACTAATTAATATTGACTTTTACTTAATATTGTATTCTTACATTGGAGTGAGCACTATACAAGGCCTCAGATTTTAACAGACGAATTAATTAACGGAGAAATTATATACCAGATTATGGATTTATGGTAATCAATGGAGGAAGTTATCCAAATATATTATGGCATGGTTCACTATGTTCGTAGGACATTGGCAAGAATGCCGTGTATGATATAGAACGTTCAGTTGTGTGCTTCAATTTAAGTTGATTTTTGCTACCATTAACATTCACTTCATCAGCCTTGAAGTAGTATCCATAATTGCATCATATGGTGTAAATCTTTCAACTATGCCATATTGCCATCTCCAGTTTTAAAAGGCAAGGTACGTGCAAAATTTGGCAGCATCATATCAGCTTCCGCAAGACAGATTCAAAATGTACGACAGAAAGTCGTTCGTCATAATCAAAACTTTTATCATTTCATGTGCTCAAAAGCCCACACATGATCGAGAAATATAAACACATCCAGAAAAAACATTCAATTGATATCTATTCTGCCAAAACGATGGAATTTTCAGCAGAACAAAATCCAATTTATTTCAAATCAAAATGGGAGAAGGGAAAGGGGGTATTCCTGTCGATGAGCTGAAAAAGCTCAGCCTCCACTCTCCAGCAAGTATTTTCTGGCAAATGGTGAAAAATCCGAGCTAAAATCTCAGATGAAGTTTCGGATGTCCAATGACTTCGCATCAACCATTTTCTCGTCCTTGAATTCCTCCCTGAAAAACACAAGTAGACAAGGCTTGGTAAAGCTCCAAAGCAATGAAAGAACATCACCATTCGCAGACCTAATGCTACAGTCACCATTCGGATGTCCAATGACTTGAGTTGGCATCAACCAAATGTCAACTAATTAGAATACAAGTCACTAAAGTAGGTTTTTCTATAGAGAAAGACAGAAACATACTTCTTGGCTTGAGCTTCCATTGCATCTACAGTTTCCTTCTTCAACTCTTCGAGTTGTGCCTTTGCAATTTTGAGTTCCAGCTCTTCCTCATATTTGGGCAAATCATTCTTGTTGATTCCAAGTCTGTTACAAGTAGGAAAATTGATAATTGTATTAGATAGATCATCTAGAAGAAAATCCACATAATATTCCCAAGCGCATCTCTTAAATATGCAAAACATCATACACAATCTGATACGCCCAACAAAAAGGAAAGATGATTTGAGTTACCAAATGGAATAATCAATCTGTGATGCTTCAATGTTAAAAAAATATATAACATTTTGACAATGAAAGTTCATATAGATTTTAACAAAAAACTCGTCATCTTTATATCAATGCCCTTGTCCACCTATTTGATCATGCTTACTGATGCGCGACTTTGTACAAGGGGGGCTCTAGAACACCAGAGATTAACTTGGAGCTCGCCTCTAATGAGAAGGATCAGCCACAATTGTTGAGATAATCAACAAGAAGAGACTCAAGTTTCATCAAACGAAATCCAACCTCCTTTCTAAAAAAGACCTTTTGGAGGCCATGTGCTGTTCAAGATAAGTGCAGTACAAAACTTTGGAACCTGTTTGAAGAGTAACTTACTTCTTGTTGATCTTCTCGAACTCTGCCGTTAAGCGACTCATTCCTTGGTTATCATCTCTCATGAGAGGCTTCTTGATTTCTTTTTCAACTTTTTCTAAGGCTTCAAACATCAAAGCCTCTACACCAAGGTTATCAGCAAGGCCTCTCCTGCATAATGTAATGCCAATGAATTACATCTGAGATGAAGGTTCTTGGTTTCAGCCAAGATTGTGGATCAAAACTAAAGCAACTAAAGGAAGTGTAAAGGGGTACGAGGAATACTGCAGAAGCAAGGAAAACATTCCCAGTATTCTCCACATACTTGATCCGTATCTCCTGCAAAGTCAGAAGATAAGTACGAGCATCTGGAATGCCCTGGGTTCGGGTTTGGATTGTGTGTTTGATCCTCTGGGACTCCGAGAAGAGATCTGCCCTGTCTCGCCAAAATGGTTCAAAGAATCAATGTTTTAAACTTTAAGCATTATGTCACAACACAGCAAAAATATCATCCAACATTATGTAAAACAAACACATATTAGGCATCCAACCTCTCTCAAAAGACAAAAAATGCTCCCACAATATGTTTTACATCCCCAGAATAAGGTAATCTTAAGGAAGTGAAAGGTGACAGTTGTCAAAGAAAGAAAAAAGAACAAAGACAAACAAACAAACAAAAGGGAAATCTCACAAGACTCTCAGATTATCTGTTGCATTATAATAACAGAATTACAGAAATCTCCCAGGCATTGCCTGATGCTTACCACCTAATATCTAGTTAAGACCTACAATAAGTTGCAAGCAGCCTCTCAGGTGACCACCGAAGCCTCTTCCTGCCTAAACTAAAAACTCAGTATTCCACTACTTCTAGTCCTGCATATCCTTTTATGTCCGGAGTGCAACTATCCTTGTCACATGCCTCAATATTTACAAAATAGGAAGTTTGATGTAATGCTGTCATTAGTAATACCTCACATGGAAGAACTTTCACAACAAAATTTGCAAACATAGAGCAACCTACAAGCAAATCTCAACATATAGATCAAATCTAAGGATGCAAACTATTTGCAAGGCCGTTGCCATTATGCTATTGCCCAAGTACCTTAAACAAGGCTCTAGCCTAGGGAGGAAATTTAAAGATATAAAACATAAGGGGAAAAGAGCAAATTATATACTACCTCCGTTTCACCAATACATGCACCATTTGCTTTTTTACGCACTCCAATGCTCTTCTTTCGACATTAATATCTTTAATTGTGTATAAGTAAAAATTATAAGAAGTTGATAATTGAAATCCTCGCATATAGCTGAATTCAACAAGATCCCACTTGACTATGTTTTTTTCTTACATAATTTTGAGAGAAAGATTGTGAAAGTTGGTTGATGAATAATACCCAATTGAGAAATGGTGCATGTATTGTGAAACGGATGAAGTATATATATAAAATATAGCAGAATCATGTAATTAAGAAATAAAGTAAAAGGAGAGAGATATACTTTTCTCTTACAGTCTTCATGACCTTAGCATATTGTTGTACAGCAGCAGGGTCCTCTGGGTCTATGGTGATCTTTTCCTGGCGAAGTATACCGAGAGCTGTCTCAAACTTCTTCTTCACCTCCAAAAAAATGCCCTTAAGCATCTCTTTTCAGTCAAGCATCAGAATGTCGTGGAGAAGAAGACATGAAGATTGTCATTAAGGAAAATAATTGCTTTCTTTAATTTTCTACAAGATATAATCTTAATGAAACGATTGTTGCAATATGAAGATGAGAAATCCGTGACTCACCATCTCCCTTAAGACCTTTAGGAGCAGATTCCTGGGCAAAGTGGCGAACAGGAATCACATGTTCCTTCCGTAGAATGTTCTGAACAGTATACAGCTGTAGAAAACACAAACATGTCCAACACAATACTCAACAAGTAAATCATAAACCGAAAATGCAATCAAATGAACACATCGATCCTAGCCCGAGCAACAACGTATAACTTTCAAACCCCAAAGACAACAAGCAACTTCATAAAGCATCAACATGACTAGAATCAGCATAGTACAATATAAACAAACAATAAATACCAACCAAAGAACAAATGGTACATAAAGCATTATTTCCATGTCCCTTCTCATACATATAAGTAACACTAACACATTCAACTGAATACAGCTTCTCCTGAAACATGCATTTCTTCATATACACTAAATCACCTAACATTATAATTCCGAGAAAAATCCTTTCAAATGAACAATCAGATCAATCAATTGAATATCTCATTCTACCAATTTTTTCAAATGACTCATTTCTCGTTACATCAATACAAAATCAAACAAATTACACTCCAAATCTCTAAACCCTAAATCGAAACAGCTTTCTTTTGAGTCAACGACCAAGAAGATTATGTTCAAATCGTAAAAGAAAACAAAAATTCAGATCAAAATGTAGCATATACATCGCAGATTATAGAACCAGAAATAGTGAGAAAGAGACAGATAGAGAAATTAAAACCTGCTTGGATTTGGAGAGAATGCGAGAAGAGAACGCCATTGATTGAGACCTGAGTATCGTGTATCAGAGTTGTAAATCTAGGGTTTGATGATTTTGCGAACCAGAGGAACTGAGGAAGAGAGATGGATTGATAGTATTAGACCAATTAAATCAGGACCGTTCGTCCAATTGGGTTTTCGGAAGTTATATTCTTATTAAACCAATTATTTATTTTTATTTTAAAATAAAATTCTCTATGCCCCCATTTTGTAAAAAAAAAAAAAAAAAAAAAAAAACTTGATTGAACTGGGTGCATAATAATTATTGTGCAACGGAAATTATATGATATAAACAATTTTTCATTTGATATAGTCAGTTTTCATTTGATATAGTCAGTTTTCATGATATAATCACCTTTTATATAGTCAGTTTATATATAATATAGTCAATTTTCTAATAGTCAGTTTTCGTATGATATAATCGATTTTTCTTTCTAATATTGTCAATTTTTGTGTGATAAAGTCAGTTTAGGTGTATAATAAATTATTGTAAACCCGTCCACCCGAGACGTTTTGCCCATTTTTATTTAATTTTCACATTTGCACTATAGGAAATGTAATAAAGTACAAAGGGAAAAGAAAAGGTGAGTAATTTTGGTAACTAATTCTAGAGAAATTCTATTTTTCTTAAAGAAAAATATATGCTTTATGTAGGGGTGTGCATCAGTCCAGGACGGAACCGACTGGATCAGAACCTGGAATATTTTTGGACCGGGACAACTATCTAATGCGAAGTTTATTTGGGACAACATTTAGGAGAATTAAAACTTTATTAAAAATTAAAAATAAAATATATAGTACTAAATTTACACCTAGAGCCCTGATAATAGGGACCTAGGGTACTTCTGATCTAATTTGACCCCAAGCACCTTAAGAGTTGTAAAGAAAAGGTACAAACCTTTCATCCTAACACTGGCCCCAAAGGGATTTCAACTCATAACCTCAAGGTCACGAGCACAAATTCTTAGTTATATGCTCTTAAGCTTGATCAACTTAGGTATTTGTGAAAACTCGTACTTTCACTAGTGTCTAGGTTACACCCCCTAAAGAGACCCTGAAGACCTCTCTCACACAAAGAATGAGTAATGGAGATAGACCCACAGTGATCAAGTATTTTTTTTTTAGTACTTTTTCTGTAATCAATAATCACCACTCTTTTTGCTTTTGATGGAAGTTCACGTCTCATTGTCACGCTTTACCATACATAAATGCTGCCCAAGCACAACCATAGCCAAACACATAGTATCGTGTTGTGTTGTGCCTATCTCATGCCCATTTCATGTTACGGTTTTTCACGGAGTTGATCGGCAACCAAGTGCCATCTTTACTTGAGAGCAAGGACGAACACAAGAGAAGCAGAAGAAACAAATTTACGACCTTGATCATTACAAAGCCAAATGCATTCATAAATCGTAAGTAATCAAATTATATCATGCATGACAATCTTTCAATAGAACTAACTCCTCCCCTGTAAAAGGCTCTTGCTCCAAAAACTCTATAGCCAGGTGGTAACACCACTTGAGACAAAATTTTGCAGCCCTAGATGGCAGCTTGCAGAACGAAGCAACTGAAAGACCCTTTCCGAGTAATTCAGCCACTACACTCGAGGGAACTTATTTCTGCATCGCATTCTTCAACAGCTAACGATGAGGCACGCTTACACCCTTTCTTCTCTTGTGTACCTGATCCCCTTGACTCCCAGTTATGATTTCCTCTTTTTGTTAGACTTGTTGCCACGCTCATCTTTACCCCTTTTCTTCTCATGCTTACTGCTGCCAACCTTGCTCTGCTTCTCTGGCTTACTTTTGCTAGATTTTACACTGATTAAGCCACTAGATGGCATCTTTGCACCACCATTGTTAAGGGCTTTCTCAAAATCAGCCTCCACGGCAAACTGTTGAAGCAACTGAGGGTCCAACCCGTCAGCCTTGGCCTTCATGTCATCCTGATACAGCTTACTGTCTTAGTGCAAACACTAATAAATAATGGAAACAGAGAGTTATCCATAGCTTTACTCAGACTACCTTTACTTTCTTTGCTGCATCATTCAGATCCTCTTCCAATGTTATATTGTGAGGCTCCATCACTCTCTGTAAATCAGACATTGAGAAAGAGTTCATCATATTTCACAATCTCAAAGCATTCAGGATGAGATTGCTGACAAAATCAGTGTCGGCTTTAAGCTTTTAATCATACACTACATTAAATACGATAGATAAGCAAGATAAAGCATATGTATAAGAAGAATGTAAAAAGACAAAACGGGGCCATCTTATTTCGAAGTCTATGCACAGAACCTCAACATTTTCTCAGACTTACTTCTTTTAGACGGGGTCGGGTTGATTCAAGTTCCTTGGATGCAACACCGTAGAGGTATTTGTGGAACTTTTTCATTACTTTAATGAACAAAGACAATATCTGCTGCCTTTCTAGTTTCATCTGCCCCTGAAGAATGATGCACGAGATGCATTAACAGCAAAGCTTGCGCATCTAGGATTTTACTTACAACAGAAGCATGAATAATACCTCGTTACTGAAAAATTTGCTCACTAATTTTTTCACAAGAATCAAGAAAATATGGGAGAAATTGCTGGGAGAAATGGACAAGGTAGGGTTAAGGAGAGGGAAGCACTTATAAAGTACGAAGATGTGAGTAATAAAGTAAAAAGTAACAGTAGGCCTCATGTCTCAATATAGAACAAAAAAAAGCAAGTATTTTTTTGTGAATTGGAGTACTCTTCATCTACGAATACTCTTCATCTATATACTTAAAGTTCATCAATAGGCAGTAGGCACCATAGATAGCCTTAATACTTGTAATAAAAAGAATGAATTATCAAGAGACTGCTTTTGGAAACCAAGAATCTCTAGTATTTTAAGACAAATTCTCATATTTAAAATAATGCAGCGACCTTGAGGTTGTGATATTGAAGTTCAAACGGACACAGCTGTTAGAAAAAGCCAAAAAGGAGACATCAAGTACAAAATGACCCTTTTTACCCCCGAACACGTGATGCTTAATATCATAAATTGTAAATTTATGTAATAAAGAGATGCCAAGGGGGTGCCTCCCATGTATAAAAGGGGGGCAAAGGACAAAAGCCTAATAACCGACTCCAGGTCTACAGCTATACAAAAGCCTTATAAAGGCGACCGAAAGAGGGGATTAGTTAGCCAAACTTAGAGATGGAACCTCGATATACGAGATGTTCTGGTTCTGCAAGCCAATGCAGAGCAGAACTGATGCTTGGGCATATGACATTGTAACTGGGACCCTCTCTTGGAAGTACAAATGTGAGATTACAGGAACAAGGTCAAGGATCTGCAAAAACAATATGAGAAACAATGAATCCAGATGACAATCTATTCAGCTTTAGATGCAATCATGCAACAGGAAATTTTACATATATTAGTCCAAGCATGTCAGAAAAAAAAAAAATAGGTACATGAAATCGAGCAGATGACATATTAACAATAGGTAACATTATAAAAACAAGTGACAGGGTGTGTGATCTTTGACATTTATGTACTTCAGTGACAGATGATTCCAACATTTTCATTCAGGTGTACATACTAAACACTACCAGTAAGCTTCCTAATATAATTTGAACCATTAGTTAATGAGTCACCCAATATTTGCCAGCCAAAGATACAAACATAATACAAAAAGGTGGATTTAGCTCTTTTGAGGAATCAAATGCTTCTTATTTAAACTCTCAGTCCTCAGAATAAGAGCACAGCTCTGTACTGTTCGTGGGCCTTGGAATGGTTATAAACCAATGTGGATGCAGGTAACATAAGAATTCAGTATCTCATTCCTACATAGCCTGTCAAGATTCATCTACAGCCTAGAGAAGCTTCCAGAACATGAGAATCAGAAAACAGTTTAACACTGTCAACAAGCTCAGATGCCATCTTTAATATGATTCCAACATCTCAACAAGTGTCCTTGAAGAAACTTGTTGAGCTCCATATTCATTTTCAGCTACTCACCCCCGTCCAAGTCTTTGCTATCAAAACAAAAATTACCTGATTTGACAAAATTATCTTCTAAACCCCTTAATGAAAACCCTGACAATCCACATGTGACCTTAACATGATGCTTCTTTGCTACTCTAGGATCGACAAATCTTCATTTTTAGGAGAAGGGAGGGGGGGTTAGAAGGAAGACTGCACAAAATGATAACATGCTAAGCATCTTAGTCTTAACTTACTAACCTAAGTGAGGTCACTATACTTCTGTTTCTTGAAGTGTTCTAACTCAAGGCCTCAAAAATTGAAATAATTACGGCAAATACAATTTTATGACGATACATAACCACAATATAATTCCCAAATCTCAATTACGAACAAACTAGATGCTTCTCTGAGAAATCAGTCAACAAAAAAATACCAGATGAAAATCCGCAAGATTGTCTGTGTAAGCTTGCAGTCTCTTCATGTCATGAGGTGATATATATTCCTCTATCGCCTTCAAGAACCTGTTCAAGTTCGACTCTGCTGTATCTGACACTGCAAAGTTGATTTTCGGATCCAATATACTACAAAAAAAGTCGGGCAAGAGCAAATCAGACCCTAAGTGCTCTAGTTGATACGTAAGCTGTTGATTGTATAACTAACCTCATTGCAAGCTTATACTCCATGGATCGAAAACTGGAGCCGAGTAGCCTGCTAAACCTTTGCTTGAAATCTAAGTAAAAAGCAATCCAAGTGAGAACAATTCTAACGCACTAAAGAACGAACACTCTACTGCCATAGAAGACTGGCTCACCTCGATAAAATGGACCCAAAAATCCACATTGATCAGATTTATCAACTTCAATATCATCATTATGTAATGGCTTCAGAACCATGCAAGTGTGTTCTCCAGTCACAGCATTCTGGTTCATCACACAAATGGCATCCACAAACAAAAAACAAAATGCCATTAGCAAAAGGAAGTGGAGTAAACGTTACACTGTCAAAAAAAACAAAGAAAATTTACCAAGCTACTGTAAATCTAATGGGATTTTCTCACTTTTGTTTATAACCTTACTGTGTAGAGAAGCGGATAGGTTCATCAAGAAACAGACAAAGTAAATATAAAAATTCTATCCAGTAAGATGGTTGAATCATGGTTGTACGCTTGCAGCATAGCTTCTTATCAATCAATATATTCAAGTTCAACATCCATCTCAAAGAAAGGGTCTTAGCCATATCCGCAACATAATATGTTATGAACAAGAATAAATATCAATCAATTATCAAATCGTTCCCTCAACCTAATCTCCACATATTTATCGTCTTTCCCCTTGAAGGAGATCTCAATTTCAGCTTCATTCTTAACTATGTATTCAATGTAACTGGAATGGAAATGAAAGCGGATTTTGTTTCATATTTACTTCATAGGCTTCGATAATTTTTCATTTCTTGATGGTTTTATACTTAAGTTTTGACTTCCATGAACATATTGGCTATTTCACCAATACTAACTTTGTGGTTTGAATATAAAAATTGCAATATGAAAATTTGACATAGAATAGATTCATAGAAAACGAAGAATGTACATAAATGTGTGTGTGTTTGTATCTTGATTTTTTATTTACTTCTTTAAAAAGAGGCACGCACCTGCATATCATAATCAAATAAATTTAACATACTAAAATTATTATGCATGGTTTATACCCTTCCTTCAGCTCTTTTTGTTAATATGAGCTGGACATTATTTTTCCTCGGTAGCAACATAAATTCTTTTTCTCAATAAAAGCCGTACTTTTATTCCCAATGGCAACAATTTTTGTGCAATAAACAGCCTTATCTCATATCGCTGAATAGAAACCATAGTTAATGCCACACAAAACTGAATTCTAAGCATTAAAGCCTGTGGATATTTTGGGAACACTTTTCATCGGAGTTCGTGTAGTGTTCAGAATCCCAAAACTTGAGTTCAATATGAAAGGTCCAGTCATATTGAATACAAAATTTTCAAGGTACTATTTACCTAGAAATCCTTTAAAAGTGCAAAAAAGTTCCCGTAGAAAGGGGATGTCGGATTTTTCAAAGATCCTGTTTCCAATGTTATTTATTTCCAGATAAATGAGCCAACAATTATCATAGAAGCTGGATTTAATATATATATAACATAAATACATAAAACAAGTTGAAAAACCACTCGTACAAAAGATAAAGGTGGGAAACACTAACTGGAATTTGGCCAATATAGAATGGAACAAATTTGTGCTTCCTCCAAAACCGGAAAAGGTCTAGTGTGAGCCCAAAGGACACACCAATATAATGCAGTTTCTCAGGACGTCTTTCACGAGGATGCACAAGTAAAGGAGGAAGGTCTGTTTTGGGTTTAATATTTTCTTCTAGCAACGAGACCTGCACAATGTGAAGAATCATCACTTGGTGAGCAAGATTGTAATAGCAACATGGAAAAACAAATCCTAAACATAGCACGTTCACTAAAATAAACACCACCAGCCCATCAAACAGAGGCATATGCAAAATAGAGGTCAGTGTATTTAGTCAGGTTATCGAAACTAGCCACCACAATTTATACTCAAACGCAACAGCATAAATGACTAATACTTCATTGTGCAAGATCATACCTATGGGCATAATCACCTCTTAAAACAAGATGAAATAATACAAACATGCAGTCCAGAATTTACCTTTTCGGCTGCTTGAATAATACTGACAGGTAGCTTGTCAACATCGTCTTCATCATCTGTTTCATAAATGGAAGTCAACTGTCCTTCAAAGTACCTGAAGGTCAGCCACATATAAAAACAGCATGATATGGATGTACAGTGTCGAAAAAGCAAAGATTTATTACGAATTTATGATCCAGAACCATGTACTAGCTCCAAAATGTATCTGATCATTCCCAATGTCAATCTTCAAATAAGCTCTAACGCCTATAAGGCTATAAGCTAACAAGAAAGCCGAATTTAAAAAAAAAATCAATAATAGTCAATCAGATATCTAATACTTCCACCATTCTCTTATAAATCACTACATATTCATTTTCCACAACTTTTTCCCTCTCACATATCTACTTTTTAAATGGCATTTGGAGACCATTTGTCTCTCACCTGTCTCTACTATTTCTATTGCCTTAATATTTGTGCACCACCCATACCTAGTGATAATGAAAGAACAAAGGAAGAACATCCTTATTTAGCAACCCAAATTGCAAGGACTCTATCACCTATATAGAAAAACTAAATTCACATATAACTAGAACTGAAGGGTCCATTTGAGAAAGTTGTAGGTAACAATTTCATGTCATCAACCAACCTATCCATGTGAAAGGTAATTAATTCTCAAGGACATGCAAAATTCGACTCTTACCAAGACCGAGATTCATATTGTCGTACCCCTTGCTTTTCTAATAGCATAAATTAAATGAAATAACCTCGAGTAATCATAGAATAAACAATTTTACGGCACTGAAAGAAGTAACATATTGGTTTGGAGTACGTCCAGCGATTTGTGAGGTTTGTTCGTGTCCACTAGATAGAGCCAGCTACATTCATCTTTAATTGCAATATCATCCACCGAGGCTATCAGACACCAGAATGCCAAGCTCTGTTGGCCAAGTTTATAACACCTCGTGTTTTTAATCTCTACTATATTTGGTATTACCATCGCTCATATCCCATACTCTACCCTCACTTACAGATCGACACAGATTCCTTAGCTTAAGTCACCAGAAAATATTATCACTCTTATTGAGATGGCCATAAAACAGTGCCATTCAAGCCCTCCTAAAGCCTTTCACCTTTTAATATGCCATGTCATTTGAGTAGCACGTCAATTCTGCTACTGGAGTGTTTGCTGGCCAATAGTTCAAGACATACAGAAAGCTCTAATTATCCTACATCAATCTAATTTTAACAGTATCAGCCGGTCACCAAGAAGTGCTGGTGCATCTATAAGGTACAGGAAAGATGCCCTCCAAAAGAATGGTATAGAGATAGATATTACCATTGTCAAAACCTTGCAGTCTACACGAATTAAAATTGCATTCTCTGCACTATACTCTTCGATACAATAAATTATAAACATTTTGTAAGCTTCCAATCAGAAGGGTATATTAATAAGACAAGAACAGTTATCCCTAGTACAATAATTATCATGAACAGATAAAACATCAGAGCAATAAGATAACAAGTAATGAAGAAATTGTGAGCAAGCAGGTCATTTAGTTTCACCCTGCAGTTTCTCTTAACGACAAATCGATGAAATTCAATGCAAGGAATCCAATATCAGATCAGACTTGTTTATTTAAGGAGAGCGAACAAAAATCCTTAGTCTAAAATTGCTTTTCAAATGGGATGCTTACAGAATCATGAACAAAGAACAAAGAACAAAGCAATTATATGATGTGTTCCATGATTCCACCATAGCAAGTGTGCAAGTTTCTTTCATCCTATCTCAACAGCCTTAGAAGTTGGAACATTTTAACAAGCATGCTGCACATGTACATATTATATATAGGCCTTGCTGACAAAAAAATTATTAGGGTGTCTATACCTTGCCAACAGCTCCACAGCAACTGAACCATATCCAAGCTGCAGGGCAAAAAAAAAGGTATCAATTCAGTGACAAGGTCAATCCTCCAAGGCAGAAAAAGAAGAAGAAAAAAAATGGTGACAACTCAGCGAGTCAGAATTGTTGATTAACTGAACCAAAGCAATCAATATTCAATAAGAAAAAACAGTTACCCTCATGGCACTAGGATGAGTAGCTATCCGCACAATACGTGCACCAGAAAGGCTGGGAAAAACTGTGTCTCGGAATTGCTCACAGAATTTCCATGGAATTTGATCTCCATGAGGCGAGTGGCCGTCATCTAAACTTCTTATAGCAGATCTCTGAGAGATCTGTCCTTCAAGAGCGACCTGCAGTAAAATTTTAAAGTTCTGATAAGCAAACAGTGTGTGCATATGACAAAGATCATAGTATAGTAGTTATGTCCTTCATTAGAGTATAAAAATTTAATACGTCTAACTGAGATGCTCAAGCAGTGTCAATCACTAAATTCATAAGCACGTCAACTTTTCAACAAAGAATAAAGACTGCATGATACCATAACTAACTAGAGTATTTAGCTTCACATCCTTCCCTTACAAAGTACACCTTTTGAAGATAAAGTTTGTCTTTGCTACAGCTGCCACTTTCGAAAATTTATGACAGGAGACAATGTTAGGGAACCCACTTCAGGGACTATGGCACATTGGAAGAGAGCCAGCTTCTTTTTCGTAAATAGTGCAGAGCTACATATGCACTAAGTAGTTCATACGACTAGGAAACAACAATACCAAAACACAAACTTGAAAAATAAAATTAAATCAGAAGCAACTCAAGCAAATGACAAATTATTCAAACCTGAATCACACACAATATATCAGGAAGATGGTTCTTTGACTCGTCAACAGGACCTGCACAAACAATATTTATAGTTAACCTCTTAAAAAGCAACTTGAAACCACCAATCCATCCAATACTAAGAAATCTCGTTAAAATAAATCACAAACATACCAAGCAGCACAAAAAGGTGATGTGCTGGAGCATCAGCCATAAGTTGCAGGTCATTTGGGGAATTTTTGTAGTGAGATGCAACATATAAAGCCATCATCCTCTGCAGGTCTAATACACGTGAAAATCTAGAAGGTAATACAATACCTAGCAATTTACACAGAAAGTAAGGTCCAACAAATATTCACCTGTAGAAATAGCTCACTATCTTTGTGATATGAGAAAAGCGTGTCACGATTAACATAGTAGAGGTCACATTCGTTGGGAGGAGGCAACCTGGTCAAAAGAAATAATAGAACCAGTAATTACATGTAATTTAGGAGGAAGGACAACCAGTAAATAACCAAAGATTGAATAATATCGAATTGATGTTTGACATAAGTTAACCTAGTGATATTGGGAATATAATTTGCAACATCCAAACAGAGCAACTCGTT
The DNA here is from genome assembly GCA_947646795.1 of Beta lomatogona. Classification (NCBI taxonomy): domain Eukaryota; kingdom Viridiplantae; phylum Streptophyta; class Magnoliopsida; order Caryophyllales; family Amaranthaceae; genus Beta; species Beta lomatogona. The sequence goes on along the minus strand of CANSNZ010001395.1, from coordinate 197,922 downwards.
AAGCCAACACTCAATAGGGTCACCAGAGGCATATCTGATAGATTCATTTAATTCTATCTTCTTGAAAAGACGGCCTGCAGAGAAAGAAAAGCAGAAAATCAGTACCAAGAATCCAGGATGCGATTCCTATGCCTTAGTACAAACATGTTCCATGAATCATTGATCCAGTAGCTTAGACCATTTAGCATTCAGCTAGAATAATGGCCCTCTACCAATGTAACAAAAAAAAAAATTTCAATAAATATAGGGAAATTCCATTTGGAACCATTGTCCTTTGGACTTTTCCATTTGGTACCCAATTTTTTTTGGATTCTATATGGTACCACTGTAGTTTGGACCTATTCTCTACCATAACATTCCGTTATATAAAAAATTAGTTTTGGGTTAAATATGGCTAGTAGTTTGCCTCGTCTGCGTGCCTTGTGCATCGAGAATAGTTCAGCTGAGCTTTGCGAGTCATTTTGGCTCTTATGGCTCAAAATTGAAGTCGGAATTGGAGAAAAACGACTAGAACCTCATTTTACGTGTCAGGAAATGCCTACTTATTTTTTTTACCAAACCGGACCTTAAGTTTGGTCGTTGAGGACAAGAATGACTCCCAAAACCTTAATTACGTAAAATTAGACAAACCCCTAACCTTATATAACCCCGAACTAATGTTTTGTTTAACATAATATTACGGTAGAAAATAAGTCCAAATTACGGTAGTACCATATAGAATCCAAAAGAAATTTGGGTACCATATGGAAAAGCCCAAAGTACAATGGTACTAAGTGGAATTTCCCATAAATATATTAGGGGACAGTGTGAGTAGTTTTAAGTTTTGCAGCAGATTTTATCGACTAAGTCATAAGTTCTAGACTGAATTATATTCTTATAAGCCATCCTCCAGCTAATGCACACACATAGAGGGAAACTCAAAGTCCTTATCGCATTCCTACTTTCTCTCTCTATCAAAGCCTTCTCCTAATTTTTCTTCTCTCTTATCCTCTACCATGTATTTTATTTACATATAATCATCCATATTCCTTAGTGCCAAACGCAAATAATAAGTAACATCTGCACCAAGTGGGCAAAACAAAAGATTCAATGCCTTTACATGGCATGAGGATAGAAAAGCTAAAACCATGTTAGCATTTAGACATGCAGAAAGTGCAAATTAAAAAAACAGCAAAGTCATGATTCTTGAGCATGCCCTTTCAACCAGGATTAGGAAGATTTGATACAGGCCAACTTGAAATTTTAAAGATTTCACACAGAAGTAAGACTTATTTATGCATTTTATGAAGCTTTGCAAGATTTATTATCTTTAACCATTAGCGCCAAGTCCCCCCCCCTTTATCAACTTTAATAAAAGGAAGAATCACCAGTGAGTTACATCAGTATGAAAATGAAAATAATCAGAGGCAACATAAAGTATACTTCGTAGTATTGAATAGTAAATGTGATTTGATTTAGTACGAGGTATGGAAATTGAATATGGGAAGCTAGATGCTAAAAGATAGGTATAATGCATAATAACCCCTCCATTTCTTTATATAAGGGACGCACAGAGCACACTTTCTGAATTTGTTATTTGACACTATATCTCTTATAATATGACACATAAAAATTCTAAATCATACTTTTAGGTTTATCATTAGAATATACTTCCATCATAAATTTTTTTTTTTTATATAATTTTTACAAAGCTAAAGTAAAAATAACTAAAGGAAGATGTGATGTTCTCTTCCCACTCCCACTCCCACTCCCACTCCCACTCCCCCACAACCACTCTATACCATTTTCCACTCTATGACGAATTCCATAGACAAAGAACCTGACCCACTCAAGGTGAACCAGTCATCATGAGGCAATCAAGATTAACACATTGTTTACTTTGATAAGATTAATCTTTCTCCTCTCCCTCCATTCAGTTTATTAATACCTATAGTTACATTTCCTCTTTCCATCAATAGTCATCTTATCAAAAACATTGTTGCAATAAAACTCAAATAGCTTAACATGCTACATCGCTTTAATAGTTACCATTAGAATATATATTTTTGAAATATCAGGAAATACTATTAAGTTTTTAGAAGTGATACTCTTAAACCCTTGGGTCAACCCGAAACTATAAAGCTTGGGTCATGATTCATTAACCATCACACGGCCTAAACCACGAAAAGAGCCGATATCAGCGAAAATTACCAAATGCAAACCCAACATGTTTGCCCACCAATCCAGGAGCCAACTCCAACTCTCTTCAGTGGCACCTACAAGACTACAACTCTTAAGTTTTAGTACTTAATATTTTTCAATCACTGTTTCAGAGTTGCAGATTAAGGTTTTTGCTCTGAACCAGTTTTAGTACTTAATATTTTTCAATCACTGTTTCAGAGTTGCAGTATGTTTATGGTGAACACATAACATGTTCTGGAATGTAAATCACTAACAAGTTGTGTTACACTATCCCGTAAGTATACCAGATACCATGTACCTCCTATCAATTTGTATTTGCATTTTCCAGAACGTACTTCACACAACATACTTCATAGAGTGGAGGAAGAACATAAAATTAAATTAAACTCTAGATTTAAGTTACTTTATTATTGGGGGGAAGAAGTAGAAGACAATCAGTGGTCTCCACATTTTAAGAACCATTTTGGTTGTCTAATCATTGGTCAAATTCTACCCCAGTTTTGATATGCAAACTCAATTCACTGGTCAGGTCCAACCATCCAACCCACAACCCAGGTGAAACTGATGTATCCCCACCCCCCTGTACAGAAGAATACTCTAGGAGTTTCCCAGGATAAAAAAAAAAACTGCCATTGAAAGATCCTTTCATACATAAGACGTAACCAGAAGTTCTCTATTGCCATCAAGTTATAAGTATTGATTAAGTAACATCCTTCAGAGTAATAAGTATATTTCTAAACCGAATCTTGCAAACAAGTAGAAGACACATTTAGCTCATAAAAAGCAACTTACCATGTTCAAGATAAGGAGAATGAGAAATGACTATTACATCGTCGTGTTAAACTGACGTAAATTCACTTACTTGAACAGTTATATAGATTGACCTCAACCAAATGGATCTTTCCATTCTAGTACGTAATCAGAGAGCTACCAGTATTTAGTAGGAAGTTAGCAAAGTTAGACAACATTAAAATGAGCATAGAAACAAGCATTCATGTACCAGATCACCCCGATATCTCAACTTTTTTTTGGGGGGGGGGGAGGGTTAATATACCTAATTGTTTGCGTGTGCTTGCTCAAACGAAAAAGATTCTTATAGCTGATCTTGCAAAGTAACAAATGTTGAATAGTTAAATCCGTCAATCGACCCAGAAAACATAACACTTACCAGAAAGAGAACTGTCTAGATTCTTAGACATCTGACTTTGCTCTTCCAGTTGCTGCAGAAGCTTCAGCGATAACGATCTACCAGTACCTTCATAACTGTATTGACACAACGAAAGAAACAATGAAAAGAGAGGAAATAGGTGACGGTCCTGAGAGAAAGAAACTATTAGCTGAAACTTTTTTGCATCATAATCCTATTTACCAGTGCTACAAAAGAAAATGTGCACTAATAAACCTAGCTGAGATAAAATTCTCGGACTATCAAATTGAGGAAACATGCCAAGACGATGAGCTTAAAGCTCTTAGTGCCATTGAACTTTATCACAGTCCCTTGAAATGCCGCGTGCAGTGTTTTTTTTGTTTGTTCGAGGTAACGTTTCACAAATAAAAACAATTTAACGTAAAATTACACAAGACCTCATAAAACACGGAGTTATTAGTAAAACCAGGTGGCATTGTTATGCTAATCCATATACTAGCCCAATTTTGTGCTATTTAAAACAGCAGACATAAGTGAGAAAGATAGAAGAGTTGAATGGCACTTTTAGCAAAAGTGACAAAGCTCAATGGCAATAATATGTTATCTTCCAAAAAGACTAACAATGTAAAAAGAAATGAATATTAAGATGCAGATTAATGCAGTAGATATCATTACTTCAGATCTCAGGAAGGGAAAAGCACACAAAACCAAAACAATGCATGGAGTATCTATTTTCTTACTAAAAATTTAAAACAAGAAACAATATCATACCCATTTACTGTCGAAGAAATGAAGACAAGGTATGGCCCTAAAAGAGATTTCACAACAGGCAACGGAATAGCTGCTGCTTCATCGACCACCAAAAGCTCAACTTGAGACAGCTTCTCATGTTCATGTGGTTGTATATACTGTGACCACAAAAGGGCTTTCCATAGTCAAGAGCAAGAACTTTCACACCGAAAAATTCTCAATTACTAAATCAACACACAACTAAAGACATACATTTCAAGAAAATGTGCGCGTGCAGGTGCATACACAGACAGAAACAATAAGAAACCACAGAAGGTCAAATCTCAACTTCAGCTAATTGCTACGACTTACTAAACTTCCCCATAAGAAAATTGTACATGTAAAATCCAAAGATACCAGCTGGCGGAATGTGTTCATGTTTAACAGTTGGCACCACCCACACGGATGGAATTGCATTTCAACAGTCCATAAGAGGTATGAGCCAGCAACAGTTTAGCACACATGAGAAGTATACCTCTCAAAAATCCATGTTATTGAATTGATCAAGATCCCAGACGCACAAGCTGCCCCATGCAGATTTGTGTTCATGTTAGAAGCAACTAGATCCAAGGCAGCAATATTAGACCTAACGAGCAACATAATTCCCCCACTTCTAGCCCAAATGCCTTTAATCACTTAGCTTACAAGATTTCTAAGAGATATTAAGTCACGACAGGTGTTCACATCAAAATTTGACTGGCAACATCAGTATAACATTTTCAAAGCTCTCTCTGTAATTTTCCATCTCAAACTCCATAAAACATTAAAACTACTATCACAATACCATGAATAAGACGAACACAGATTTCTTATAGACTAAAGGAGTTTAAATAAGCAAAAAAGTACCCTGGTGACATTCTCAAGATGCCTTACAGGTTACACCGTATATTTGTCTCATATGAGTCTTGTCAGCCTTCACATAGAGCACCCCCTAGCATACAATAAAAACTCGGCCGTCCAGGGATAATATCATTATGTAATGCCATGATGAAAATGACGCCCTTTTCATCGTCATGGCCGTTACGTAACGCTAACTCGCCGCGTTAGAACGTTCTTTTTTTCGTTGCGCCTGTTAATTACCAGAATTGGCCAAAAAAGAGAAATGGAAACCTAGCTCACAAATAGAAAAACAATGTGCACACACAAAAAAAGGGAGAAGAATGTGGCTTGGGCTTTCAAGTTGGGTAATGTTTATAAGATTATGAGTTAGCGTTTATTTATATGTATAATAGGATAAAAGCACTCATATTTTAAGTAACTATTTATTCATCATATATATAGCCTAAGCCTTAGTTTTAAACAATGATACCGAAAACGTGGTACGTGGCCACGTTTCACGTTCCAGGGGACGCGTCCCGGAACGCGAAACGTGGTACGTGGTACATGGGACGTGGGCTAGGAGTCCATCTGAGGCTGCGTTCCGCGTTCCCGTTTCCGTACCACGTTCCGGAACGTTCTCCGTTCCTTGTAACAATGGTTTTAAAAGGCGCAAGGCGCACCGAGGCGCAAGGCGCAAGGCGAAGGGAGGCGCAAGGAGCAAGGCGAAGGCGCGCGCATCTTATAGGCAAGGCGCACTTTTACTTACTTTTATTAATTTTAATAATATCAATTTTCTTTTTTGTATTGAATTTCAGTAGATGAACCCAAATACACAAAAATAACCAAATCCCTATAAAATAGAAAAAAAAAAAAACCTTGAAAATTTTAGAAGAGGCAGGCACATGATACTCAGTGTGAGACTTTATGGGGTAAGTGACCCTAATTTTCAGTTTTTGACAAGCCTACTGCATACCCTATTGAATATAAAACAAAATGGAGAAAAGGCAAAAAACTGAAAGAAAATAATGGAGAAAAGGCCCGAGGATTCAGATCGAAGAGAAAGAGAGAAGAATAGAGAAGATGACAGAAGCATACGATGAAGAGAGAGAGGAAAAGCAGATCGAAAGAGAGAGGAAAGAAGATCGAAGAGAAAGAATCGAAGAGAAAGAAGAGAAGAGATCGAAGAAAACTTAACTGAAACTCTTCACCGGCGTCTACCACCGGCAGATCTGGTGCCACAAGTCACCGACGACCAGCGATGACGACCGGCGAAGCACGCTGCTGTACTACCGGCGACGAGGAGCAAGCTGCTGTGGAGTTCTTCTCTCACCTTCTTTGTCGAGTCTAGGGTTTCTCTGTTCTATCACGTTCAACGTTCAAAAACAGGGAAAAAACAAAAAAAAAGAAAAGAAGGCACGTGGGGGTCACGCGCGCCTCGCGCCTTTTGGCGCCTTGTCTCGCCTCTCGTTCTTCGCCTCGCCTGAGGTAGGGGGTGCGTTTTTTTGAGCGCCTTGGCTCGCCTGCCGCCTAGGCGCGCCTTAGGCACGCTTTTTAAAACTAAGGCCTAAGCATATGATAGTCTTAGTCATATTATGTTGAAGGAATACTTGTTAAACTTCAATTTCGAAGTTGAGGTTAAAAGTATGTTGATGTGACGCCGTGTTAAGTGCATTCCATTCCATTTATCCGTTACAAGCCGCTTCCGCGTCATCGCAACCGATACCACAAATGCGGCCGAATCCGTGATTTTCTTCACTGCCCCCTAGTCACTGTTACCTTTGTTACCTTTCTCTCAGAAATAATTTGTAAAGCATAAAGGTCTTACCAGGACCTGAAAGCCTCTTCACTTCAGTTCTCTATTGGCACGGAGTGCCATAGAATAACTCATTCCTTAATCCCCTTCATACAAACATTGAGCTTGGCTAATAGCAATCCCTCAAGGATGAAAACATGTCGGTTCCTTTCTTCATCTTCCCGACACGACAGCAAGAGACTATCGATATTAGAGTTCAACTTTTGCTACAAGCCCGTTTATTTGAGGCTTTGAGCTATGAAGAAGATCGCATGCTTTTTGCAAACTAAACTAATATACCCTCCATGTCATAATATAAGACATCCATGCTTTTCAAGATTTATCTTTATCATCAGATGAGGTTAGATATATAATATATATTGATGAAGATAATGATAGAAACCACCCTAAGGATATCAATTAAAAAAGTATCTTAAGGACCCATTTTGGACCCATGACCTGGTAGACATGCGGATCTGGGTAAGGGTCTGGATTTGTAGACCTAGTGGGTCTGGGGCGGATCTGGGTCCACTTCAAAAACTTTAGTTTTGGGTCTGGGTCTTGGTCTTACTGGACCAGCCCAGATTCGACCCATTGCCATCCCTAATTTGGCAAGCCAATGCTGAGAAGATAAAAGCATCTCTGCTATGCAGCAAGAAATCAAAGTTTAATTCATTATCTAAACTGCAAGTCAACATTTATAGAAAGTTCTATTCTCATCAGCAAAGGTTCAAAAATTAACAACTACTGCGACAAAAAGCAGCATTGAAGTTGGAACTTGGAAGGATGCATGCCAATATAAAGGCTGATAACTTGAAATTACAAACAAGTTTGAAATATTTGTCTCATCTGCAAACCTGGATTGTTTGTCTATGTTGCTTGTAGATGTTGATCCGCACAGTTGCTTTCTTAAACTCAGGATTAGAGCTTTTCACCACATCATAATCAATATGTTCCTGCAAACGGAAGTGTAATTTGCAAAATCATAAACCTACAAGGCTACAACATGCATATAAGTCATTCTAAGCTTGAGAAAAGATTCAAACCTTGTACTCCAATGAATCAAGTCCCTTGTGGACAAATTCAAACAGGGTCTTCAGATTTTCAGGACTTGGTGCAGTTACAAAGATATTAGAATACCTGCAAAGACGAACTTCAGCGATCAAATTCTGCATTAATTATTATTACAAACTAAACACACATTAACATCTAATTCCATTCTCTTCCACCTTGCGAGTTTAAATAGAGAGGAGGAGGGGGGAACAAGGAAAGGGTTGCAAGTACTACCCGGCAGCAATAGCTCCAGCAACTGCCAAACCAAGTGCTGCTGATTTACCACGGCCACGAGCAGCAAGCAGAGCGATAGTACTACGCAGAGTCTTGTCTAAGATGGCATCAAGAAAAGTAATGACTGCTTTTCCCTGTGTACACAATAACGAAAAACTGGGCACTTAAACTTCTAAACAGTCAATAGCCATAAAGGCAAACGCAATTGGACATAAGGAATATCACTTTTGTCATCCCATTTTACTATACCTGATCTAGGGTGCAACATTTCTTTATCAAAGGACCAACAGGAAAGTCCTCAATGAGTTCCTCTTTCAAATTCTTTAAATCACGTTCAGCCTCTGAAAGACCTTCAGAGTCCTAAAAAAACCCAATATTTCAATCTAGGCTCACCCTAAACTCTGACAGCCTGCCTCGAAAAGATGCTTAAGGCTCAATATAGAGTGTTTATTAAAGATACCTCTTTCGCAGGAACAGGCATGATTGATTTTATATGGGATGAAATAGGTAAAATATTCAGCTCATCATCCATAACCACACATGATTTGCAGGAAGCAATTGATAATAAAAAACGTTCATTGAAGCGGCCAGCAGCCTCAGAATGGGATTCTGTGCGAAATCTCTCATGAACATCCTGGACTCGATACATCAACCGAAAATTAACAAGTAAATATGCAAGAAAAGGGAAATAATAACAATGGTGTCGATTGAGAGAAAACAAACTTAGAAGCATGTAACTTATACCATAACCATGGTGCACAAACTTGTTAGCGAAGAAAGAGAACGCAAGAGCAAGATGATTATTCCTCCACCCTCAACAGTTTCTATGGTTCTTGCCAGAAGATTTGGTGTCAGTGCTTCAAAATCCTTTAATCAGACATACAAGGAACTTAGACAGCCATAAAGGTTTTGATTCAAGAAATCACTAAAATACAATAGGGAGATATTCAGACCAAGCAATAGGAAAAATGATCTACCTGTAGTATGCACATGCCAAAGGTATTACCAAGCACCCTCTCTGAGTCTTTGTACAAGCAGTATGTTATTCCTCCACTTTCTATAAAAAGAGAAAAAGGATCAACCTTTTCAGGATCTAGAAGTCCTCTTTGCATTAATTTCTTCACCTGCTTGGCACGTTTTTTCTTGTGGCTGCATATAAAACAATAGAAAGGTCACAATAGAACACATCTTTAAAAACAATAGATACTTTGTCTAAAACTTCACACATCACAGTTCAGTTATACAATATGCAGAATGAGTCAATCTACACACTCTACGTAACGGAAAAGAACAAAAGTTACTGTGGCGCCATCGCCAGCCTTCAAGTATTACATTTCTTGTTTCTTCTTTTTTTCGGGAGGGGGAGGACACGAAACAGAGAACAATACTTCTTGATATTTAATGGTCATTTTATCAGAATTATCGGGGAATAAAACAAGTGCAACTACATCAATTATCTCTTCGTTTCACCTTCAAAAGGCCCAAATCAATTGAGACAAGTTCTGGTAAATTAAGGGATACCTAAGTTCAATTCATAGCTACAATAGATAGTGAATGGCTCGTATAAGTGAATCATAGGTGAAAAAAACACACCAAAAGCTAACCCAACAAGCCCCAGGTATTTGAACACTGCCTATTTATGCATTCGTAATCGAAGAAAGAACATTGACAACATTTAGCGACCATGAATATGTAAGCTCCCATAGAATTCCATTGAAATATTCTCGTTTTTATGAATTTCAAACATGAAGCGCAATTATAAAAAATGATGATACATGAGTAAATTAAAACATAGAAGTAGTTTGATAAATCATACCTGCTGAGTTCTAGCTTGTCTCTATAGCACCAAAGAACAGAAGGTCTAGCCTTAACCACTGCTTTACTAAGCATATAGTGAAGATTAACAATCTGCGGAAGTTCACAATGAAAATAAACAAAACAACAATCAAATTAGATGAAAATTTGATATTTTCGTAGTAAAAAAATGATTGCAAATGAAATTAGGGGAGGAAGAGAGAGAAAAACGATGAAGCAAATGCCTGGTCGCGAGACTTGTCACCGATAATGACAAACATGGAACGATGTCGAGTGTTGACGCCATTTTCGATAAGGCTTCTGATGCGTTCGTCTACCTTTTTCCTCATTGTTGCTTCAGAGCGGAGGTTGCAGGAGAGTGATACAAGAGGAACAAAAGGGTTTAGGGTTTAAGCCTTTAACAGAATCAAATTTTTCAGGGTTGTGCCAAAAGATAGTGTCAAGTCTCAAGTGTCAACGTTCTCTCAATTAACCCATCGTCACATCACCTACGCCAAGCGCAACCAGGTCGAGTTTAGGTAGCCTGAACCCTTAATCCAAAACCGACCAGATTTTAATTTCAGGTCAAAAAGCATAACCTGAACTCGATCGGCTAGGTTTCGAGTTGACCTGATTTATATTTTATAATTGCAATAATATACATTACAAAATTAAAGCATTGCAAATACTGACTTCAAATGTCAATTAAATCAAAGATTCAAACTTCAAAGCCATAAATTAGCCACCGACTCTAAATTAAGAAATGGTCTTGGCCCAATAAAAGTTTATAATTAGAAAATAAGTGACATAAGTTGTAAAAGTCGGGTTAATTTCAGGTTGACCTAGCCTGAACCTAACCCAAATTCTAAATCAGGTTGTTCGGGTTATTTTCGAGTTCAAAAGGCCAACCTGCTCCAGTGATCCTAACCCGTTCATATATTTAGGTCGGGTTGAGTCGACCCATCTTTTATTTCGGGTCAATAATCTCAAAACCAAAGTCGAAAATTTCGGGTAAGGTCAAGTCGGGTTACCATGTTGAGTTAGCTTTTGCCAGCCCTAATAATACATTTATACGTGTATGTTGTAACGCGAACCCCAACAACGCCATAAAGTTACCCTGTCTTACCATAAATTGTGGTGAGTTGTTCTTATTCGAGAATTCATATATATCAACTATTAATCTTAGATTTTTCTACAAATTATATATTACGATTTGTATACCACACTTCCTGCGGGTAATTAATAGACTTCAAAGAGAGATACCTATTGGACATGGCGACACGAGTTGAGAAAATAAATCAACAGAGCTAATTATATGCCCAAAGGGGATCTGTAAGTATTAAATATTAGTTGGTTCTATTCCCAATAAATGAACACTAAATTAGTTGTTGCTTCACTTTTATGATTTCCTAGAGAAATAAATCAGCTAAAACGATGAAACTGTTTTTTGGACATAGAGAGAGAAAGAGGGTGAATTTGCTATGAAAGGATAAAGCTATTGGATCTAAAAGTTGCTATCTTGCCTATAATACTTTTGTCTTTCCTTCTTTTAATTTCGTATAACCATACCATGTAGATTATAATTCAAACACGACATATTTATTTATATATTAGCTATACAATGTTATTTTTTTCTAAATTAGTCCCAATGAATCTTAAACTTTTACTGACTTGATATATTCTAAAATACTATCTTTGTAGTTTTATGATCTTCACAATTGTTTTTGGGGAGAAACTTTTGGGAGGAAACCAAGGAGTTCAAGCTAAAGGTGGGCTATAGGAGTCACTTTAGGTAGTTTTTTAGCGACGAAATGTAAAGTGGGAAGAACGAAATTGAGATGAACCAAAGAACATGGGTAGTATAATTTATCATTGTTTTTTTTAACTTTTATCTATTCTTCAAATATTAAACATTTATAACAAATACAGAGACAAATTGCGAGTACAATATCAAATATTAAAGAAAGCTTGATATTCATAGAAGTATGCAATAACAATTTTTTTAGGATCTAAAAAATGACATGAAAATAAATAATTTTAATGATTAGTTTTATATTGTAAATAGTAAAGTAGATTAAATCATAAAATCTTAATTAATCATAAGCTCTATTGTAATTATCTTTTTTATGATATCTAAGTTAGTTAACTTTAAATAAAGGAATTAATATCATCACTCAATTAAAATTTTTTTATCCATATGAGCCACGAAAGCATAACAAAGTACAAAGAAGGGGAAGGGGGATTCGAACCTGTGACCTATTGTTCACAGCACATCAATCTTAACCACTAGGACAAGACATCCTTAGTCACTCAATTAAAATATATAGAGTAGTACAAACTTAATATTTGAACGGTATAAAGCGTGCATCGCACGGGTACTACATTAGTTTATTGTAAAACAACTGAGGTGGCTATTGTTAAGTAGAGTTTTATGATTTGTTCTCGTAAGTATGTCCCACCTAAATTGTTATTGTTTCCCCATTTTTTCCCTAAGCTTACTAGTAAGTGTCAAATTTCTATTTTGTTTTCTTGATAGAAAACAGTGGAATCATATCCTTCAAACAAAACAAAACAAAAAGTGAAAATCAGCTTGACCATCTATATCATGAAGTCAAGTGACAACCTTCTTGGGTATTGACGTGTGACTTAGCAATGGCTCTAAGTAAATGTGGACTGTGGAGTATAGACTAAGTTCTTCCTCCCTGAAGTTACGTTTGTTCTCATTCAAAGTAGTCAAGATTTAAACAGCAAACAAAGAAATTAAGGAAGAAATTAAACCACCCCAAAAGAAAAGTCCATTCATATATATAATACTTCTATGCATCTTTTAAAAATGGCAAAATTGGCATCAACACCCTGAACTATAAATGCGCACCAACACCACCAACTATGATTAGTAAGCCTAAACACCACCAACTATGGGGTGGGGTGCGTTCACTACCATGAATGAGGCCGAAGCCTAAAATGTTGCCGTAATCAATGGGTTTTTATAGTATAGATCGCACCCCACCCCGTAGTTGGTGGTGTTTAAATATGGGCTCAGTTGGTGGTGTTGGTGCACCCAGAGCTATAGTTCGAGCCCGCCTAGCATGTCCAAAGTGGGACATGGAACAGACCTCACTCATAAAGGGGCCTCCAAATTGGAAAAAAAAAATTATTTAAACACAAAAGAATTGAAGGCGATAGTCAAAATGTTTGCAAGTTTGTTGAATTAAGCTCTTCTTGGAATATATCAAAAGATTTTGAAGAGAAAAACTTAGTTTATTGCATGTTTGTTATTTGGTTTACGTGCATATTTTGGTGGTTTCTTTTGTTTTTCTATACAAGGGCCTATCTTTTAGTATTAGCACAGGGACTCCATATTATCCGGGCGTGGCCTGCTATAGTTCGAGTGTTGGGCGCAATTTTCGCTTTTTTAAAAATTAGTCCAATAGTTGACTGACTTGGTCTTAGGCGTAGCTATACGTTCTTCTTTGGGCACTACCTGATCATTTACGTTGTTATCATGCACATAGAATATATTAAGGATTAGATAACCTTGACATATGCACAACTCTTCTGTTATTTGCATTTCATTGTAAGTTTTTAACATCATCTTGCATGTTGTATGCTGTAACCAAAATGAATGCAAAGTATTTTTCTTCTGTCTTTCTGTACTTTTTCCTTGTCACTCCTGTTTGTCTTGGAGCAGACAGAATCACAGCAAATAAGCCTCTCTCTTGGAACCAGACAATAGTTTCTACCAACAACATCTTTGAAGTTGGATTCTTCAGACCAGGTAATTCTTCCAACTATTACATTGGCATGTGGTACAAGCAAATTTCTCAACGAACTATACTTTGGGTAGCGAATAGAGAAACACCTGTTTCTGATTTGCGCGTTTCTGAGCTGAAAATCTTGGATGGTAATTTAGTTATCACCACTAGTAGGTCCAGTAAACCAATTTGGTCTACAAACTTGAAATTTGTTGCTAACTCGGATTCTGTAGAAGCTGTGCTTCTAGATTCAGGGAATTTTGTCTTGAGAAATGGACCTAACTCAAGTCATCTGATATGGCAGAGTGCTGATTTTCCTGCTAATGTTTGGATACCAGGCTATAAGGTAGGGATTGATAAACGAACCAAGACTAACCGAGTTCTTACATCTTGGAAGAACTCGAACAACCCTTCTTTAGGCCTTTACACATTTAGATTAGAACTTAATGGCATTATTGAGTTTGTGATATACTGGAATGAGACTGAAAGATATTGGAGTAGCGGAGCGTGGGATTCCAGTGATCAAAGTTTTGCTTTACTTCCACAGTTGAGGAATAAGCCTAAGAATTCTTATCATTTCAGTTTTGTTGATAATGAAAATGAGACATATTTCACTTATTATGTTCGTAGTCATGCAATTCCTTCAATATTGTTTATGGATGTTTCTGGTCAACTCAAAAGTTCTGTCTGGCCAGTAAACACCCAGAAAGGGATCTTACTTTTGTCACTCCCAGATCAACAGTGTGAAGTTTATCGTTACTGTGGTGCATTTGGTATATGCAGCCAGAAATTGATGCCATATTGCAGCTGCTTACATGGTTTTCAGCCAAAGACAGTCGAGAATTGGAACTTGAATGATTACTCGAGTGGTTGTTCGAGGTTGATGGAATTGCAGTGCATGAATTCTAGTAATTCTGGGAAGAAAATGGACAAATTTTGGGCAAGTTATAATATGGGTTTGCCTGAGAATCCTCAAACTGTGATAGTTAGAAACATGGAGGAATGTGAATTAGCTTGTCAAAATAATTGCTCATGTACTGCTTATGCCTACAATAGTGATGGATGTTCCATTTGGATTGGAGATCTTTTAAATGTTAAACAACTTTCTGATGGAGATCCTAATGGCAAAACTATTTATATCCGGCTTAATCCTTTGGAGTTTCAAACAAGCAACGACAAGAAACGTGTTATTGGCATTATTACTGGTTCAGTTGCAGCACTGATAGTCCTCTCAGGTCTTGTAAGTTATACTCTGATCATATGGGGGCGGAAGAGACTATCAGTTAGACCGACAACTCTTGATGGTTCATTGGTGCAATTTCGGTACAAACAACTACAAAGAGCAACAAAGAACTTCAGTGAGAAATTAGGAGGAGGTGGTTTTGGCTCTGTCTTTAAAGGAAGATTCAAAGATGCATCACTTGTAGCTGTGAAGGTGCTTCAAGGAGCTAGCCAAGGAGAAAAGCGCTTCGAGCGTAAGTAAGCACGCTTGGGAAAGTTCAACATGTTAATCTTGTTCGCCTTTGTGGGTTTTGTTCGGAGGGTACTAAAAGGTCATTTAGTTTATGAATATATGCCAAAAGGATCCTTAGATACCCACCTTTTCCCAGGTAAAAAATCCACCTTGTTGAGCTGGAGAACAAGGTATCAGATTGCTGTTGGAACTGCAAAAGGATTGGCATATTTGCATGAGAAATGTAAAGATTGCATCATCCATTGTGATATTAAGCCAGAAAACATCCTTTTAGATGATAATTTAAGTCCAAAAATAGCAGATTTTGGCTTGGCAAAGCTCTTTGGGAGAGAATTTAGTAGGGTGATCACCACCATGAGAGGGACAAGAGGTTATCTTGCTCCTGAATGGATTTCTGGTGCAGCAATAACATCAAAAGCCGATGTTTACAGCTACGGAATGATGCTTTTTGAGTTCATATCTGGTCGAAGAAACACGGAGCAAGTTGGAGATAGTGAGCTCGATTTCTTCCCATCTTGGGCTGTGAAAAAGATGTGTAATGCAGAGGATATTATCAGCATATTGGATCATAGGCTGGAAGGAAATGCTGAGAGTGAAGAAGTGTTGAAGATGTGCAAACTTGCTTGTTGGTGTATTCAAGAGGATGAAGATCAAAGGCCAACAATGGGACAAGTGATTCAGATTCTTGAAGGAATTTTAGATGTGAGTATGCCTCCTATGCCGCGGTCTCTTCATATTCTCGACAACAATCATAACCAGATTAATTTCTTTGCTGAGAGCTTGATGTCAGAAGCAAGTTCCTATGCCTCACTTACCTCCTCTCTGTCCCGAAGTTCTTCATATGTCTCTGCAAAATCCCAAGGGTATTTATAAGGGGCTTGTATGAAATTGTAGTTTTTGTAAGGAAATTATCTTAGCTTTTGTATCGTGTTTGTATTGAAAATGTATGATGTTTGTATTGAAATTCTTAGCTTTTGTTTGGTGTTTGTATTAAATTTCTTTGCTGACAGCTTGATGTCAGAAGCAAGTTCCTACGCCTCACTTACCTCCTTTCTGTCCCAAAGCTCTTCCTCATGTCTCTGCAAAATCCCAAAGGTGTACCTACTCCTCAAAATACTGTTTGTAAGGGCTTGTTATGAATTAAGGGTCTGTTCTCCCCAACTTATTTTCAGTTTAGTTCAGTTCATTTCATAATTTATTTCTATGATAATAAAACAATGATAATTATTATTATTATTACAATTACGATTATTTATTATTATTTAATAATTTATTATTATTATTATTTAATAAATTATTATTTTTTTATTTAATAATTTATTATTATGAATTTATTATTAATTAAATAATATTTTTATTATTATAATTATTATTGAATATTAACATGTTGTATTATTAAAAACTATTATTATCATCAATTAATGTTTATTATATTATATTATATTATGTTTATATTATATTATATTAATATTGTTATTACTATTATTTATTTATTAATTTATATTTATTAATTAATGATAGCTAAATTATTATTATTACTATTAGTTATAATTTAATTCAGTTCAGTTTAGTTCAGTTGTTTTATGCCAAAGAGAACATGCCCTAAGTTGTACTTGTAAGGGCATTATAGGTTTTGTATCGTGTTCGTATTTAAATTATTGGACTTCAATGCTCATGCTAGACATGACACATGAGTACATATTCCAACATTTATCCTTCATTTATTCTCGATGATCCAACATAGTTCTTTAATGTTCGAGTAATAGGTTTCTAATATATTTTTTAACGGGATGTGAATTGTTCATTATATAAGAATAATGGTACTATATAGTGAACAAATTGCTCGCTTGTGTATAGATTGGATTCTCATATGTAGAATTCAGAAAAATTGTATTTCTTTTTTACTTTTTTATCTTAGAAACATAAAAATTTTAAAAACCTTTTGTATAGAAACGATTGAAATTTTGGTGGAACCATCACCGAAATTTTGTTTTCCGATTCTACCATGATGGAACAGAAAAATCAGTCAATTCCACCATGGTAGAACCGAAAAAAAAATTTTGTTTCCATGGTAGGTTGGGCTCGGGTGGAGGAGGGAGGAGAATGATGGGATAGGGAGGAAGGAGGAAAAAGGGGCCGCCGCCAGAGGAGTAGGGATCCGCTGCTGGCGCCGGATAGGGGAAGAAGGAGGAGGAGGAAGAAGTTTGTATGCTTTTTTTTTTTTTTGTTTCTAAGACTAATTTGCTGTATAAGATTGCAATTGCATCCTTTTTTCCTTTGTTAAGTTTTTTGCTTTATAACCTCAATACTAACTAGTTTAGGATTATGCTCATATCTTTAATAAATTGTGGGTTTTTCATGTATCATGTCACGTTTTTAGAATCTGAAAATGTGAAAAGATTTTTTTCAATTTTTTCAAAAAACTTTGCCAAAGGATTGTTTGCTTGACGTTTATAATTATAAATTATGGTTTTTGATTATCATTTCAATGGCCTCTTCTGATTCGCTTCGAGTGAATGTTTAATTTTTGTTTTGCCCGGGGAGTATCATATGATTCTTCATCTTTTTCCTTTCTATTTTTTGAATGGGAATGGGGAAATTATCATTAATAAAACGTCATACGACATCTACAATTATATATAATAACCCTTACATAGAAGATAATCTAAAATATCAATTTGAAAGTTGTCATCCACGCTACTAATATAGACGCTTTCGGACCGCAATCGTGATATGGTAGTATTCCAACAGATTACTCAACATCGTTAAAGCCTGATGTAATAGTAACCTAGAATCTGACTTTCATCTTGATATTCTTGATTTTCAGCCGGAGAATATAATTTGCCATGTCTGCAAAACGACATTTCAACAGTTCCACAAACCTGCAAGACGAAACTTCCAGATATATATCCCACACAAAAAAAAAACTAACTGACCCACCACGAAGGGGGTGACTACAAACCCCATGAAAGGAACAAAAACCATCATAGAGATGAGACTTATTGAAACCATAAACCTAGCGAAACAAAAAACAAAGAAAGAAAAAAGAAAGGGAAGAGGAAGAGGGTTCGACGACAGCTACTGAACCCCGCCACCGCTTGGAATTTTCGCTCGAGATGGGTTTCCTTTGAAGAAGGGTTTTGCGAGAAAGAGAGAAAAGAGAGATGTGTAGTTTTTGACCCTATTATATTAATTAAGGGTTCTTCCTTTCTATATTTATATATTCTAGATATGTTCATGGACCAAGGGTAACTTTGTCACTTGTCATGTATATGATGGCTGAATGTGATCAATATCATACTTCCTCTGTTTTTTTAGTTGCAGTATTTGCGTTTCCACATTTGTCGAAACACTTTTTTGAACTGTAATATCTCTAATTGCATATAAGTAAAAATTATAAAAAATCGATATTCGAAATCCTCGCATGGAGACGAATCTCACAAGACCCCCACTTTACTATGTTTTTTCCTATATAATTATGCGAGATAGCTTAACAAAGTTGGTTGATAAATAGTGCCAAAAAAATACATGGTGCAACTAAAAAAACGGAGGAAGTATTTTCTGCTTTATAAAATCCAACATTTCCCTTATTTAGAAATTTCATATTAATTGCTTCATATCCAATTTGGTAATATATATAATATATTATTTCTATCTCTCTTTATCTCTGCATCACATGATCTCCTCTATTTGTCTATTTTTATCTCTCTTCTCTTGTTCTTACAAAGAAAAGGATAATAATGGTAAATTGGTAAGTTTTAGATCTCCTCCTACCCCTAGGCCCCATCTTATTATGTGTACTCGCTCAAATAGTCGATTTGTCCCTCAAAGTGATTTCTTATTTGAACTATGTTAGATTTGTCATTTTCCGACAACTGGATCTACAAGGAAAAAACATAACAAAATATATGATGAATAAATAAACCAAACAAATGCAATGCATTTAATCAGGGGTGACCTCTTTCAAACAATTGATCATAAATTATGAGAACACTTTAATATATTTTTTAACCAACCCTGGCAAATAAACTTTAACCTAGTTGCACTTTGACCCTCATTTGTGATTTATACATGAATAAAAATATAGTCATGTGGGATCTTGTTAGATTCGTCTTAGTATGTATTTTATTAATATGTACTTTTTATAATTTTTACAAATACAAAACTAGATATATATATCATCAAAGTTTTGCATTAACATGCGTGAAAAGTGTAAGTGTAACCATTAAAAAGAAACGGAGGGAGTAAAAATGTTGGTTCATATGAATCGGAGCACATTGAAAGTAGAACATAGTATAATTTGCGGTGAGCCAGCTCACAATACACATATGTGTTTGAACGAAAATATTTTGTACTATGTACTATGTACTATATATTTAGAAAACAATGCAAGAAATTAGAACTGAAATGGAGAGACCATATAGTTAGGGTTGTTCAATGACCAGGATCGGACCAGAACTTGGACCGAACAGGACAGAAGATTCCGGTTTGAAGAAAATCCCAATTTCGGGTTTCAGGTCCGGTCCAAACCCGGGAAATTCCGGGCTGGACCGATGGATCGGAATTTCTGATTTTTTTAGTAAAAAAAAAAGTTTATATGTTAAAAAAGTTTAAAAGGTAGTAAAAAGTTAGAAATATAACAATCTACTATTTATTAACTCTAGGAATATTGTTATTAAAATTATTAAATTTTAATATATCTAATTTATAAATATTTTAAAATAAAAAAAAAGTTTTTTTAAAAAAAAAAAGATTCGGTCCAACAAGTCCAAAACCAGACCGGACCGAAAAAATTCAGTTTCAAACCAGTCTGGTCCAGGTCCAAATTTTTTCCAGACCCCGGTCCAGCCGGTTTCGATCCGGTCCTGGACTGGTGAACACCCCTAGATATAGTGCATATATAATAATAAAATACCGAAGATTATATTATATGTTTATTCAGCAACAATACATATAGGTTTAACAAAAACATAACACCACCCTACGCATGAAGTAAGGGATTGTAAATTACAAGACTTAGCTTATCAAACCAATGCAACATGGATGAAGGCGTAAGAATTAACATCAATACCATATATGTTCATCTTCTTCAATCTTCAGAAATCAACAGCTTCAATCTGCTTAAATATAGACGCCATGTTGATCTTCTTCTTTACTTCTTCGTTATTAAGGAGCGCCATATCCTTAACAATGTCACTTACCTTGGACACCAACCATTCCTTACCATTTACATCAACTAAACGAAGCTGATTTTTGAAATTCCCATTGTTAGAATTTTTGATGGCCTGACTAATGGCACTGCAATTAAGCTCTAATTTGGCCCCTTTCGAATCGACGTTGTACACTCCATCTAGATTTTGCTTAATCTTGTCCTCAATATACTTGAATCTTGCTGCTTCCGAAACCATTTGGATGGCAACAAGCATGAGCTTAGCTTCGTTTTGGCCATTGACATTCTTTCCATAAACCTCTTTGATTAACTTATTTAGTGGTAACTTTCCTAACCCAATTTGTTGTTTATTAAGTTTAGCGTTTCTTTCTAAGTCAATATATGAATTTTCATAGTTGATTCCTACACGATTTTTGGCCTCTGGGAAAAGGGTTGTCTTTGCATCTGAAGGAGCATTTTTAAAGAAATGTGCTCTATTGTTTCCATTAAATTTGTCAAGATAACCCACCACATATAAACTGGTTTTTTGCAGAGCAATTGTGATGATACTTCCTTCGGCACTTTTGAGATCAATTAGAAGATAATGGGGTGGGTTTGTTAGTGTCTCTGTTACTGGTAAATTAGTGTTCCCATAATTAAGCTTAGCATCCTTCACCTTGTTGCGAACGTCGTTCAAAAGATTAGAGTAGCTATTTGTGTTAGCATGTCCGACGTCAAAGCTTAGGCGATCTGTTGCCCAACTCGGTACGACTATCACTTGTATTGATATCACTACTAAAACAAGCCATGATGTCATCTCCATCCTTCAAGGATATCTGTCAAAATTAAGCAACATACATAATTATTTTTCCTGCACATACAGGCCCACACCGGAGTAGAGAGTAACCATATACAACCCCAGATGAGGTTCCATCCTAAAACCAATTGACAATAGAAGGAGTAGCCCATTAAACTTATATGTTAGTCACTCTCTATATTTTTCTTCAATATGGACAAGCTCACATGTGGGTTAACACCTTAACATATGACATTAATAATCATACAAGTAAAAACTGTGCATGCCTTGAAAATAAATCTACTTTAAATCTTTAATAGAATCCTCACATATTGGATCATCACTCACGTTGAAAGTTAGATATTTGAGGGGCACGGGGGCTAGGAGGAGTTAGAAATAGCAAAACTCTCATAGTCTTGGTGTTAAGATACTTGTGTGAGTTGTCCCATATATATATATATATATATATATATATATATATATATATAGGGCAGGATCACATGAGAATGCTCCTTATATGAGAAATGAGAATGAATCTCAACCACACGATTGGATTAGAGTTACAACACTTGTTCATTAGAGTTATACCCCAGAAAAAAATTTGAGCTCAAAAAAAAAAAATTTCAAAATTTTTTTTCTAATTTTTGTTTTTTTGGAGTTACATCACTTTTTCATTAGAGTTATAGCGTGTAAAATCCATTCTCATTTCTCATGTAAGTATGCATTCTCATATGAACTCACTTCTATATATATATATATATATGAACTTAGGATATCATTCCTGAGGATTTGTATGTGTCATTTGACCTTGTTGGAAATTCGGTACCAAACAGAAAGTTAGTATCTTTTCTAAATGGAAAGTGATAGTTGGACTCGACTAATGGTCTATTAGGTATAGGATTAAATCTTGTTGGATTGTTATGGCTAGATTCTATCCTACAGTCTTATTTTATAACAACGAATATTGCATAAAATGGGTGTACATTAAAGGAAAAATTGACAGAATTAATCCCAACTATGACCGGTCCGCTCAAAATAATCCCAACTTTGGGTTATTCGGAATAATCCAAACTATTTGGGATTTTCCCAAAATAATCCAAACTTTTATTTTTCTTACCTTCAATGATCCCTTTTAGGTCTATTATATATAGGATAATTAAAAGTTTGGATTATTTTGAGAAAGTACTCCCAATAGTTTGGATTATTCTAGAATAATCCATAGTTGGGATTATTTTGAGCGGAACGGTGATAGTTTGGATTATTCTTGTCAATTTTTCCTTATATTAAAATTACTATACAACGCAAAAAAAAAAAAAAAAACTATACAACGATCATATTTTGGGTAACTTTAATATGATTTAGGTAATTGTTAACATGATATGATTCTTATGGTACATTAAGAGGTGATTTTAAGGGATAAGTTTTATAATGGGTAACATGGTTCCTTTTTATACTCCCTCCGCTCTCATTTAATTGCAACACTTCCAGTTTTATGCTTATCAAGGCATAATTTACATTATTAATATCATTATTTATGTTTTGGTAAAAATTATACGAATTAGATTTTATTATAGTATACATCGAGACAAATCCAACAAAATCTCACGTGACTATATTTTTCCATACATATGAAACACAAAATCTGCTAGAGCGCATATGAAGGATTATCTAGCTCAATAATATATTGGCGGTAAATAAATTTAGGCATACATAATTATAATTTACAAGCCTATAAAACATAATTAATTATAGAGTAACTGAGTAAGTAGAAACTAACCCTCGTAGGCGGTACGTTTAATCGAGCAATTTGATTATGCGGATGACAAAGTTTCAATATAATGCATAAATAAAAGAGGAATTTAAGTGAAAGGCTTCAATGATATCAACACCCTAAGATATCATCTCCTTTAAATAGGGAAATGTTTGTGCATGCATGATTGACAAAAGAAGCAGCGCGGTAACTTAATTATCATATTAATTACACAAATTAGATATATAAAATATAAAAGAATCATCATAATGATCATTAAAGACAGAAACTATCTCTGGCCATGTCTAAGAATCTACATACATTAAGTAGAAATTAACAACAATAATGCAAGATTAGTCACATGCAATAGGACAATAGGAGATAACCAAGCATTGACTTGCAAAAGACTTTCAATTTTCTTTAGTCCCCAAGATCTATAGTTAGATATTATTTGGAATTGCTACACGTAAGCCCATGTTACTTGATGCAACTTCTTCTTTTTTTTTTTTAAAAAAAACTAGTATTTGGTCCCGAGCGTTGCCCCGAGTGGCTTTTTTCCGAACTTTATATGCATTTTTTTCCATTTGCATTAAAATATAATAAAGAAAACTCAACATTTAAAAGGTACAAATATAATAATATGGACATTTAAAGCATGATTAAAAGTTGGTTGAGATGGTGATTGTACTATGTATAATTGCATGATGTCACGGGTTCAAATCTTGTTGCAAGCCAATTTACTTTTGTTAGTTGACACCACAATTCTAGTGGAGTAAGAGAGGTGTCACGTGGCGTGCATACGTTGTCAGACACGCCTTTTAATATATTAGTATAGATTCTAGTTACCAAAGGTACTAAGCATCCGTAAATCGTAATGGGGACTCTTATTTTGATATCTCTTAGTCTCTCTCCTCTTCCACCTCATCTCCCTCTAAGTATAAGAGTCACCTACTACAAACCCAAAGAAATGCAATATCTTTGTAGGTGCGTTCTTTTCATCTTAAAAACCCTGGACTTATCTAAACTGAATTGAATTTATTGGACCTGATTCAACTTAATGGACCTGATTGAACATGATTGGAACTTATTGACTTGATTGGAACTTATTATACCTTATTGGACCTAAATCCTAATTGAAACTTATTTGACCTTATTTAACAAAAAAATTGATGAGTAGTAACATAAATACTACCCCTCAAAATTAGTTACGACATAATAATTATTAAACTTTACCCTTCAAAAAAGTAGTAGGTTTCCCATCATACACCTAAGAGGCAGCTATTAAAACTAACTTAAAAGTCCCCAATTACGGATGCACTATGCTCTATATTTCATTGCGTCCTCTCACCTTTTATGACAGATTAACAAATCGAGGGAAAATGTTATTAATCGGATGAAACATGGTTGACCCACTACTAATAGAAGATAATGTAAGGTGGAATCCAACTCAACATTAATAATTTTTTTTTAATGATGTAAGAAGTGGGTAATCCACCCAGTGGATAGATGTGGTTAACTAAATTTAATGTAAATCATAAATCATAAATCATATATATATATATATGATTTGAAATCAACGTTTCAATTGTTAAACCAATTGTTGAAATTTTCAAACTTTATTTGCGATTTTAGCAGTTTATCGGTTTTAATTTATTGGGGAAATTTAAACAAATTACTATATCTTAGGGAAATATGTCTTTACCTACATCTATATATATCCATACTTTATATATAAAAAGCGTATCTTTTCATAATACTCTGTGATGTGTCACTCTTCTCCAACCATTATAAGCTTAACCCGTCAAAAAAAAACCCCATTACAAGCTTACCATATCACTTTTGACACTAATTAGGCATTTGACATTAACACTAACAAATAATCTTTTGATTGCCTGTAGGCTTTACCTATAAAAAGAGAAATTTTATGATTAAATAGTGGGCTGGGTAGCACTAAAAAATTCAGCCCACCATGTTGGGCCATGTCGGGCTAAACTTCAGGCGGATTTTGCAACATAGTCGGCCGGGTAGAACTCAAAAAATTTTGCATCATTCCGTCTTCTTCACGGTCTCAAGTTGGAATGAATCTGACTGTGTTTAAATTGTTCATAAATATATTGCTAGTATTATAGCTTCTGAAAATGTAGGATTTTTAGACATATGTGCTATCTATTTGTTGATTAAAAAAGAAAGATTCAAGATAGTGAACAAATTTCTGACTTGTGTATAGTTGGATTCTCATAACTATGATTCAGATGAATTTAACATCATAGTGCGGAATCAAACCTTTATTTAAATGCCTCTCTATTTAAACATACTATATTAATCTCAAATTTCAATTACAATAGGAGTCTTCTTCAAATAGTAAGTTGTTTGTGGAAATTCATAAACCTTACTTCAACAAAAATTGATCTACTTCATAGTGTAGTTTCTAATAATTGAAAATTAGCAAGTGACAATTTTTTTTATCAGTTTTTGCATATTTTCATCAATTCATGAGTTCTATTTATGAGTTTAAAGTATAGTTTTCTATTAGTTTATTAACCTACTAGTCTTCTTTGCACGCGATGCGTGCGTGGATTATTTTAGCAGTTATCATTAAATTTCATTTAAGTGTAATTTTGAAGAATGTAATTTACAATCATCATTAGTTCTAATTGAATATCGTTTGGTGTAAATACAAAATATAAAAATTATTTGATGAAGAAGTTGTTTTCTTGGTATTTTTATTACTTGTTAATGGATGTTGGTAGTGTTATTGCATTTCAAAGTTTAGGTAAAATTAAAATTTTTGTCTTTGATTTTGTAATTGATTTGAAAACTGCTTTAGTTATTTTAATTTGTTCTTCAATCATAAATTTTTTCTTTCACTACACATATTTTTATGAAAGTTTATTTTAGCTATTTTGAACTTCTTTTGATATACATATTTTAAATTAGGAAGGACTATGATTGAGGAAAATTTCAAAATCTTAATAGATAAGTATTTTTATTGGATGAAGGGTTAAAAAGTTTTTTCAAAGGGGGACAACATAGCTCCCCCCTTGGCTTATATAATAGAGATTTGCCCATCACAATTTTGTGGGTGCATAATTTATGGTGTAACAACCCACAAATCACCGCTTATTTTGTAAAAGGAAATCAAATGACATGATATAAAGACAGAATGACATGAGATTCATGTCATTATTTGTATAGTCTATGTCAATATGATGTTATTCTTGTTGGAGTCTATGTTATTATACATGTTACACCAGCTATGAGTTACACCCAAGACGCATCATTTTTCCATCGGTTTTTTGACTAACCCTTTTTTTCTTTTTAATATCATACCATTGAGGGTTTACACAAATAGGAACATGCACCCAAGTGCATGTAGATGATGGTGCACCCTCTAGTAAACGACGTAGTTTCAACTTTCTAAGAGTCGATGGTTTTAAGAAAAATGTTGTTATTTGTTTTCCTTAAATCTTGCAACTTGTTTTTTTTTAAAAAATTTGGTTGTTGCTTAGATTCTTTTTTTTTCAAATTTGAATTTAAAAGTATGTTCTTTTTAAGAAAATTAGATATTCATTTCATTACGACCTATTCGTTAATTTTAAATTGTGTTATCTTTTTAGCTTGAAAAGTTATTGAAAAGAAGTTCATGTTGTTTTATAATTTTATATGAATCATATGTTCTTTCGAGTGCACAATGAGCACTGTACACGCTAGTGCATAATCCATGCTTTGGTTGCATCATTCACATGATTTTTGGGGAGGGTTTAAGCCTGAAGGCATTTCTCTTTGTTTGCATCATTCCGTCTTCTTCATGGACGTCGGTCATCAGTGCCCACTGTAAGTGGTAAACTCAGGTTCTTCTTGTTCAAGAAATGGCCTTCTTGTCAACAAACACCTTCTGTTTTCATTCATACACCAAAATATCTAATCATAACGTTTGCATCACTAATAAAATTCCACACACTACAACATTCCCCAGAAATCAACCCATCACTTCATGTCTCGCTAAAACCAACTCCCAAACTTCAAATCCCTCAAATTTAATTGCTCATTTGATCTCTACCCACATAAAAATCCCCAAAATTTTGACTGAAAATGCTGTAAAATTACTTGTTGGGTCTTTAATTTTGGTGGGTTCTCTTAGTAGTAGACCAGTGAGGGCAGAAGCAGTTCAAAGTGGCGTGAATATCGAGGAGGAGAGAGAAACCCAGCAAGAGAATGTTAGAGATGAAGAGATGTATGAGAAGTTATTGGAACAAGAACCCAGAAATTTGGAAGCTTTAAAAGTGTTAGTTAATGGGAAAATGAAAAAGGGGAAGACAAAGGAAGCTGTGAAATATGTGGAGAAGTTGATTGATATTGAGCCTGATGAAGTTGAGTGGAGGTTATTGCAAGCTCTATGTTATGAGATGATTGGCCATTTGAGTAAAGCTAAGATGTTGTTCAAGGAAATTCTTAAGGAAAGGCCTCTTATGCTCAGAGCTTTGCATGTAAGTCTGCTAATTTGAAGGTGAAATTTGTGTGATTATGGTATTAGTTTCTTAGCTATAAAAAAAAAGTTATTTCACCAAATATCCCTGACAAATTTTTTTTTTTTTTTTTTGGTTTTTTGAGATGAATTCTGCTGGGTTTATTGTGATTGCTTCTTTTAAAGTTTGATTCTGCTGTGTGGATGAATTTATTGAATAGTCACACTAATGTATCTGATTTATGGGGTGATTATGTGTTTGTTTGGTTCAATATAAATTCAGAGTAAAAAAAGTTTCAAAAAAAATTTAAGTGAAGTGCAGGACAAATAAGTTGAATAAACATACCCTATGTTATACTGTTTGTTAACTTGGGAGGTTAGTGTTGTTTGATCTGTGATGATGAGAGTGCACTAGTTTAAGTGGTGAGGCGAAATTACTAACTGAATCCCCCAAATAAAGAAAGATATAGTTTCAACTTTCAAGTGATGTTGAGGGTGCATTGTTTGGGGCTCAGATTTTAGTGTCTCGAAGCCAAATTTTCGAGTTTAAATGATCCAATCAAGAAAGATATGAACCTGTGACTATGGGTAACTGTGATGTAAATGTTTCCTGATTTATCTGATTACATAGGACATTTGCTTATCTTTTGTCTCTTACCTGTCAGGGTTTGGCAATGGTGATGCACAAGAACCATGAAGGGTCAGTTTTTGATATGTTGAACCAAGCTCTTGAACTTGCTTCTCGTGAAAAGAGAGTTACTGAAGAGAGAAACATTAAGATTTTGATTGCACAAATGCATCTGGTGAAGGTGATATTGAATTACCACTTGATGTGCTCCTTTGCTATGTTTTATCGTATGATTTATTCTTTCCTTTCAAGTGACATGATATTATTGTTTCCTCCTCCTGTAAATTGGATTAGCAAAATGGGAGTGGAAAACCCAAACACAAACCAGTTTGACAAGACTATCAGACTACTGCTGTCATCTTTAACACCTCTATTGGTCACTGATTTGCTTTATGCTTCTTCCTGTAGTATGTCATGTTTGATGCTATTCAAGATGCAACAGGAGTGTTTGAATACCAAATAAATCTTCCAGCGCTTTAAATTTATTAAGTATTGCAGAGAATTCGTCTGAAATTGCGTATTTAGAACTTGCACAGCAACCGATGAATTAACTGACCTCAAAATGAATGGCAAAGTATAGATCTATTCCTTTGTAGGATGGCATAGGAAAGGAGGAATATAAATCAGCTCGGGCTACAATGGAATGACCAAATGTGTAATAAAATCTTAGATGGACTGAGAAGGAATTTGCAGAAGCCGGAATGAAAGATAATTTTTGTTTAAAGGGTGTGAAGTGGGTGCAGGGTTGCCTGGTTACATTAAGCTGTGGAATTGAACTTTTAGCCAATTGGTTCTGCAAAAAGCATCAGGTTTTATTATTTGTGAAAGTAGACAGTGGAGAACCAATGTAATGAGAAATTCAACCCTCGTCATGTTTCTGCCACTTTTTGGCTTGTGGGACTGCAATTTTGATTACTAATTACTCCCTCCGTCCCTTATTAGATTTTCCATTTCTAATTTGGGCACTATTCATAGGTAAAGAAAATCCTCAAAAGAAATTCCAATATACAAGAAAAAATATAGTCATGTGGGGTCTTGTTTAACTCGTCTCATTGTGTACATTAGGAAAATCAAATTTTTATAATTTTTACTAATATGTATTTAAAGATATCAATGATACAAAACGTGCATTGGAGAAACGGGAAATCTGTTGGGGATGGAGGGAGTATTCTAGTACTAGGAAACAAAGGGTTGAAAGTAATAAGAGAGATTCAAATTCTCTATGCTTAGATGTATCTTTTAGCCCTTTTTGACCTTCAGAATTTTGTTCTTCTATGCACTCTTTGTTGTGAGCTCTTTTGGTTATTTGTTGTGATATTCGATAATACAATTGGTCACTATTGTTAACATAATTTTGAGTTGTTAATATGTTTATTTATGCTTCTACCCTTCCAGGCCTTTTGAATGATCATTGAAATAGGGGGGGGTGGAGAAAGAAAGTCTAGAAACTGGACTGAGGGAAAGAAGTATAAATTATTACCTGAATAAAGTTGGTAAAATATAAACATATTGCTGAGCTGACAGGTGGAGACCATTCATTTTCACATATAAATAGATGTAGCATTTTTTTAAATTAACAAAATTTGTCCTGATAGAAAGGGTGTCTAGCAGAAGGAAAAATTGGAAAGAATTGAATTTTAATTGACAAATGTTTTACTCATTTTGGAAACACCAGTAGTAGTCTAGCACCACCACCACCAACAACTATTTGTGTCCTGTATGGATCCACCATAGGAAGGCCCCAGTCCCCAGGGAGATTGAGGTGTACGCAGCCAGAAGCATCACCTAGTACAGCGAGCGTCTGCCAGAGACCCACAAAAGACTATTTCTGAAAGGAAACCTGCCCCTTTAGAAACAAATTTTTCTAAAAAATTTGCAAATAAATGATGGGACTTCATTACAATCATAAATTTATAATTCATGGGGTGAACTTCCAAGATGAGTAAGTGGGGAATGCACCAGATTTTGGGAAATAGGGTGAGGCAGTGAGCACCGTGTGGTGATGACTCGAACTTGGGCAGGTTGAAGTGGAGGACATTTACTGAGAACTAGGGACCTTAATACTTTATTGCTTGGTGTAGCATAGATTTCTGGATACGTATATGAAAGAATGCATGTCCCTGAATTAGCATGGAATTCTGGAAACAATTTTGACAGGTTGAATGTGCCTAAAGAAACGCGCGTAGTCTTAATCATCTAGGTTTGACATCTTACATGGTCATACGGATCTGTGTTTATTGCAGGGAGACTTAAATGGAGCTTTGAAGAAGTACGGAGAGCTTATTGATGAGAATCCTCGAGATTTTCGGCCTTATTTATGCCAGGTGAATTTTCACAAGCATATTGCATTCTTGTTATATATTTTCACCTTATCTTTCTCAACAGTCATCTTCCTGTCATGCTTCTGAGCATTGTGCTCGAGCTATTGTCGAAGTCCTGGACTGTAATGGTTTTAGATAAATATGTCATGAGTTGTTTTTTGTGACTGTGTTATATATAAAACTCATGCGGTGTGTATAACTTTGTGCACGGGTTCATTTTCTTTTTGTAAAAGTTTTAGCTTGTTGGCAAACTAAGTTTCTAGCATTGTTCCTTTACAAAATGTGATTTCAGGGAGTTTCTAGCACGGGAGAGTCTTAATTGAAATGACATATTGTGCTCCTTGTTGTGTTACTGTTTAATTGCCTATCTGACATTTCTACTAGCCTCGAGTCTTTGGATCTAGCATTTTGGTTGCTGCTCTTTCAGATTAATCATTCATGGGTATCATATCAAATTTCAGGGAATAATTTACAGTTTACAAGACAAGAAGAAGGAAGCTAATGAACAGTTTGAGATTTACAGAAGTCTTGTTCCTGAAGAATTCCCACAAAGAGGATTCCTTGAAGATGTTGTACTGGCAGCAAAAACAGAATCAAGAGAACAGCTGGAGAAGGAGTTTAAGGCTCAATTCTCATATAAGAGATAAGTATGTGAAACTTTATATTATGTTTGTGTGCAAAATTTTATAATTGTGTTTTATTAAGGAAAATGCAATGAATTATTTTGACCTGGAATTTTCTCTCTTGTTTGCAATATGTAAATCCACAGTAAGTGAACCTAATAGAGAGAGCTGCGTTTCTCGTTGAAAATGAATGGCGATTAACATTGTGGTGGCCTTATTTTTTGTGGAGTTTCTGAATTTCACCCTTTAATAGAAGCTATTGAAATAGTAGGCTGCAGGCTGCACTCTGCTCCCATATTTGCCAATCCAATGGTCTCCACCTGTACATTATTTTCTTGTTTGACTTGTTGATGGAAAGGCATTGATAGTCTACGATAACCTCTCGTGTCTAGGTCTCATTTATATGAAAATTTCAGCTTACTAATAGTGTCCTTGTAAAGAAAATGGTTTTCAAGACAATACAGTTTAGATGTACGATGTTTGCTTGAATCTGCTTGAAGTTCATTTTTCATTGATTTCTTGTAATCCTTTGCCGAGTTCATAAAACCTTTAGTGTTGGCAGGAGTATGCAAGTGCAGAAGCTGGAAGTTTTTTTTTTCTTTTTGAGGAAAGACCTGAATTCACCACAAGGAGCCGCAAGCTAACCTCGCTATCCCTTGCCTGAGATGACATGTACATATCATTCACTTAGATTTTTTTTTTTTTGTAATGTTAAGCTCCACTGATAATTTTCGTGACCTTGAACTTCTTTTAGAAAAAAATCGGATTTTCTTGGTTTTCCTTGAAAAAACTTTGTGCCAGGATCTTAACATTATCTAATGTCAACTTCGGTGACCCGATAATATATACATAAGCGATGAATGTCTTAGGTGATGTCTTCTCTCACTAATTTATTGTGTGAGACATTAATTCTTACCCCCCATCATAGAAAACAATATCCTCGTGACTAATCTGTAGTCCCTTACAACAGAAACAGAAACAGAAACATTCCCAACAGAACAGCCCTCATAGGAACCATGCTAAGCCTGATTGCACCAGCACCTACTACCTCAATAGGGAAGAGGCACCCCTGCTGGGAGGCATTGGTGGAGGTGATCATACCAAGGCCATCAAATTGACAAGCTTCGACACTCTGATCGTTCATCTGGAAGAACATGTTGAAGGCGTACGAGATGTTACCCTTAACATCAAGGTTATTGCACGAGGAGCCGTATTCTAAGGCGGTGCAGTCTGACCTTGAGCACGCATACTCTATAGAGCCTTGTACCTTATCCTGATTCTTGGCGTCTTGGTTATAGATGCACCATTTAGACTCTAAGTACTGCACCCCCTTGGCACCTATGGGCATCTTGTCATTGCCTTTACCGCTAAGGTCCATCTGAAACTTGGGTTGACCATCGTAACGGAAGATTCCCCAGTGCCTCTCAAAGTTACCTGGGGCTATGCTCTTCATGTTCTCATCAAGTAGTCCAAAGAGATAGACCTGAAATTTTTAAAAAAGAAAAGATTACTTCAAATTTTTCGACAAACAAAGCTCAATACATACCATCTCTTTACTTATATGAGATGGGGAATAACACTTAAAGTCATCTTTGGTTTACGAAAATAGTTTGGGGTTATTATTAGACCTGATAAAACTTTACCTGAATATGATCCCACCAAAATTTATTAGGATATTGAACACCCTTTCAAATATTAATCCCCAAACAATCCAAAGGGAAAATTGAAAAACAATTTGACTGACCTGCTCAAATAGTTTAGAACTTATCTTACTTACAGAAATGTAAAGAAAATCGAAAATGTCGATTTGTTACAAAATTACTCATTAGGCGATTTTTGTAGATAAAATACTTAGAAAAGAGAATTGTAATACCTCAAGTTGTCCTGGTCGCATAGGGGTGCCCTTGTTAGCAGCCAACTTCTTAAGCAAACCATCATAAAACTTTTTGGCATTCTTAGTATTAGCTTGAATGTGGCCATCAGTAGGCCATCCAATCTCCCCAACAATAATCTTTAAATCCCCATAACCATTCTTCTTTAATGCCCAGACAAGTGTGTCAAAGTTAGCATCAAACACATTATTGTAGGAATGGCTATTGTCATTGATACTTTTACCACCTCCATCAAAGAAGGCGAAACTTTCAGGAAAATCCGGGTTTTGGTAGAGACTAAGAAAAGGATAGATGTTGACAATGAACGGTGCACCCTTGTCCTTAAGGAAGGCAACTATGTCTAGCATGAGATCCTTGATGTCTCCTCTAAAATCGCCACTTGAGGGTGAGGTTGAGGACGACTCGTACACGTCTGCGTTGAGGGGGGTCGAAGCCTTGATATCTCCATGTCCAGCTTCTTCAAGAGCTTTCACAATGTTCTGAAGGGCTGGGAATGTTGTGTGCTTGAAACTGTCATTGTAACTTGCCAGAAATGGTTCATTCCCTACTGCTACATACCTGTGAACACAATATATGATGATTGCCTTAAAATGGAACGTAGAATTGAGTGAATTGATGGTCATCCACATCAATTTGATCCCAAACAATTATGAAAATGCACCTACGACTATAAAGAGGATTTTTTTTCCTCAAACTATTATGTGCATATTATTAATGCATCAATTAGGGATGAATAAGCCATATATGTCATATGTGATCACAATGCTGAATAAACACCATTTGTTCTGACAAAATTTTAAGGCTCTTGGAACCTATAGTTGATTTTCTTTCTTATACCAACATGTTATTGTGATTTTGATTCTTACTTAATGGTGATAATTTATGTTGTTCCCACTCCAAAAACTATGATTATTATATCAACTAGAGGAAAATATACACATATTATAATATGCACTCAGTATTACAAATTAGTATACTTGTAATTGCGCATTCGTTTATGCATTGAGTTGAGACTATATAACATCGTGATTCTTAGTGCACGATAATGAACATTCTAAATCAAATTTCGCAAATGATTATATCAATTTTTTTTTTGGGCCCCCTTTCGGGAACCTGTGGTAAGATGTACAATCATAATATAGAGCATGCAAAATTATGTTGTTTGCACGTACATACTTTATATTGACTCCTCCATCATGAAGGTGCTTGGTAACATTCTTCTTAACCCAATCTTTTGCATGCTTGTACTTGTTCATTCGTTCAAGCATGTCATTAGGGATGGCAACCATGACATCAATCCCAGTCCCAGCTAAGGCATCAAGGGTCGAGGCATCAGCGTCGAAAAGCTTCACCTTCTTTAAGCCATTGTCTTTCAACATGCCAACCACATTGGATGGTGGTAGTGGATGTGATGCAATGCTTCCCCAATTTACACCTATAGTGTTACTATTATCTGCGCCATTGGTCATAACCATTACCATCAAAAGTGACCATAGCCATAGGACCATGGCTCCAGCCATGGCGCGTAGATGGTTCGAGATTGGGCCGAAGATGTAGGTCAATAGAAATTGTTTGATCAAATTTGCAAAAAGAGGAGAAAACTAGTTGGGCTAGGAGAATATAGACGAAGCAAATGTTTAGAATAGTGTGTAGAAAACCAGTTATGGGAGGTTAGGAGTAAAAAGAGGGTAGTATTTAAACGAGTGTCCTTTTTATTCGGCCTTTTGTATTAATATAGTGAGTTGAAAAATCACTTACTATTTTTAAAGTTTTCTTTTTCTTTGACCAATGATTTTATATTTTGAAAAGTAAAATATTCTCGTGTTTTTAGGATCATATAGCAAAGCTTTATTTAGTGCTTTTATTTATGACTCAAAATAGACCTATTAATAATTATAAACGGTTGATTAATTATGTTTTTGTTATGGGAAATGATATTCATAGCCCTGCTATGTATAAGGTGTTTAAAATGGAAAGAAAAAAATCAAATCAAGCATTTATTACTTGAAATATGTGTAATTTTGTCTTGTTTTCCCAAATTGTTTCCTTTATTAAAAATATATTAAATGCTTATACATAGCCCTAAGTACTACATGTAACATTACCCGTTTGTTAGGGAAATGATATTCATAGCCCTTAGGGCTATTTATATGAAGAATTGGAGATTTTCTACCCAATTACGTACTAATGAGAAATAACTAGCAGATGTCTTTAGAATTTGGAAATATCAAAATATTTTTACAACTGAAGAGAAATGGAATTATTAAGGTTTATATGACTAGGGTCTATCATCTATCTATACAAATATATTAAAAGGCGTGCCTAAGGAAGCCTATGTGCCATGTGGCACTCTCCTCAAATTTCTAATGCAAATGTTTTATGTTCATGTGTACTCCTCACTTTAAAAAAAATTGTGTAACTGCAAGGGTATCGAACACGTGACCTTTAAAATGAAAAGTAAGAGCTTAACCATCAATACACTATAGCTTTATTGTCTAATGTTTCAAATAAAATATGATAAATCTTGTAATAGTGATACTTAACTAAAAAGACTTAAACAAGTATATATATCTCTAACACTCTTATTACGTAACTAACAAGAGACTATTGATGTCATATTCTCTTACCGCAATTCCTTTTAAGGTATTATTTTCAAACTCAAACCTTTCAAATTTTTTACTTATCACATCGTGACGTGAATTTTTCAATTAATGGACAAAAAATACGAAAAGTAGCAAAATAAATTATAAAATTTAAGAATAATGACATATTTGTTTATTGTAACTGACCCGAGGCATCCCTCGAACCAAAAAACTAGTTACCTATCATAACAATGTCAATATGAAATCAATTTATTGTACTAAATTACTAATTCCACTAGTTAAACTTTAATCTATTTTTCAAAATTATAAGGCATACATGCTTTATTAAAATTTATTTTGACTACAAACATCTCTTATCATATGACTTATAAAATTATACCATTATATTTGTCTTGAAAAATACTATAGTAATATTAGTTTGTAATAATCTATTATCAACATGAATTTAGAGTAATTAATGGTCAAAGTTCGACCTCGAACATTGTGTGTGCCTTATATTTTGATATGGAGGGAGTATTTGATAAGGAATATATAAACTCGTACATTTTACTAAATTACCGATCTTTTAATTTAAAGGCTACTCTCTTTTTTTTTTTTTTTTTTGTTCAGGAAAGATAATTGGTCCGAAGACCAACCCCTGCTAGGCTACTAGCCTGCAGGGCACACCAGCTCATTGGCTGGGTAGAGGGGATTTATACCCACATGCAAACATTTTTATACAAACTCCCCAAATTGGGGAGTGATGAGAGTCGAACACCCGACCTTGCGGTTGGGAGGTGGGAGCACCAACCATTGGGCTCCCACGAGGACCTCTGTCGAGAAATAATTCTAAAGTATAAATGGAGATTTTAAAATATAAATACAATCATGCTTCTTCTTTTAATCTGTCGAGAAATACATACAACTATCATGCTTTTTTTAAATAAAAGTACAACCATGCTAGTGTTTTGTTATTAGAACATAATACTCCAAAAGAGAGTGAAAAGGTATAACTTGATAGGTGCAAGATTATGATATACTCCCTCCGTTACTATTTTTTCCCGTATATCTATACTAATATATTAAAAGACGTTTCTAAACAAGGAACGATGCAACGTGGCTATATATATTAAAGTCTTAACCACTAAACCAAATGATACTTAATGTTACGGATTTTTCACCAAATACTCTCGATAATTTTTTTTATTCACCATATACCCTTGATGTTTTCAAAATTCACCATATGTCCTTAATAAATAATGACCGTCAGCTTTTTAAGTCACTAACCCCTAATTCCATTATCAGACCCTAATTAAACCTTATTTTAGTCGTTAACCTTAATTGACCACTATTAAAACACCACAAATGACCCCTTTTATCACTCTTCCTCCATAATTCTCTTCCTACTTCTTTGGCCTTAGGTGTTATTTCAATGCTAATCTTTCAAGGTAAATGAGTGAAATAGGGATTAATTAAGGTTTAATAATGGAATTAGGGCCTTAGGGGTTATTGATAAAAAAAGTTGATAGTCGTCAATATCAAGAAATTGAGGGGTATATTGTGAATTTTGAAAACATCGAGGGTATATGGTAAATAAAAAATTTGTCAAAGATATATGATGAAAAATCAGTTGATGTTATCATTTTAAACTAAAATATTAATAAAAAAAAAATATAATTACTCGAGGCATTAGCCCGGATCTAAAAGCTAGTGGATAAATAAAAACAAACTAGTTGCCAAAACTTGCTGCAAAACATAGTTAATAAAATTAGTTAATTGATGGGCTGGTGGCCTAAATAAAACATGAAACTGAGAATCCCAAAGGTCAGCCCACGAACTCTCCCTCTTTATCTTCTCCAATTTGCCGAAACTTTCTGCAAAACACTGCAACTCTCTGTTACTTCCAACTTCAACACTCATAGTACTTCTTCCATCATCGGTACTTCATTCTCTCTCCTTTGACTTATATTTTTGTAATTTTCATTTTCCGCTGCTTTATATACTGTTCATCATTGCAGTTTTTCGGTGCCTAATTCCACTATATAGGAAGTTTGAAAACTACGCAGCTTTTTTTATCTTATTTTATTTTCTGTTACTTAATGTACTTGTAATTTCTCTTTTTTTTTCCTTCTGAAGACTAATTCTCCCTAATATTTTTAGTTTTTCGTATTATCACTTGTCAAAAAAAAAAAAAAAAAAAAAAAAATTGGCTGAAAAATGAACTTTTTGTTTTTTGGGGGTATTAGAGGAGGTTTTTGCTCCTGAGGATGGGCCCTGTCACGTTAGCAATTGGTGGCAAGAACTCTTCAATGGAACAGTTAGGTATTTATTTTACTTGCAATTTAGCTGGTGTTGCAATTTACTCAT
This sequence comes from Beta lomatogona, assembly GCA_947646795.1. Taxonomy (NCBI): domain Eukaryota; kingdom Viridiplantae; phylum Streptophyta; class Magnoliopsida; order Caryophyllales; family Amaranthaceae; genus Beta; species Beta lomatogona. Next base: position 160,311 of record CANSNZ010001395.1, on the reverse strand, counting down.
TATGTCCCTTAATAGATTTCCCTTTTTTAAATTTGGGCAATTCTCAAAAACAAAAATCCAATATACAATACTCCCTCCGTTTCATTTTAATTTACTCACTTCACTTTGAGTGAAAACCAAGGAAAAAGTGCAAAAGTATGATAAAGAAACTGAAAAGGTAAAGGTGGAGAGAGATATTGAAAAGTGAGACAGAGAAACTAAAAGGTGAGTTAAAATATCAAAAAGTGGATGACAAAAAGTGGATGACATGGGTGAAAAAAGATGATAAAGTAGATGTGACATATTACCAAAAATAGAAAAAACAACAGTGTGTAGATTAAAAAGAAACAGACCAAAAAGGAAAGTGTGTGGATTAAAAAGAAACCGAAGGAGTATAAAACATAGTCATGTGGGGTCTTGTTTGGTTCATCTCATTGTGTATATTTGGAAAATCAAACTTTTATATTTTTTACTAATATGTTAACGATATAAAACCTGCATGGACAAACGCGCGTTGGAGAAATGGAAAATCTATTGAGTGACATGGGGATTATGAGCTATGGTTTTTTAATATCAAATTTTCTATCTTGAATATATAGTTCATCTTTATAATAGCTACTGAATCTTATTATCAGCTAATTATGCCTAATAAAATTGTGTAACAACTATAGTGCTGAGATAGGTTTATACTGTAGGTAAGCTAGCAAACAAGTCGGTTCGAGTCCAATTTTGGTTTATTTAGCGGATGATAACTCAACCTTCATCTAAACTAGTAATTATTGAAAGAGGTGCCTGTATGACCTATTAATCTGATTGATATTATTATTACTCCTTTCGTCCAAAGTAGTTGCAACTTTTGCTTTTAAGTGTATTTTATCACTAATATAGAGTTCTAAGAAGTACTTCATTATCTTGTGAGATCTGGTTTAATGTGTATTTTCATTATATGAGTGTTTTATATTTTTTTGCTGATTTGTAATGAAAGACATTTGGTCAAAGGTGTATCTTGGAGATTTGCGAATTAGTAAGTGTTGCAACTAAATTAGGACGGAAGGATTGTTGATTAGATTATTTTTTTAAAGAAACTAGATATGTAAGTTTGTAGATAATGTATGCATGTTTGTTTTTTTTAGATAATTGTGGTCTATCTTAAGGATGTCTTTTATTTTTCACTAATTTTCATATATACCAATGTAAATTTTGTTTTTCTTAATAAATGACCTAAACAAGTCAAAGTAGGTTTTTTTTTGGGGTTGGGACATGTTGACCTAACATAACCCATTTAATGAAACAGATTACTTGTGTTAGCCCATCTAATTCAACGGCTTGAAAATGTCAACCCTAACCCTCTATTTTCAAGTTAGTTTTGGCTTAGATCATCAATTGAGGTCAACTTTTGCCAACTCTAGCTCCAGGAGACTGTATCACTATTCACCTTACATTTTTCATTCACTTTAGAGCTTAGGCTGATAGGCTCATGTGTTTGAGGTCACTAATTCTAAGCTGATATTAGGGCATCAAGCAAGAGAGCCTTATCCACCCGTGTTTTTTTTTTTTTTTTTATTTACATGGGGTGATTAGAATCATACAACACTACTGAAATCGATACAAGCATTTTGCAGATATGTCGGGGCCAAAAGTGCAGAAACTATCGATGGGAAGTAAAATGTCTTTTGCATCTGCCAGCATGGGAGAAGAAAAGCCCTTTGATTTCATTCAAACGTTAGTAGGTATGCCCTTAGAGTCTAATTTTATCTGCTTGAATTATGTAGGGAAAAAGTTATGTGTGTGCTTGTCAGGAAATGTTTGAATCTAGATTTCATGTCTATATGGCTGAGTTCTTAATATGTGAATGTTATGTGCTTGTATTGCTCTATGAGCACTTTTTAAAAAATGTTTCCCCTACAATGCACCGAAGGTTTGAGGACTATGTCTGTTGCTTGCAGACCAGATTTTCATTGTCAGTTATCACATAGTTCAAACAAGTTTTTATGCTTACTTTGCATAAATTTGGACTCTTGGAGTCAAATGTCTTTCATATTTTTATAGTGTTGAGTAATACAGATACTAATTTGGGATGTCATACCTGATGCTCTTGCTTGTGATGGATATGTTACTTAGATAAGATTGCTGTATTACGCAATTCTGTGTCTACTCTGATTCCCCTGTTCTTGTAGATGGTATTATTGCAGGAGGTACTGCTGGTGTCGTTGTGGAGACTGTTTTATACCCAATTGATACAATAAAGACGCGATTGCAGGCAGGTCGAGTTTAGCATGACTTTATGATGTTTATTTTAAGTCCTCTATGTTAATCTTTGTGGTGTTGCAGGCTCGTGACAAGAAGCATTCATTATGATTTTGCAATTGTCACTTACCTTTTTAGTTCCATTCTATTAAAAGTTTTTTTAGAGGTCCTACAGGTTTTTTGCCACCGTAAATCTGAAGCAAAGGCCTTGATTTTATGATAGGCAGCACGTGGTGGAGGGAAGATTGTTTTGAAGGGTCTTTACTCTGGATTGGCTGGAAATCTTGCAGGAGTCCTTCCGTATGTATCTTCTTACGTTTGACCAACTTAACATCAACTATGAACAGATGCTGCTTTATATGTTCTAATCTATAGCAGTTTGGGTGGAGTTCTTCAACCTAGAGAAAAAAAAAAAGATAAAATTTACATGCATGAACAAACACCATACTAACTGCTTTTGAAGTGATAATCAGTAGTTTCACATGTTAACTCAACTTCAGAAAGTGATGTCATGAGATACGTATAGACTATCTTGGGTGACATAAATCATACATATGGCAAAATATGATTTAGCTTTCCTGATTCTTTTTTTGTAAGAGCTTGATCTCCGCTCAATTGTGCCAGGGTAATACACTATCACAATTCAGTACATTGTGGTCATGATTTCATTCTTAACTTGTATTCTATTTCTTTATAGTTCTCATTAATCATGTATGCTATTTCTTTATAGTTCTCATTAATCATGTATGCTCTTAAGTGATTCAAGGTCCTTTTTGTCATTGCAGAGCTTCTGCCGCATTTCTGGGTGTGTATGAACCAACGAAGCAAAAGTTGTTGAGGTTGCTTCCTGAGAACCTTAGTGCAGTTGCACATCTGGTAGGAGTTCATTAAAATCGTTTTTGCTTTCCATTTGTTTTACTTTGTTTTTTGTGGTATTGGAGTAGAACTGCAGTGCAGAATGTGGATCCATAGTTACATCTTAGCTGCTCCGATTAGCCCAGGCTGAAGCTTTTTGGGAATTAGTGGGGCCATTTATCTGTATGGCTGTACCAGAAATATGGAGCTATACCAATTGGAAACTTGTATTGCTTTCTTCCTGGTACAAATGATCATGAAGTGTAAATTTTTTTCTTATATTTTCAAATCTTCAGCTATAAATTGTACTATTGTACTAATAACAAGATGATGGTCAAAGCGTCAGCTGCTATGTTCAAGGCCTCATTCTGTCTTTAGCTGCTTTGTTGTTCTCTTTTTGTGTCCTACTAGATTGAGAGATTGAAGCGTGAAGTTGCAATTTCTATGTGCAGTGATGCACTGCTTTGTGCTCGAGGTTTATTATTGCAATGTTGTTAAGCTTGAGAATAGAAACATGAGTTGCTGGTGGGGGCTTTCATGGATAAGAAGAGTAGATGAGAAGTAAGAGGAAGAAACTAAGATGGTCATCTTTGTATGCTTGTAGGAAGTAATAGCAATAGAAGATTAAGGATTTGGCTCACATTCTTTTCCTTTTGGAAAGGAAAGCACCAAAGATTAGAAAGTCCAAATACGACCTTATACTTGCTAGTCAAAAGTTCACGAAGTGATCAAACAAATCAAAATTCATTAGGAAAAAAGAAAGAAAAACAGTTCTTATTACATAAATTGCAAGGGTCTCCGAAAACTCTAATCCCTTGTTTTTGTGCAGGAGAGGCCGGTGGAGGCATGTAAAAAATGTAATTGAGGTTTGTAGGAAGAGTGATATGATTATAGTAATGACTAATGAAGATTATATGTAGCCAAGATCGAAAAGGGATTTTAGAGTTCAATGTAAGTTCGGTTTGAGTTTGAACTCAGGTTAATTTAATCAAACCAAGCCGAGCCAAGTAATGAAGAATTATCCTATAACGGTTGAACTACATTAGGGAGTCATCAAGTCTTGTCCTTTTAGCAACAGTATTAGATATATTAACATGGTCTATTCAAGATGAGATATTGTGGTGTTTTATGTTGTAGATGATATTATATTGGTTGATGAGACTCGATAATGTCAAGTTGGAGTTATGGAGACAAAAGTTAGAATACCAAGAATTTAGACTAGACCACCATAGAATCTAGTACATAGAGTGACAATGTAGTACTGATAGAGAGACAAAGAAAGATATGGAGACATTATTTATTACCTTAGGTGAGTGTTTTGGAGGACAGTTCTATAGGATGAAGACCAGCAATATTATATGAACTTTAAAATATGGGTCAGATGTTAGGCATTTAGGGAGGTCTGTATTAAGAAGATGGGTGCAATAGAGATGTGTATGTTAATAAAAAGGCGTGTGAACACCTTATGGGATGGAACTTGTGGTGAAGATATTAGGAGGTTGGCTAAAGTAGCAAATATTGAGCATAAATAAGGGAAATATGTGGTTTGGACATGTGCGGCGTAGACTAAAATATGCACTTGTATGTGAAGTAGGAGTTAGGATTATGGCATTATAGAAGAAGTTGAGGGAGGCCAAAAATGGCTTAGATGGAGGGTGTTGAAAATGATATGAAGAAATTGGGGTTGAAGGAACATATAGCATTAGATAGAAGTGAATGGAGGATGGTGATCTTTGTGCACGACCACGAAAGATACTTACTTGGTTCATACAGCAGACTCTATCTTTTGGGATTAAGGCTTTGACATTGCTTTTTTTGTGGGGGTGGTTAATGGAGGCTCCTTGTCCCAAACATCTCTTAAAGTTCTGCATCAGAGCTTGCTGATACTTCATAGCTATAGTCTTAACATGTGTCATATTTCTTGTTTTTCACCAATTCACCATCAAAATCAAGCCAATTAGGTTGGAATGGGGTTCTCTGGTTGAAAAAGGAGCAGATATATGCCCTAGCACTCATTTTATCCAAGGTTGTAAAGATGTAGCAGGGGAAATCTATCACTGGCTAGTGTTAAGAGTTGGGTGCTTACCAGCTCAATGGAAAATCTACTTTTTTTTCATTTTAATATATTCATGTAATATTGTGGCCTGTCGAAGAGATAGTGGACATGTCTGTGTTGTAAGCTGAGTGGCATTCTATAATTATTATGCCCTAGTGCAGGTTTTCTTGCGCCATTGATATTGTATGTTTAGCGGAGGGTTTTCCCCCCTCGTCTAATTATCTATGCCCTTTCCATTTTGCCAAATTTGTGCAGACTGCAGGTGCCGCTGGTGGTGTCGCTGCTTCTCTAATTCGTGTACCTACTGAAGTAATTATCTTTCTTTATTCTGAAAGTATTATGTTCTGAATTGCTGTGTTAGGCTATATTTAATGTTAATGTGTCACAGGTTGTTAAGCAGAGGATGCAAACAGGGCAATTTACTTCAGCTCCTGATGCTGTACGTCTAATTGTTTCAAAGGAGGGATTCAAAGGTCTTTATGCGGTAATTAATTTTTTCTTTCCCTTTCCTTGGATGCATCAGTCTTGTTTTACTCTTAGTTTAAATCTGGCATGCTTATGTGCACATTGCAGGGATATCGATCATTTCTGCTACGAGATTTACCCTTCGATGCTATACAGTTCTGCCTGTACGAACAGATTCGGCTCGGTTACAAGCTCGCAGTGAGTTTCCTTGTATCCGCTTAGTAACTGTTTTTGTGGGACCAGATCCATGACATTGTTATTGCATATCGTTAGGCCGCAAGTGCACAGTATCATGTTATTTTAATAAAGCTAAGCTGATATTTCTGTGAATGAATGAATAAAAATTGACACTACAACAAAGTTTCTCTAAGTATACAACTTGCAAGAGGAAATGAAATTAATAGCTGATAGTGAAATTCAGAAATCCAACTCTAATCAACAACGAACATCCTTCGTGCAGATAGAAGATTAGAAATAACAAATATGTGAATGGGTTAAAAAGGCCTCCCTTTGTCACTCGCATGATTCTTCTTTTTTTAAGGTAAGGAGAAGGTGCCCTACCGGACCGGAACCTCACTCAGGTCAACCCGGCCCGGCTTTGCAGATGAGGCCTCTTGGGCCTTGGGAGTAGGGGGGATTAGTAACGGGAAATCCCCACCCCCAAAGTGCTTCTAGTGGGGTTTGATCCCACAACCTCAAGGTTGTGAGATACAAACTAAACCACTAGACCAAGTACTACTTGGTTTGTCACTCGCATGATAAAAAGTAGCTTATAACTGAATTTATATTGTCAAACAGAAAGCTGAAGCATAAAGGAAATACTGAGAAGTCACGTGCTTGCTGATTAAGTAAATAAAGAAAAGTTGTCTATCATGATTTACTTCAATGTGGTTTACATTGAAAGTGATCTCTGATTTGTTGGAAATTTGGAAAGGGATCATATTGCACTATCCAATTGGTTTATTGCTTGATGTGTACTTCTGTTTTCTTGGTTCTGTGAAAGATAAGTGTTATACCATTATTCAATTAGGTATATGTAGAACTTAAACTCTGAAGTATTATGGTCTGTTGATTTTACAAACTTGTGGAACTAAATACATATAAATCATTTTGTCTATGGAGGTCATATATTAGTGGAATATTTTATTGTCCTATCATCATTTTAGCAGTAACTCAGACATGAACGTTGTTATGTGCCTATGCCCCTGTATAATTGGGGAAGGGGGAAGGGGAGCATATTATCCTAATACTTGATGATAATACATATGTAGAAATATAGTTGATTAACTATTTCAGACCAATGCAATGTTGAATATTCTATCAAATATGATCTTGAACTTCTGATTTTCAGGCCAAAAGAGAACTGAATGATCCAGAGAATGCCGTCATTGGCGCTTTTGCTGGTAATGAACATATGCTCTCTGCTTGCATATCAAGTATCATCATGGCGCATACAACTTTGTTCTTCAATTCATGTGTATTTTCACACTAATGAGACTGTAAAAAATTGGCTCCAAGCTGTCTGTGGTAATGTGGTGGACAGTCAAATCTCTGTAGATAATTCTTGTGTGCTGTTTGCATTTTAGAGCTCACTTGAGTTTAAAACTGAAGTGCTAATTCTGAATGTTCTTGACTTTAAAGAACTGTTTGCATTTATAACTTGTTGAGAGCCATGCAAGAAAAATGAATTTTTGTAGATTTGCGGTTTGCTTCTCTAGCTTTTTCAAATGACTGTTCGAACAAACCTGTATATGAAATGAGCATTAGATGATGAGCTCTCTAAACATAGGATAATTTTCTGAACATCAGTTCAATGGTCTCAGCTAACTGTTGCGGGCACTGGCTAGACTATGCGAATTTTTCAGAACTCAGTCATTTGACTTGTCTAATTCCTGCTTCAAATTCTTGGTCAATGTGATTTCTAAAACTGATATTCTAAATTCTTATTTTGATCTATAATGGAAGTTACAGAAGGGGAGTGAACTTATTCTTCACAAACAAGGATTGGAAATATTGCGATTACAAGCAAGCATAACATGTCCGATCTTACTGTGATATGATAGTAACTGTAAACTGCCTTTTGTGGAACAGCTATGTGCTATACCATTTATTTTCTTATGGAACAATAAGGTAAATCAAGTTGTGGCTATTTTAAATTTTGAACTGAGTTTGAGGCATAATACAGTACCAGATGAAAATATGCTATGATCTCGATGAAGCAGAAAATAGTACTGTAATTGATAAGGGTGTGGAATCAAATTAGGGAAAATGATAAAATTAGTGTCTTTGTCTTTGCCTTTACCTAAAAAAAATATAGGAGTGCTTAACGAACTGAAGATTTGATTGGTTTACGACAATGTGTCAATTTTACCCTCTACACTTATGGAGATATGGCAATTGTGCAAGTTGACCCCTTAACCTTTACATGGAGCAAATTGTCCCCAAGACGGTTATACATCGAGAGGTAGGATCTGGCGTAATGTGTTTCTCCCACTACAATTCACAATACCCTACTTATAATATTCCTCACTATATAGCAACTCAGTTGATCAGATTCCTCCCCTATCCTAACAAAGTTATTTAGTAAGTTCCCCAAAAAGCCCTTCAATAGTTCAATCATCATTACTAACTGACCCCTTCTGTAGTGCCTTCCTACCTTTCCTCCCACGTCTGGCGTATGTCAACAACGTGGGGCCCCAGCTTGATTTCTTGCAAACTAATGATAGGTTGATTATCAAAACCACGTAAAAGCTTGGAAATCTACCGAACTTATTAATGTATTTAATTCACCTTATTGAACTTAAAACCCCAACAGGAGATATTTTGGTGGTCACCTTGAGTTAGCCTTTTGTAACAGCAGAAGCAAAAGTCTTCTGCTATTTCATGTGCATGCCTTCCTGTATGATCTGTTACTGACCCGCTGAACTTTTTTTTGTGATGTATTTTATGCTGTCTTCATATTATTTATATTCGTCTTGGTCTCTGTTTACAGGTGCGTTAACTGGTGCTATAACTACCCCTCTTGATGTAATTAAGACTAGGCTAATGATCCAGGTATCTTCAATTAGTTGTCTGTAATTTTATTTGTACTTAATGTGACTTCTCTAATTCCTCAATTTTTGCACTTTATGTGACTTCTCTAATTCCTCAAAGTTTGTTTTCGCAATTCTTTGCTTGTTGCATGTGCTCTCATGGTGCCTTGACGTCCCATTTTATTTCCATAGGGATCTGGAAACCAGTACAAAGGCATTGTAGACTGTGTCCAGACTATTGTTAGGGAAGAGGGAGCCCCTGCCCTTTTAAAGGTAAGAGTATTGAAAGTTCATTTTCCTGGACCAAAAACGGATTTATACTTGTATTACACTGCTTATTATAGTATCATTTTCAACTTGACATCATCTATATTGATTCTCGTAGTTTTCAGAAGAAAATGTAGATATGGATTTGTAAGGAGGTGTAGAAAAAAAGGAAAAACAAAAGAAAGAGAGGAATTATATGCTACTACAAGACAATAAATAAAGCTATCCAAATTCTATGTTAGGATGCTGCAGAATTTTTGAAATATTTGACTAGAGATAGTGTAGGCATTGTTTTGGTTGTCAGCTGTTTCAATTTCCAGACATTCTATAATGCTTACAGAATTGCTGGGGGAGTTGGTATTTGAGAAGGAAAACTGAAACTTAAGGGTAGAAGGACCTTGTTGCCGAGAGTTATTATGTCATATATTCACACCAAATAACTAAAAGCAATACTTGTATCAATACAGGTACTACTACAACTGCTAGTCCGCTACTAATAATAACACTGAAGCACATAGCCATAAGTTTCTTGAAGGAGGTGTATAATATACATTGATAATAATATCTATACTAATAGAAGTATACAACTAAGAGTAAAACTATATATCATAGTCAATAGACGTGCTCACACGATTTTGCACAATGAACTAAACGCTATTCCATGTCTTGTGTAAATTCCTTTCCCTTTCCTTTTGGTTTTCCTATATGTTGAGGTTGAATATCCCGTTGTGATATTTGGATACTATTATGACATTGTAAATCAATAAATCCGTTACAAATTAAGGAATTGGACCTCAAAAAATAAACTAGAAAGCTTTAGCTAAGGCTGATGAAATATAGCTAAGTAGTAACATGTAACATTAACAAATTTTACTTGCACTATGGTCAGAGTTGTAAATTTGCATTCGAAAAATTATGTTCTTGTACCTTCTTTCGTTATCTATGGCTGCTGTATAGTGTGATACAACAGACTGGAATTCAGCGGCTTTAAGGTTTATGGTTCTAATTATGCAGGGGATTGGACCTAGAGTTTTGTGGATCGGAATTGGTGGCTCTATATTCTTTGGTGTACTTGAAAGCACAAAGCGGTTTCTTTCAGAGTCGCGAGTAAAGCGTATTGAATCTTTAGACAAAAAACAAGATTGATGTCTTTTTCTTTGAGGTGGATTATGATCTGTTAGTATTTTGAGTTATCCATTAATTTGCTAAATCTTTGAGTGAGTCAGTTAATAATAATGAAATGCTTTTATGATGAAGTTGTATATTTGTTGTAAATTTTCATTTTGTTTCAAAGGTACAAGAATTCTTCTGGCAGCCCTCTCGAAGGACATTACCTAGGTTCGACCCCCTCACTTACTCATTCCCCCTTTTGCTTGGACGAAGATTCGAACCCTTGGCATGACCCTAGAATTTAGGGAGTACGAAACACCAAATTTCAAAATTGTCCTGTATAAGCCCTTGTGTTTTTCCTTCTTGTGGTCGATAAGCAGAAAATTTTGAGATCATAAAATTAATTTCAAGTATTTTCCGATGCTAGTTATAAATTGATTTATATTTTCATAATTATTGACTTGTCTAGTCGCATCGAATACTCAGGGTGCATTCACTTCACCTTATTTATTTTAATGTCTAAACTTATGGAGACCTATCAAAAAATTTAGAACTTATGGGAACTAAAATCTTTTCGGAATTATTGAAGCTTATATTATAAGGTTTTCAAGATTATATAAACTTATATGAACATATTGAAAACTTATCTAAGTGTATTAAACTTGAAACTTTTTTTTAATGGTGAAGAGAATACACTCTTAATTTTTACCTTCAAAACTCGTATTATCAAACAAGGGATCAACTTTGTAGAAGATTCAAATAGCTTAATTGATCTAAATTTGATGAGACTGTATCGGTACAGAAAATAGAAAAATGAAAAGTACAATTTAGCAAGGACACGTAATTTCATCATATATATAACAATCTTTTAGGAGATATTCCGAAATATATTCTTAATTGCAAATTCACAGTATGAAATGCTATTCATTGGTAGATTGTTTATATGAATTTTGCGGGAGGGGAGGATTCTTCGTTTGGAGCTCGAATTTAGATACCCCTAATTCTTGAGAGTTTTTTGCGGGGATATACCAGGGTAATAGGGCATTTTGTGGGGATATACCTCATTAAATTTTTTTTGTGAGGATATGCCAACCTAAATTTAAATTTTTTTAAAGGTACAAAAAACACTATTTCTGGCGAGAAAGTCAAATTTCCGACCTTTGACTTGGTAGGAAGTCGCGAGTGAGCCACAAATGTTGTGTTTGACCCCCTCAACCACGCGCATACTATTGAAATTTTTTTTTAACAACTTTTTTTTTAACAATTTTTTTTGAGAATTCTCTCCCTTAATAACCAACCCCCTCCCTTAACATTTCCCTCTCCTTAAACCTTGGAAAAGAACGCTCTTCAATTCAGCAAGAAAGGGCAGTCCAAAATCATCAATTGCAAGGTATGATGTCTTATTGTAGCTTTAATCTCAATTCAATTTACTCCTTGTGTTCTTCAATTGTACTATGTGGTTTGAATTTGTGCTATAGGGTATAAATTAGGGTTAAGTTACCAAGTCAAAGGCTGGAAATTTGACTTTCTCGTCGGAAATAGTGTTTTTGGTACCTTTTAACAAAACTTAAATTTAGGTTGGTATATCCCTACAAAAAAAATTAGTGAAGTATATCCCCACAAAATGTCCTATTATCCTGGTATATCCCCGCAAAAAAACTCAATTCTTAACTGTTCATATTTTAGTAATTGGAAAAATTAGGACATCAAAATTGATGACAAAATTAGGGTGTGGGTGCCCGCCATTTCAAAGTTCGTTCAATTACCCATTGAAAACACCAGTTTTTAAAAAGGTTGACTAATCAAATTCGACTGCTAACCTGAATGCTTGATGATGATCCTTCTAGACTGAGCCAAGTGCAACACAATCCACTTCTTCTAAACATAAAAATTCTTTCTCCAATACCACGGGAAGGTGAGCTAACTAGTACACTTTATAACCAACTACAACCCATAATAACTAAAATTAGTTGGTTCTCTCAATAATCTGAACACCAAACAACACAAATTTTCCCTATAAATAGCCATCAAAACCAGAAGTTATCTTACCATCTCAGAAGCATCTGTTACTAGAAGGGCACAAGTATATCTCATTTCTCACAATGGCAAAGCTTGTTCTCCTGCTATTTGTACTTTTAGCTCTGTTTCAAATGAGCTTTGCAGCCCGACATCTTTTACAAGCACTTCCTCCAGTACAATCGCTGCCAAAACCAAGCATCCCTCCGATGCCAGCACTCCCAACCATGCCTCAAACAGGGTTTCCCCCACTACCAAACCCCAGCATACCACCGATGCCAACAGTATTGAACCCAACACAAGCAGCACTACCGCCACTGCCATCCAACTCCTTGCCCGCCATGCCAACTGCAACCAACCTGCCCCCACAGCCAGCAACATTGCCGCTTCTTCCAACTGTCAGTCCTCTGCCAGCAATGCCTGCTGCACCAGTTCTGCCAAAACCCACAACTTTGGCGCCACTTCCTGTTGCCCCTCTGCCAAAGGCCACATTACCACCATTTCCATCCATGCCTTCTGCCCCTAATACGGCATTACCACCTTTACCAGCTATGCCTACCACTACGACCACTATGGCACCATCTCCATCCCAGTAATCAAGAGCCCTTATATTTTTCCTGACAGTACATGGATTCAGCTATTTTTTGAGTTTGGATAGTACCTTTTGCTATGATCTGATATCGGACTTTTTCAGCCTGGGTGGATGATCATATATTCATATCTTAAAGTTGGTTTTACAGTTTGTAATGTTTCTCTATTGTTTTATACATGCCTTGGGGCACAGTTTTTTTTTTTTTTTTTGTCCCAAATATGGATCAATAAAGAGTATATTTATCTTCTTCTGTTCTCAAAGCATTGCATCATTACTAATGAAGACTGTAGAACAACAAAACAGCTTGTTCAATTCCCGTTATCATTAGTGATAGAGTGACTGATTTAATATGACCACAGTAGTAGCATTTTGAAAACATATTCTGAAACAAACAAATGAAGTATTGACATTAAACTGAAATATAAACTAAGTAATGATCTCTACAATCAAAAGAAGTGGGAAAAGGGAGAAACGGGGTAACTAAATAAGAAGACTAATTTCCATTCTTGATTATATGAACAAAGCATCACAACCACTAATCTCAAACATCACTTAAAATTTCCTTCAAACCCAAAGAAGAAGCCGAGAGAGGCCAAAGAAGACTTGGATGGAGGGAATTAAATACCTAAATATAAAATGAAGAAAACAGGCTTTCAAGAGTATACAACGCTAAATTGAAGTGAACTTAAAAAGTATATCTTTGTGGACGACCACAAGAGATAAATTTGTGGTTCCTAGAATGTATCAAATCTTTTAGGATTAATGTTATGGCATTGTCGTTGTTCAAATAAACTAATATCTTCCAGCCAAAATAAAAGAACTGTATGAGAAATGCTGCTTAAACAGCAATGACATGCTAACAAAGAAGAGGAGTGTAGGCCTGAATTCTGCTTTCGACATGCACTATACACCTTAATCTTCCTTCCCTCGAAGAGTTTCAGTAGAACTAGGGAGCTTCCAAATTATAGAAGGGCTGTGGTATTTTTTAAGGTGCCTAACTCTCATCATGTCTTATGTAGCACTATTGGAGCTCCCACTAGACTCACTTGTAGAGCTAGTATTCTCTAAACACAACGTGACAATACAATTGAAACCGACACAACACAAACATGAAATACTTACTGGAGGAAACACAAAACTTACAGAATACAAACATGAGATGAACCCGACCCGATTTGATCAATGTGTCATATGCAATGTGCCAAATTGATATGAGACCAAACACGAACATGACCCCTTTTTTGAATTGTCAGCTCTGTGTGCGAGGAAGGCCCTGTTCTTTTGGACTTATTTTCAGCAAAAATAGGTAAAAAGAAGTTCAGTTCAACAAAAATAAGTTCAGTTCAGCAAAAATAAGTAAAAATAAGTTTTGTTCAACAAAAATAAGTTCAGTATTACTATTAATGTTGTAATTATTATTTTTATTTTTAATATTACTATTAATATTGTAATTATTATTAATATTATAATTATAATAACGATGAATTTGTAATTTTTTAAATTTTCTTTAATTTTTAATTATTTTAATTTTTTAATTTTTTATTTTATTTTATTATTTAGATATTTTTATTATTTATTATATAGTATTATTATTTATTATTTATTATTTATTATTATTATTATTATTATTATTTATTATTTATTATTTATTATAATTATTATTATTTATTATTGATTATTTATTATAATTATTATTATTTATTATTTATTATTATTTATTATTATTTATTATTTATTATTTAATATTTATTATTTATTATTTATTATTATTATTATTATTATTATTATTAATTATTATTTATTATTTATTATTTATTATTTATTATTATTATTATTATTATTATTATTTATTATTATTAATTATTATTTATATTATTATTATTTATTATTTATTATTATTATTACTTATTATTTATTATTTATTATTTATTATTATTATTAATATTATTATTACTATTTATTATTATTTTATTAGTTATTAGTAATTATTTATTATTATTATTTATTATTTATTATTTCTTAAATATTATTTATTATTTATTATATTATTTATTATTGTTATTATTTATTATTATTATTAATATTATTATTACTATTTATTATTATTTTATTAGTTATTAGTAATTATTTATTATTTATTATTTCTTAAATATTATTTATTATTTATTATATTATTTATTATTATTATTATTATTTATTATTTATTATTTATTATTTATTATTTATTATTTATTATTATTATTATTATTATTATTATTATTATTATTATTTGTTATTATTTATCATTATTATTATTTATTATATTGGTTATTATTATTTATTGTTTATTATTATTATTTTTTATTATTAATTATTATTATTATTTATTATTATTTATTATTATTTAATATTATTTATTATTATTATTTATTATTATTTATTATTTATTATTTATTATTTATTATTAAGCAAAAATAAGTTCAATTCAGTAAAAATAAGTTCAGTTCAGCAAAAATAAGTTCAGTTCAGCAAAAATAAAATAAGTTCAGTTCAGTTCAGCCAAAATAAGTTCAAAAGAACAGGGTCGAAGTCTGCATCTTTTTATACATGTCTTTTTCCACTGAGCTTCTCTTCCAGGCTCCAGCCAGTGGCATCCCTCTGATAAGACTCCAACTTAATGCGTGCTCATATGCATCTGATTCACCACTTTCTTCTAGATCTGTAATTTGGGAGCATATAGCTCATTTGAAGGGTGAAAAGTAACGGGAGTGGGGATTGATTCCATGACCTTGAGATTGTGAGATGCAATCCTTTGTAAACTTATGCAAGCATTGTAGAGACAGAAATTTCAGTACTTATTTGAGACGGAAAAAGTTCAGCAACTCCTTAATCAAATATTTTGCTAGAGTTAAGTTTTTAGAGATCCAAGCTTCTAAGAACCCCTTTTGTAATTAAATGATCATAATGGTAATATAAGTACATGACTTTATATGTAATTTTATAAAGAAAATCACATGACACTACTCATGGTAATGAAACTTCATCTCTAAACATGTAATTTTCTTCAAAATATCCCTTACAACTCAATTCCACCTCTAAAGTGGTAATGGAAACTTAGGAAGAAATTGTGGTATTTGAGGATGGACAGACATCAGCATGTACATTCGCATTGTACTTTCAAAATTACCTATCATTTCATTACCATTACAACTATTTATTATCATTCTATCAAACGGCACTAACTAGAAAGTTGTTCTATTGCATGTGTTCCGCTTCTAAATGTTCTGATAAGACCCTCTTCATATCACATGCAGCAGATCCACAGTTATCAAACTCATCAATATTAAGGAAAAAGCTTTATGGTATGAGGGTGATAAATTTGTTCCTACACTTCACAGTATGTGTAAAATACTAAAATTATAGCAAATACTCTCCTCAGCCCTTAAAAAAAGAAACAAGCCAAGCACCATACCCAACTTTTTCTGTCAACTTGACAGTATTTTGATCTTAAACTTTCTTACAAATTTTGTGAAAATGATGAATTTGAAAGTGGCAACCGGAAAACAAATTTCGCTTTGTTTTTCTTAAAATTAATATAGCGAATTTGGACAGAGAGAAACTATGTTATAATGGTAATAAAAATTTAGAATTAATATAGCTAACTTGTAAACATGACTGATTTTCTAGAAAAACAGAAGAGAAACCAAGGGTGTAGCTTGTAGGTAGCGACCACTTAAAAGTTTGTTCAATTACTCGTTGACATATACTACCACTTCTCATATTTCTAAGGTTGATTATTCAACTCAGCTTGTTAACCTGACAAAATACTTGTTGATCCTTTTGAACATGAGCTCT
The DNA here is from genome assembly GCA_947646795.1 of Beta lomatogona. NCBI lineage: Eukaryota > Viridiplantae > Streptophyta > Magnoliopsida > Caryophyllales > Amaranthaceae > Beta > Beta lomatogona. The sequence goes on along the minus strand of CANSNZ010001395.1, from coordinate 143,858 downwards.
GAGCCAACTGCAACACAATTTAGTTCTTCTGAATATCAAAAATGTCTCCACTAACAAAGGAAGGTGAGCTAACTAGTGCCTTTTTAACCAACTACAACCTATGTAACTAAGATTAGTTGGTTCTCTTAATACTCTGAACATTAATTCAACATTAAGTTTCCCTATAAATAGACATCAAAGCCAGAATCTGTCTTACCATCTCAGAAACATATATTGCCAAAAGCACATATTCAGATACTTGTATCCCATTTATCGTTATGGCAAAGTATTTTCTCCTGTTTTCTGTACTTGTAGCTCTGTTTCAAATGAGCTTCGCCGCCAGACATCTTTTACAAACGCTTCCTCCAATCCAACCGTTTCCAAAACCGAGCATTCCTCCGATGCCAGCAATGCCAACCATGCCTCAAACAGGGTTTCCCCCACTACCAAAGCTGAGCATCCCACCGATGCCAGCAATGGTGAACCCACCACAAGCAGCATTACCGCCATTGCCATCCAACTCCTTCCCCGCAATGCCAGCTGCAACCAACCTGCCACCACAGCCAGCAACATTGCCGCCATTGCCGTCCAACTCCTTTTCCCCAATGCCAGCTGCAACCAACCTGCCACCACAGCCAGCAACACTGCCGCCATTGCCATCCAACTCCTTGTCCAACATGCCATCTCGCACCAACCTGCCACCGCAGACAGCAACACTGCCACCACTGCCATCTGTCACTCCGCTGCCAGCAATGCCTGCTGCACCAACTCTTCCTGTTTCCCCTCTGCCTAAGGCCACATTACCACCATTGTCATCCATGCCTTACGCACCTAACACGGCATTACCTCCTCTACCAGCTATGCCTACCACTCCAACCAATATCCCTTCCATGGCACCGTCTCCATCCCACTAATCCGGAGCGAATGATTTCTTCTCTAAGTATATACAGTCACGTATTCTAGAATTTTGCATTATATCTTTTGTTATGGTTGGCTATTATTGGCCTTTCTTCTGTCACAAGCCTCAGCTGTGTGGACAAGCATATCCTAGTTTTCTTGTCTCAGGAGAGGAAGGCTGGTTTTACAGTTGTAATGATTTTCTACTGTTCTGTACTTATCCAGGGCACAGATTTTGGATCAATAAAGATTATACATATATATATGCAGATCTTCTTCAGTTTAGAACTGCCATTATCTCATTCTGTTCACATAAATCATATCACTTGCACCAATTTTAGTGAAGAACAACAAAAACAGCCTCTGCTATGCAGTCATTATAATATAACTTTCAGAAGTCAGAACAGCCATTTCAGCACACTGAATTTTCGTTATTAAAATTAGGAAATTTATATCATATCTGCAAAACATTTCTCCAGAAGTTCACTAGAAAAATTAATCTCTCCAAAATTCTGAAATTAATTTAGCCTGTGTGAACCAAACCAGATCTCGAACTTCCACGTGCCGGTGCCATCGAATTTGGCACTCGGCATTAGTTAAAGTGTAGAACAATGAAATCTAAGTACATGTGAAAGAGGAGAAAAGTTAATTTCTCTATCACCATTGATCATATTCTCCATATTTTCATGAATACTCTGAAAGCTTTTTTTTTTGTTTTCTGAGCAAAGAATGGAATTTAGAGGAAATTTCTTTATCAACTTTTCAATTTGAATTTCTGAAATTGACACAATGCGAAAAATAAACAAACTAACAATTACATGAATACCTTTATACTTTTCATCTAACTAACCATGTCAGTGACACATAATTCGCTTTTTCGGTTCGCGGTTCGTCCAAAATGAGCAAAAAATAGGCGAACACCGACCATAATTCGCTTTTTTCGGATCGCGGTTCGCGGGAAGATTAGGGAATTATGTGACACTGAACCATGTTATTCCTGCATAAAAAAAATTGGACAAAGGTGCTGACTGCTGATCCATTATCTTTATTCTCTTCCCTTTCTTTTTATAGCCTAACTTTCACACAGAACCTACACTGAGAAATGAGAATAGGGTAATGTAATGCTAAAATACAAAATACAAGTAGTATATATGGCTAGTATTTCTTTCCAATCTTAAAACACATTCTCCAAATCTCTTTCGCAGCTTCATCCACTTTAGCTAGCTGTAGATGATATGTACTAGCAATGTAGAATAACATAGATATGCTAAAATCATAAGATTTCTGGTATATTGAACAAGTAGGTCCCAAAAAATAAGGTATATGGAAAAATAATGGTATTGAATACACACACTTAGTACAACACTTAAGAAGTATATTACTAACTATACAGTGAACTTGTCGAAAACTACCCCAACCCCCAATTGACTCAAAAGCTCAAACCTGAATAAAACATTTGAGCTTAATATTGCTCTGCCGAACTTAACAGAGAGCAAGTGCGCAACTCGCATTAGACAACTTAACCAAACACTAAGCTGGTAAGTAGACTTAAACCTACGATTTGATTGTCTGGTTGTTAAATTACAAATATACAGCCTTTGCTGAACTTCCCTTTGATTTCTTAGGTCGCAGTGGTAATGGGTCTGTGTAAATGAGTAAGAAAGACATAATGTCGACGATGTCCATTATAATACAACTCTACTCTAGAATATGCATCTTTCTTAAATTCTCGTTACCACTCAATTACCGTAGTAGATGCGGTATTGAGCAGGGATGGAAATTTAAGAAAAACAACACATACTTAGAGATGGAGTTGTATTATAGACTTCGGTGCAAGTCTTTTTTGCAAATGACACACAATCATTACCGATAACTTCATTTATTACCAATGCCATTTCGACTTCAACGACCAGCAACACTGCCTTTTCCAAATATGTAATCAGAGAAATCGTCCACACTGGCAGAATCTTTGGTGCTTGGTGTACTACATGTGCCTTCTTCTGAGTAGCTGAACAAAGAGGAGACCTCACTTGATGAATCCACCCTCGGAATGCTTTCAACAGAGTGAGTAACCCACTCCTCAACATATGAAGGTTCTTTGGCATAACTGCTTTTACTTGACTGACGCTGCATCAACAAAGGATCAACACTGACATCTGAACTACTATGCCTAACCTTTGGCATTGCATATATCTCACTGCAACTGGCGGTAGCAGCTTCAAAATTCACCCCACCAGGCTTGCCATTATAGGAGTTCCTACCTGATGCTGGAAGCATTGGACTATCCCTGCAGTAAAACAGTTGCTGTCTGATCTACGCTGTTCTTTGGATAGCATTGAGATATGTACTTCCACTCGCAATAGTTTCACCAAAAAAAAGGCGCTTGAATTTATAAATAACCATACAGCATACTCATACACACAACCAATTACTGATCTTATTACCATACGCATTTAACACATAAACACTGACCATCACCTTGAACAATTTCTATCTTGGTTTTTCCCTTCTTTCTCTTCCATATACGAATTCTTTAGTACAATCATATTCGAAATGAAAGAAGTAGCAAAATGCCAAATCACAACATATATTGCCAAATCTGTAATGTCTTAGCACTAGTGTTTTAGAAAAGGAGCCCTTGAGGTGCACCAGGAGCTAAAGGCAAAGGTGGTGCTGCCCAAGCACTGAGAAAAATCGGGGAACGTTTCCATGAAGCACATCAAGGCGTAGTAGTGGCACTAATTTCACCAGTGTCCCATTGTCAGAAAGCCAATTTTACCACCAAAAACTTGAGATAAAAAAGTGGCTCACTTCAATGAAGCGTGCACTTCATTCCTAGGCTCTAGGACCCCTATTGCCTCAGTGTGCCTCAAGCCTTTTCACACACTGCTTTAGCACCTCAATTCCATCATCCCCGGGCTTTTCTAAACCCCTTCCCCCAAGCTTTTGCACCCCTCACCCTCTCTTAGTCTTCATACTTGTTCATCCTCTTAACTTATCAGATAAACATCTGAATACATCTCAAAGACATTATAAATTTAATGGTTAATGGAGCAAGAAGCAAGAGTTTAAACCTATAGAAGGGCTAATTTTTACTCTCAACGTCTACTTTGCAAATTACTTTTGAGCTCAATAGAAATTAAAGAAAGTTTTCATTCTCATTTATGGCTTCTCCACTGCAAAAGTAGTAGCATCATCTCACCAACAGGTTTGATTCCAAATTTTCTTCAACCTTTTCCAGCAAAGACCAGACAGAATCCAGAAATGCAAACCTTACCAGACTACCATCTAAATGTCCATTCTCTATCATGTCAGTGGTCCCTCCTTCTATCATCCTTGCCCTTAAGAACCCCAGCCAGACCTGAACTTTGCAAATAGTCTTAGGATAGTTTCTAGAGTTCCTACCATTCGCATGCCTCATTTTGTAATCACAGAAACAGTTCAATACTTCAATTGTCTGGTACACACTTATGGGACAATACTTGTCTATAATCTATATCCATGATGGAGTCAATCTGCCATTGGTTCCACACTAGGTCACTTGAACTTTTCCACTATTTGAACCCCCCAAAAAAAATATAAAATTAAAACACAGCAATCTCAGAAAGTCCATTCAATGCTGTCATACTATAAGCACATATGCAACAGAGACAAAGGTTCAGCAGCTCCTGCTCGATCTTATATTTGCCACATACTGTACCAGGCTTTTCAAAATTCTTTTCATAACCCAAAAGATGCGTTATACTATCAGCTTCTACAAAGAATTCATACCTCGCATAGAGAAGCATATATGCCTCTTCTGATAAGACCCTCTCCAAATCCACGCTAATAACCTGCAGCAAACCACTAATCAATTCCTTGTTGTTAAGGAACCATTAAGTGAAAATACTATTACAAAGTGACATGTGAACTGGTAAAAACCCAATCTAACGCATATAGCAGACTTTCAATAGAAGATATGTAGAGTATTAGGAGGCAAAAATAAGATTAGAAGCAAGATTTCTCATATTTTCTGGGAAAATTTGTCATGAGTAATCCCAACTTTCACCTACCTTCTCTGAATAATACCAACTTTAAATTATTCTAGAATAATCCCAACTTTAAAGGGTGCCTTCTCAAAAATAATCCGAACTATTAGTTTTTTAATAAATTATTGACCTAAAATGGATTAGTATAGGCAAGAAAATTAATAGTTTGGATTCTTTTGAGAAGGTCTTTCCAAAAGTTGGGATTATTTAGGAATAATCCAAAGTTTGGATTATTTTGAAAAGATAGGTGAAAGTTGGGATCATTCATGTCAACTTTTCCTATTTCCTGAGAAATTAGCTAGAAAATATACATACCACACTATCATCAATCTTGAACCACTTTTTGCGGTAATTCTTCACGTAGCACACATAATGACCAGAGAATTCTGCACTTGAAACATCCAAATGAACTACCACAGCATATAGACTGTATTGAGGGTATTTATCACTCGAGTGACTCATATAAGGACTCATGTTCAGCATTTCCGGAAACTGAACAGGCTTTTTCAATTTAGTGAAATTGCCAGCCTGGAAGGTAAACATGACAAATAAGCATGCATATCTGCAATAATATTTGCAGTCAAGCTAAAAAATAATAATAAAGGATCACAGGAAGGCAATTAGAAAACAACCTGAAATCGCTTCAGCACAATTGTAAGGATGTTTGGTGCCTGAAAGACGGTTAGCTTCTTCTTAGCTTTCTCATAAGATTTACATCTGTTGCATAAAAGTCAAACGAAAAAAAGTCACGCATAAACAGGAATTAGCAAAAAAAATACACAGTAAATATAGAAACAAATGCATATAGGCATATAAAATAAAAAAAACAAGTATTGAGCAGCAGTAAAGATTAGAAAAGAAGGTCATCAATGAAGATAACTGCACAACAAAGAAGAAGTAAGCAAACCTGTTGCAGTAGTACTTGTTATCCCCCTCTAACATTTCAGAAGCTGTAAATCTTCTGAGTGCCTGTTCAAGAGTTCTGACATCCCCATCTATCTCTACAGTGAGATCCATCATTCTTTCATATATCTCCGATTTGTTGTGGCACTTCATGCATCTTATCTGAGAATCAAATCATAAGATTATCAGTATCGTAAAAGCAAAAGCAAGTATTTTGGCTCCATCTAGTATAAAAAAGGAGTATTAATTCTAGCCATCAGCAGAAATTCCCAGACCTTAGAATGAAGAAAGCCCCCAAATGTCATGCCAACTAGAGTACTATGCTCTGCCACTGGACCTGTAAGTCCAGCCAGCTCAGCGCAAACAGACTGCATTGTATCAACAGCGTACCTGCCATCTTAGCAATAGGAAAAATAAATCCATCCGAGATTATGTATTTCAATTTACAGACAGAAATATTTGTGAAAAGGTTAGAACTTTTCCTCACCTCAAAAATTCATGGGCATCTTCTTCTCTTCCATGACCAAGATGACTAATGTTAGAGAGGATTCGAATAGGGGATAGCGGAGTGTAACCTTCCCTTCCTTTCAGGATAAGATGTTCAAACTCGCAAACAAAACACCATTCATCCTTCCAACCTGACAGGAGCAATGCAAATGACAGACATTAGGCACAGAAACAGACAACTAAAAAAGATTCATGCCACGAGACACTTTCAGATTAAGTACTTGCATTCTTTTGAATGAAGCCCTTGAAGGAGATACATCGTCAAGGGTCGAGTATATGCAAGGCATTGGAGCACCGCATTTGCATAGCAGCTGCAAAACATTAAAACACAAAAATCTTACGAGTTTAGATGACAAATACTGGCCAACTCATAATCAGATCTCAATCAAAAAATTTCATAAAAAGTTGTACTTAGTGACTGAGCTATATTGTTCATTTCGGAAGCAGCTTAAGACTGGATGTCCTTTGGCTTTGGATTAAATGGGATAAATCAAATTGGTTGCTTTTACTGCCAGCGCTTCTTTTTTATTGCAAAGAAGCACCATGTTGCATTTTCAAATCAAGTGGTTAAGGTAAACAGTGTTTCTCTTATTGCAGTCTCTGTGTTATTATAGGGGGGCATGAGATGGGTTGCATGGGTCCAAGCCACATGGAAGCCTCTTCAGAAGCATTTGCTAAATAATAATGTCAATGGATGAGCTGTGGATAGAGAAAGATGGATGAGACGGGCCTGCTTTCTCTTCATGGAGTAGATAAGAATTTGTGATAACAGTTTAATCTTAAACAAATACACAAGTTCTTGATATATAACCAAATAGTAAAGCTAAGATATCACAAACTTATTGTCCATTACAACGACAAAACCCCTAGTGTGACTCCAATGTTGACAAGATATAGGGAAGGCAAGATGCATGCAGCCATGAGCATCACCAGTCAAGACTAGCAAGGAAGCTATTTCTAATTGTTAAACACTATGTAAGAGCAATTATAAGATCATTACCTGTTTCCACAGTTAGTAAGGCCAAATGGTTCCAACTCGACGTCATTTGAGGAGTACAATTTCAAAAATGCATCATACTGAAACATTGACTGCAAGATTATAGAAAAGCACATATTACAACACATAAAAGCATTAAAAAAAACATTGCAAGAGGGAAATAAAAGCTACCCTAGAAAGAGACCTTGTAGTTATGGTTTCCCGACGTTCCAAGTGAACTATTACATAGAGGTGGCTTCTTCTGATGAGAGGTCTTGAAATGGTGCACAACTTTCTGGAGAGATGATTTAAAGCCATTATATGGTACCTGGCTTGAACTAATGCTTCTTGATGGCAATAAACTATTGCCAGAATGCTTATTGGCCAAGGAGTTGACACTCCCATGATTCATTTTCTGTGAATGCTTCTGTCCCTCAATATCCACGTACGGGACCTCTTTGGACTTGGAAAAATTATGTATATTACCCGAGACAGTTCCATCAGAAAGATTACCTTTTCTAATTCCTGATGGCATGTCTGAATTGGAAGACCTGGATTTCCTTCTCTCACTTTGCCTTGATTTCTCTCTCTTCAATTTTTTCGCTGTTGATCCCAACCCCATTGAAGTGTTTGTATCCAATTTGTTACTTTTATCTTCTCTTTGGTCCATACTAGGTGCATTAATGTCTAAGAAAGGTGTCCCATTTTCACCAGATGAACTCCGTCCAATGTCAGTGTCCAAAGAGTCAATAGTCACAGTAGATAGACGGGGTACAGGGGAATCCAAAACATCGTGATCCACCTGACGGGTTGTGTTCTTCTCATCCATCTTTGGATAATCTTCAGCAGAATGGTTGCCATATGTCTCACAATGTTCCATAGTTTCTGCATTTCTACTTAAATGATCTCTCTCAAATGCACCGGGGCCTTGAGGATTGCATTCAAACTTGTGACCTTGTCTCCAATGAATTATTTGGCACTTACTAGAACTACAATGGCAGGGATAACAAAAAGAAAATGAGAAAAACTGACGCATACCACAAAAACAATTAAGCGCAAGTTGACAATGCCATATGCTAATCTCAAAACACTAGCAGCAAATAAAAGTGACTAGAACACAACGAAATACACATCACCACATTAAATAAGCTAAACACCCATACTGCTAGCATAAAACTTCGAAGGAATCCACAAGCCTTGACCAGTTGACCCACTAGCTGAGATGCTATATTGATTCTCCACCAGCAAGAAAACAAAAAAAAAATCCAAGAAGCTCTATGTATGGTGGCTTCTAGCTCTCTGAAAAAGCACTCTCGTAATCCAAAACGGGGAGGAAGATGAAATGCAAAGAGGAAAAGCAACAAAGTGAAGAATTACATATCAATGTCACCTAAAAACTAAACCAAAAACTACTTTAATTACTCTTTCCTTCCTGAATTATTTGCAACTTTTTTTAAGGCCAAGCCAAAATATTTGTTCGGGTTTCATTAATCTTAAACTGGATAGATGGTTATATCACTTACATGGTACATTTGATATATCAAAATCTTAATTTTGTCCAATCTGACACGATCTGAGCATCTGACACAAAAATAGTGTCAAATGATAATGAACTGGAGAATGAAACCTGATGTATTTGGGCAAGCAAAAAAAGTGAATGCTTTAAGTAACAAATTGAATGATAGGGAGTCCTTTCAAGTGTTCAATTTGGAGGTCCAGTATTGCTAAACATTGCTAATGCCAAAGTGGGGGACTGGGGATCAAAGCAAAACACCTGGGAACCCATATTTAACTATAGATTATGCATTCCCCAACACCAACCCAAGATCACAATATTTCAAGAGTTCATGCCTCGGAGAAGCACATGGATTCCTCTCCTCTTGGCTCTTGCATATATTTTCAATTCCAAAATGGCATCCATCTGAGTAACACGACATTTTAATTTCCCAGATTCTGCTATGGCGTTCCAGGTAACCCAATCAGCAAATTATTAAATCCTTTTAGGAACTTTTCAGCTTTCCACTTAGAAAATCACACACATATTGATATACTCTGGTCAGCTTTCTACTTCGCAATGTTCCAATTCCATCTACACTCCGCATTTTTGTTTCGTCTTCTTTTCTACATGACTTTCTGCTCTAGAGCTCACACATAATCATGCATTGTCTCAACTGAGGTATCTTCAACTTATTGAAAGTTATTTCAACAAAAAGAACAAACACATACACACACACAAGTTCCAACAATATTTTGATAAGTTAAACCAAGTTCAATTCGAAACTACTATAAGTTCGAGTAAGTTCTAATAAGTTCAGTTCTAAACTTCAATGAGTTCTGATAACTTCATATCACAGCTACAAGTGTTCCAATAAGTTCGAAATTAGAATAAGTCAAATTCTTTTAAACAGAATACGCGCTATATGTATGATCATTCATAGTCTTTTAAAACAACTCATTTTCGAGCATCAAATCTTCACTTCAAAATTTTAAATATTTAGGGACGCCTCAAATGTATAGATCTCAGCCATCAGGTACACCAGCTACCAAGTCCTACACTCATACCACTGACCACACTATAGGTCATACCAGTGGCACACTCACACTATACAGTATTAAAAAAGTACTTCAGAAAAACAGATGAGATATTCAAAATTATCAACACCACCAGAACCACAAACTTCACTTCTCCATCACCGAAGCTTACAGGTCGCCCCCAGATACAAGGAGAATAACTAAAAACTAAAATCATTGCAGAAATTAAAATCGAGCTAATTAGACCTCTCTGTCCTAAGAAGATGCATCACATCTGCTCTTCTCTAATTATCAACCAAACTAAATTAACTTCTTCAACGGTTTAATTGACAATAAATCGCTCACTACAATATAAATTACAACTCTAGTTCATAACATTTCTAAGATATCTAATTCAAATCTGCATCAATGTACATTACATGAAGAAACGTCCGACATTACTATAAACTGCTGTAATCAAATTAATCCACTAATTTTATTGTATAATAGCAACAATATTTGCTAATTCCTATATCTAAAAAAGTAGCTGAATAAATCAACTATAAATCAAGCAAATAAACAATATAAAAAAACAGAAATTCGTTTAATTGACAATAAATCAATAAATCGCTCACTACAATATAAATTGCAACTCTAGTTCATAACATTTCTAAGATATCTAGTTCAAATCTGCATCAATGTACATTACATGAAGAAACGTCCGACATTACTATAAACTGCTGTCATCAAATTAATAGCAACAATATTTGCTAATTCCTATATCTAAAAAAGTAGCTGAATAAATCAACTATAAATCAAGCAAATAAACAATATAAAAAAACAGAAATTCGAAACGAAAATTACCAATAACGAACAGTCTTGCAGCGGGAACAACGAGTGGAGGTGAGAGAAGAACAAACAGCGCACTCATAACTAGGCTTCAACACAACAGTAGAATTACTAAAATGTCCCTGAAACGCATCGAAATCCGCCATTGTAGCATCTCGAGAATCCAAAACCTCCATTTTCTCCGGTTCATCATTCTTCAAAGTCCACCGTAAAATCACCGTAAAAATCAAGAGCGCCAGCGCTAGTAGCACCGGAATCCCCAGCATTTACCGAATTTACCCCGCGCCCAAAATCAACCTAATCAGAAACCCTAAAATCACGGCCTCACACATAAAGCCGTCGATGCTAAAGGATCAGTGACGTGGAGCGATGCCAGCCGTTGATTGTATAGGCGACGACGACGACGGCGGCGGTGGGAGGCTGGTAATAAAGAGGAAATTGAGGGGTAGTTTGGGGAATTCGGTATAAGCATCTGGTGACTGGTGAGAGAGTTTGGATCTGTTTAGGAGTGAAGGAAAGTTGAAGAATGAACATTCGAGTGAAATAATTAGTTCAATTTTTAGGTGATGATTGATGATTACTGTGATTAAACTTAATTTAATTTTGGAATTTACCAGAACGAAAATGTTGTCTTTTTGCTATTTTTTTTCCGTTTTGAGAAAGACTATTACATAATATAGTAGAAGGAGAAAGATTGGAAGAACAAATTGTTGCTAATTTAAAGTTTTGCTGTATTAATTTAGCAAATTGCGTGTGTATGACAAAAGCTTTACCAAACCGACCAAACTCATTGGTCATTTACTCATTTTGTATGGTATTTTAGGTCGTATTGAATATCAAAATAAAGGATTCCAACTTGCAAGTGTTTGAAGATGCTGTGTGAGGGTTGAAGTGGTGGAGTCGTGTGGAGTAGTGACTAGTGACATCGCTTCTTATTTTATACTTATGAATTTATGATGTTTAGGGATCAACCCTCATACCTCATGGGACTCATTTGAGGAATTTCCCTATTATGACCAATTTGAATTTATATATTTTTATGTATGATATTGATAAAAAAAAAAATTAATTTACCAAAAATAGTTAATCTCTTTCGTTTACTCTCCCGTAGTCTTAATTTTTGGACAATTACGTCTTAGTATAATAAAATTCATTAATGACCCATTTCAAAAGCAATAGAATAAATTTTTGTAGATTAAAATATTTACTAGGTTTATTAATAGTGTTTTGAATCCTTAAGTACCTAACAATATTAAATTAATAATATAAGTTGAATCATTTTCTTAGATTCCTTCTAAAGCCCGAACATTGTTTAACATAAATATCTTAATAGTTGGTAATACTAGGAGAAAATAGTTTAGTATGTATTATTTAACGCTACAAACAATAGTTTGAATTATTGAAACCCAATTAGTCTTTTTTTGGAACGGTAAGGAGCTAAATGTTCAACTAGACTGAAACCTCTTGCAGGTTAACCCAACTCAGCTACACAGCCAAGGTCCCTTGGAAAAGGTTGGCAAAAAGGGCAACAGGATCCCATCCCTAGAGTGTTTCTAGTGGGGTTTGATCCCACAACCTTAAGATTGTGAGATACAAACACCATTAGACCCGGTAATGTTTGGTAATAAGTTTATCGATAGTATTGCTCTATTAACATACTCCATTACAAACTTACAATCACACGTGTTACAAATAAAAATAAAGTGATAGAGTAAGGCAAATAAGATGATGTCATTTTGTAGTTTAGTTAATTATCCAATCTTCCTGTAAAAAGAATTATTCAATCTTATATATTCGCATATTTGGCTCTTTTGACATATTATGCTTGATTTGTAATTTTAATTTTCTTTTAGACCTTTTGGGAAAAGTAGTCACCTATTTCATCCAAAATAATTTAATTTGTAAATTGGTTCCAAGATTCAGAACTCGATATGAACAATTATAATTTCTTTTATCAAAGTACTTTGAGGTTGTATATGGATTTTGTAACATTATATCACAGTTAAAACCAAACAGTTTTGCAGGTCAGACAAATAGGAAATAGTAAAGGAAACTTTCACCTTCAATGAGCCCATAATGGAGTTTCATCCCATGACATTGAAGTATAAGGCCAAACTATAGCTACTAAGCCAAAAATTGCTTGATATTTATACTTGTAACGTATTGGCCACTTTTTTATGCAAGGAATGATGCACCTAAAATCCTGATATATATCCAAATGAAATCTATAACTAGGGGGTGAAAGTTATTCGGATAAAAAACAAAATTCAATCCAAACTGAATTAGTAATTCAGGCTGGACTTGAAATATGTTCGGATTGAGTAATTTTTAAAAAATCCGATTCTCAGATTGGATTGGATTGGATTGGATTGGGGGTGATTGGATCCAAAAATCCAAAAAAAACGAATTGTAAATAGGTCTTATATTGTATATTTATGATTGGGTTTAACTATTTTTTTTAAAAGCAACCCAAATGTTCCAATAATCCTTTCTTCCCCTAAAAGTTAAAACCCTAACTTGTTGCTGTAAAGTTGAACCTACTATGTAGTTAAACATGCTGTGATATAGTTGTTGAACCTGGCCTTCTATTGTAATGAATTATGAGTTTGTAATGAATCATTAGTTGTTATTAATAAATTTTATGGGATTGTATGAATTACTGCTATTATCGAACACTTTATATTAATGCTCGCGCCAAATTTATTTCATAGAAAAACACAAAGTTTACAAAAATTGGATACTTCGGATCAGATCCAATCTAGTGTTTAAAATTTCGTATTGGATTGGTTTAGACTCAAACTCTAATTGGTTTGGATTTGGATTGGAAAATTAAAATCCAATTTTTTCTTCACATCAAATTGAATTAGGCCTAAATCCAAACATGTTCATGTATTCAAATATAGTGTTTGTGTTAGTGAAACAACAGAAAAATAGTTTGCCTGATTGTATTCAACATGTTCATGCATTCATTCTAAGGGTTTTTTAGTTTTACTTTTTGTTTAATAGTTAAAAGTAGTCGCTTTGGCCGAGTGGTTAAGGCGTGTGCCTGCTAAGTACATGGGGTTTCCCCGCGAGAGTTCGAATCTCTCAGGCGACGATTTATTTTTGCTATTCTCCCTACCATGTTTTTTCTTTCCCGTTTTGTGAAATCATCAAATTATAGATAGTCCACGTAACTGTTTCAGGTGTGGAACCCACAACCACGAAAGAAGGCAGAAAAAGAGAGTGTAGGTTGGATTCAGGGGAGGGTCTCTCTCTCTCTCTAGATCAAGTAACTGCTTCTGCTACTCACAAGCAATTACCTCCTAATACGTGGCAGATCCTAAATGGACTTCACCCCAACCAAATAGCTGTTTTAACTTGTAAAGTTGTCAACGCTTAACCATTGTTGACTTTTTTGGAAATCATTGTTGATTCTAATTACTATTCTCTCTGCTTCTTTTATTTGCTACATTTTTCTTAAATGTTTGCTTTTTTTTTACTCCCTTTATCGTATGTTATAGTGGTTAATTCTTTTTTTTTTCACGGTAATTAAGGAGAATGGAAGGAATAGTAGGTAATTATTTAACTTTTACGATTTTTGTATAGATTTTAAATATTATTAATTGATATTTTAAATTATTAATAAGCAAAAGTTCGTACAAGTATATATTTTTGAAAGTATATATTTAGCCAATCTAACAAAATAGCCCCCAAAAACATTATACTCTTCCTTAATCAACTCTTAAAGTTTTATGTCTATATCGTTCGAGGTGTTACATATTTTTAAGTATTATAAGTTATGATAGGGGAATTTAGGGGAAAGAAAGGGAAAAATAGGATGATTTAAAAATATTATTAGAAAATATAAGGTTTTTATATGTGCTATTTTTTTTGGTTGTCCAGAATCGGAGCTTTGCTCCGACTACATCCAAGTCTGACCTAGGTCGCACACCTAGCTTTGGTAGGTGAGTCTCCCAATAAGAGTTTCTGCATATGGTGAAGCTCGCTACAGGCAACTCTGCCTCCCTTAAGCGACATTGCTAAGCTTACTGCTTGAGCCAACTATCGCCGTTTTTTGGTTTTTTTTTTTTTTTTTTTTTTTTTTTACAGGAACTATCGTTGGTTTATATGTGCTATAACACCATTAAAATCTTGAGTTTCTCTTGTTGTTCCTATGGAGAAAGTGTTGGTAATAGTTTGTTGGAGTCTTTAAAGACTTAACAAAATAAGGACATGCTTGTAATTTCACGAATTAAAGAAGTAAGTTGATACCAACTTACTCTAAATTGTTACTAAACTAACTTTATCTTGATATCAACATAACTACTCCATTTAATGTATGAAATTACCAACTTATACTTGTCGGAGCCTCTTGTTTCCTACTACTTGCTTTGATCAACTTGTTTATAATTTGTCTACTCTCAGCCTTTGGGCCCTCGCGGGTCTCGCCCCCCACATTTCATTGGCGGCCAACTGGGGAATTTGTATCAACTCGGGGGCGTTAAATACGGGGACCTGATTTTCTTTTAGTTATTTGTCCAATTTGCCCTCACCTTTTGTCAAAAGTTGAATGATTCTATTTCTACGACTCCAGGTCTGCAATAGGGATTCTTGGACTTGGTCATCATATACAAAGTATAAGCATACAACAAATCACAATGAATCATCATATATTCATAGACTTTGCTAATAGACTCCAACCTGCAACACTATTGTATGTTTATGGAGTTTCAACCAGTGGGCTAGCCCATAACATCATAGGTGATATGTAAAATTGGCCTCAACACCCTGAATTATAGCTCGGGTGCACCCAACACCACCAACTATGACTAGTAGCTTAAACACCACCAACTACGGGATGGGGTGCAGTTTGTACCACCAACTACGGGGTGGAGTGCAGTCTGTACCATAAAAACCCACCGTCTTCGGCAACATTTTAGGCTTCCGACCTCATTTATGGTACGGAATGCACCCCGCCCCATAGTTGGTGGTGTTTAGGCTACTAGTCGTAGTTGGTGGTGAGCCTATATGTGCCATGGCATCAATAGTTGGTGGTGTTGAGACCAATTTTGTCTAGGTGATATTATTAGAGCGTATTTGAACTTATTAGAACCTAGTGGGTCCATTAGAGTACTAGACGTCGGTGCTCAAAAAATGGAGGATGTCGAACCATGTGTTGTTGTACCTTTGTGCCAAATTCCATGGGTCTTAGTCTAGCACAGTTCACTAGCTAGTTTTGTCATTCATGCCATGCTAACTAAATTCAAATCTCATCCATGCATGGGAAATCCAGATGGCTAATTAAACAAGTCATGTTGGGCCAATCCTATGTCTTTCTAACCTTTTTTTTTTTTGTTTTGTTGTTTTACAACTTTATTCAT
The DNA here is from genome assembly GCA_947646795.1 of Beta lomatogona. Taxonomy (NCBI): domain Eukaryota; kingdom Viridiplantae; phylum Streptophyta; class Magnoliopsida; order Caryophyllales; family Amaranthaceae; genus Beta; species Beta lomatogona. Next base: position 127,845 of record CANSNZ010001395.1, on the reverse strand, counting down.
GCAACATTATTAAATTAATTTTAACTTTGAAGTTATTTTTATAAATTTACACCAATGACTAGTATAGTAGCATTAGTAGTTGCAATAAACTAGTAGTAAAATGTTGCAAAAAGATTTATTTATGAATAATAAACTATTAATATAGCTTACAATAACTGAATAACATAAAAAGGAAATTTTGTTGGAAAAAACTTTTTTCAATACATAGAACATCATATATATATATATATAATACTTAATAGCAACATTATTTGTTTCACTTAGTTAAAATAACTTTTTAAAATACATAGAAGAAAAAACCATAAAATCAATAAAAATGAATCACAACAAGAAAAAAAAAATCACAATAAAGGAAAAAAATATCATAGAATCAATAAAAAGTAAACACAACAAGAGAAACAATATTATAATTAAAACAAATCATTTAATAAAAATTAGTATCAATTCAATCAAATATTGTAAAAGTAAATAGGTATACATATAATAGTACTTTATTAAAGTGCAAACATGTGTTCAAAACCGCAAGTGCACACCACACTCCTTATACAACCACACAACACATGATATGACGGTAGGGCCGATTAACAGGTCGGGTCAGATCAATATTTTCCACCTCAACTTTATTGGGTAAGGAGAAACCTTGACAATTTGGGGGGAGTAAGGCCCCGTTCTACTGAACTGAACTGAAATTAACTAAACTGAACTGAAATTAACTGAATTGAGAGAAACTGAATTGAACTGAAATTAACTAAACTGAAACTAACTGAATTGAGAGAAACTGAATTGAACTGAACTGAAATTAACTAAACTGAACTGAAATTAACTGAATTGAGAGAAACTGTATTGAACTGAACTGAAATTAACTGAACTGAAAATAAGTCTAGAAGAATAAAGGCCTAAAAAAGATTTCAATTTGTTAGAAAAGAAAATCGATTGTTCTCTACGGCATAAAACAACTGAACTGAATTGAATTGAACTGAACTGAACTGAATTAAATTATAACTAATTAATAGTAATGATTATCATTTAGAAACTGAACTGAATTGAACTGAAAATAAGCTGGGGAGAACAGGCAGATACACAGATGTGGTACACGCGCGAGAATAAATGCTCAACGCCTCAGCCCCCCAAAATGGAGGACGCATATATTCCGTGTGAACAAGGGTTTGAACTTTGAAGGTTGGCTCTAGAAAACGAGCTAGGTTTAAAAGAGGATAGTCTAGAAAGCAAGAAAAACAAGAAAAGTACCAAACCCAACCCCGCGTACATTGGAGGCAAACAATATTGAAAATAATATTCATTTCGCGTTCAACTTGAACCCTCAACTTTGTTATTTCCCACCTCCTTTCCCCCAAAATTCCTAACCCTATATATACTCCTTCCTACCTCATCTCCCAAAACCATCCCATTTCTCCATTGAAATCTTCAACGTTTTTTCTCCCTTCAACATATAAAACCCAGAAACCCCCATTATCATATGTCTAACAGATCTCACATTCCTCACTATTCTTCTATCGCTTTCGGCCTCCATTCTCATCTCCTCGTCTCCAGTGAGATGATCTCTTCCTCTTATTGGTCTCTATAACAAATCTCTCTCTCTCTCTTAATTTTGAAATTCATTTCATTCTTTGATTTCTTTCTTTCCATTTACCCAAAATCAAAAAAATGGGAGTTAAAGGTTTTGTTGAAGGTGGAATCGCATCCATAATTGCCGGTTGTTCAACCCACCCTCTTGATCTTATTAAAGTTCGTATGCAACTCCAAGGAGAACCCACCACCGTGGCCCCCACCACCAACCTCCGCCCTGCGTTAGCTTTCCATCCTTCTTCCGGGACCCACACAATCTCTCTCCCCACCTCGGCCCCACCGGCCCCACCGGGCCCACCATCTCGTGTGGGTCCAGTGGGTGTAGGAGTACGTATAATCCAACAAGAAGGAGTCGCCGCTTTATTCTCCGGCGTTTCCGCCACCGTACTCCGGCAAACTCTCTACTCAACCACCCGTATGGGCCTATACGACATCTTGAAACGTAAATGGGCCGACCCAAACACGGGTTCTCTTCCATTGGGCCGGAAGATTGCTGCCGGATTAGTCGCCGGAGGAATCGGAGCTGCTGTCGGAAACCCAGCTGACGTGGCGATGGTACGAATGCAAGCTGACGGAAGACTCCCTGTTTCTCAACGGAGAAACTATAAGAGTGTATTAGATGCGATTCAAAGGATGTGTAAAGATGAAGGGATTGTTTCTCTGTGGCGTGGGTCTAGTCTTACGGTGAACCGCGCTATGTTGGTCACCGCATCACAGCTGGCGTCGTATGATCAGATCAAGGAATCGATTTTAGATCGTGGGGTGATGAAAGACGGGCTTGGGACCCACGTAACGGCTAGTTTTGCGGCGGGGTTTGTGGCGGCGGTGGTTTCTAATCCTGTTGATGTTATTAAAACGAGGGTTATGAATATGAAGGTTGGGAATGGTGAAACGGCGCCGTATAGTGGGGCTGTTGATTGTGCGCTTAAGACCGTTAGATCTGAGGGGCCCAAAGCACTTTATAAAGGGTTTATTCCTACGATTTCTAGGCAGGGTCCTTTTACTGTGGTGCTCTTTGTTACACTGGAACAAGTCCGGAAAATCCTCAAGGATTTTTGATTTTGAAATGGGTCACTTTTCTGTTAAGTTTGATGATGACGAATATATTTCTTATCTAGCGTTTCCGTTTAGCGTTCTCGGGACGTCCGTTAGCTTTTGTCTTAAAAAAAAAAAAGGATTGTTAAATATCGCCTCTAAAGTACTTAAAATCGCCCCAACCATTATATGATTGGACCAAACTACCCTTAATTTACTTTTTGGTTTTTTACTCCACCTTTTAACTTCACCTACCATCTTTCTCTCTCATATTCACCATTCTTCATCACATCAGATTCATCACCATTCCTCTCATCCTTCTTCACCCAAAAACCACCACCATCTAAACCCAAAAAATGTCAGAAAATCCAAGGCCACGGAAGAAGATTGTTCTCAAGCGTCACACGGAGGAGGCAATCGTTAGGGCTATCAAATTGGGTTGGAGTATTATATAGGGTTTGTTTTTAATGTGTTGGGGGTTCCATGAACCTAGGAAGTAGGAAGTGAGGTTTGACACTGTATCTGTATGACAGCTGTCTGATATGTTGGGCATTTTGCATTGAGCGTGTTGTAATATTCGTTGCATTTATTCACGAGGTGTGTCAACGAGTACTTTAGGTTTTTTAATTGGAGTTGATGATTATAAATCTATAATAGTATGAGTAATATACTAATATGACGCATTGTGTTTTCAAGTTAAGTTTGCTCCATGTGATGATTTAAAAATATCTTCATTTATGTTCACATTGCAATTGCAATTCATGAGGTACAGACATTGATTGATATGTTGAGGTTTGAAGTTTTGATTTGAAACTCGCAAAACGAAATTAACTAAAGGCTCGTTCGTTATCGTTTTTTGTTTGAAAACCAAAAATAAAAATATGGAAACCAGAAAAAGTAGTTTCAGTTTTATGTTGTCAGTTTTCAAAATTAAAATTGACATGTTTGGTACAAGTATGACTAGTTTTAAATTTATTATACCTCTTATATTTTATGACTTTTGTATTTATAAAACTAAAAACTGAAAACTTAAAATGATGCCGAATGGGCCCAAAGTTGTTGTATATTGGAAAATCGGTTGACGGCACATATCATAAAATATAGGTGCAATGAGTATAATTAGGTGGAACACTTGAGCCTGGTTCAAAATTTTCATAAATCAAAACAATTTATTACTGATTTTGTAAATTAATAGTAGTAATTTTTCTTAATAAACAAGATTTATATGGTTTCAATTACGATTGAAAGTTAAGTTAATCTATGAGATCACTAAGTGAAACTTGAAAATTAAACTCGTAAAGCTTGGGCTCAAGCTTGATTATAATCTCACAATTCAATCCATGTAACTGTAATTATACATTCATAACCAAGCTTGATTATAGTCTCACAAAAACAACCTATCTACTTTTAACATTTTATATGTAGCTCGCGTTCAAAAGTGTGTACATATAGTTGAAAAATCTGTTGGAAATTTTGGTACTTGAAAGGAGTTTTTTTCCACCCATCTAGATTCGAGATGGTCTCCAAACAGTATTGGGAAGACGATTTATTTGCTCAACTGATTCACACGAATTTGCAACTAAAACTATCTAAATTTATGAGAATATGCAACTTGCGTAATTTCAACGAATTGATCAAGTTGTCGTAAAGCATGAATGAATGCATGATTGTACCAATTTAGAGTTGTTCAACTCTTCCAACCGAAGGTGGACACTATATAAATGCTCAAGAGTCAAGACTTGGCAAATTCAACTTGCAAGATTACAGAATTTATCCCCAATGGTTCTTGAAGATACAAAAAGATCGAGTTAAGCATAAGTTTGGGACCCAAACTATTGGGTTTTTCACCGTTTGAGACCTAAAACTTTTTCTTTCACCGTTTATGACCCAGAATGAGTTTCAAGTGAAAAATGTTTACCATGGTTAACTATGGACCCCAATAGTTATATATTTTGATATACTAACCCAAAAAAACATAATTTATTAATCTGTTGTTTCAAAAAAAATGTGCCACTGCAACTTCATCCCATTTTACTTCTCTGTTTCCACAAGCTTCCATTCACGACTCCCCTTGACGAACTCCATTGATGGTCCTTCAAGCTCGTTTTTTGTTCAAGAACACAACAATCATCGAGCTATATATACTCGTCATCTAATTTTTTGCTTATCATAATGAAAAGTAAACTTGAGCCAATTATCTCAATCTAAATCTTAAAATAAGAAATTAGACCTACTTGCTTTTTCTAGTTAACAACTATCTCTCGAAACCAGTTCTTGAACTTCTTCCATGGTTGCATCCCAAATTGCATATCAAGCGCAGACATACAACACCAAAGAAAAAAACAGATCCTGAAATTTCCTAAAAACAAAAATGAAATGATCATTTTAAAAAAAAAAACAGATCCTAAAATTTCTTAAAAACAAATTGCTGCTCAAAGCAATGAGCTTTGCTTTCTGCCACCATCTCTGCATATGCTTTTTTTAAATCTTCTATTCTCATTTGCAACTCCATCATTTCACACGCAGAATCACAAAAATTAAATTTTCTTTAAAAAAAAATTAAAACTGGGTACTAGAAATTTTACCTCGAGTTCTTCCGCCATCGAAGAGTGTCGATGGATTCTTCGTTCTAGTAGATAGATGAGACAGAAAGATGAGAGAGGACTGATGAAGATGGAGGTTAGTTGATAGAAGACCGTCATATGATATGGCTTTGAAACTAAAGGAAGAAGTTCCCAGAGCGAGCTTATTTTTTTAATTTTTAATATAACTTTTTTTTTCAAGTGTAAATGTTCTCAGGTGAGTTAACATTGGGTTAACTGGCCGGAATCTCAACCACATGTCCCAAAAGGTGAAAAAAGAGTTAATAGGTCCTAAAGAGTGAAAAAAGTGATAGTTTGGGTCCCAAACGTATGCTTAACTCCAAAAAGATCTTTCCAATACTAAAAATTGTACAAGTATTCAAATCGAATGAGCTAAACCCTGAATCGCTTTCGTCATACTCCCTCCGTTTCTTTTTAATGGTTACACTTACACTTTTCACGCATGTCAATGCAAAACTTTGAGGATATATATCTCTAGTTTTGTATTTGTAAAAATTATAAAAAGTACATATTAATAAAATACATACTAAGACGAATCTAACAAGATCCCACATGACTGTGTTTTTATTCATGTATAAATCACAAATGAGGGTCAAAGTGCAACTTGTGAATAGTGTAAAATGTCCAAGTGTAACAATTAAAATGAAACGGAGGGAGTATATAGTAAGCTACTCTCTATGTTTTTAAATAGCCATTTTGAGTTTTACACTATTTACAAACTTTACTTTGATTGTATTTTCTACATATGTATAAAATTCAATGTTAGTATATAAGATGTTGAATTTATCCCCTTTCATTTTCCTTTTTACTACAACTTTTCTTACATATAATAATCAAACAAAGAAAAATAAATTCTGTAATTGTATTTTCCATTGTAAAATATTTTACGTCAAATTAAATGGAGCCTCACTAGCTTCCATGTGCTTAATAAAATGACCCTTTCATGCATGGCTCTAGCCTCTACTCTATGTCTCTCCGACTTAACCTAATGTTAAGACTTTAGATTTGAGAGTAACTAGCTACTTTATTACAAGTTGAAATCACCATCTGATCTACTACTTTATATATCTCGGATTCTGACTTTTGAGAAATAATAATATCTTAAGTACTAATTGTTCAAACTAAACCATCTTAAGCATTTGGTCAACTTTGTTGTATTTGCTTCTGTGTAGAGGCAAATGTTCTTGTTTGTGATGTAAGTATAAAATACTTTCAGTCGCTTTAAACTCTATGGACTACTGATTTCCAATGCAATTATATCAGTTTTTGGACTTCTTCTTCCCCTAGTTGGAAGAATATTTAATGCATAGTAGTAGTTTCTTGCGTCAAGTGTCGTTCAAACTTAAACTTGCTCCTGCAGTGATGGAAAGACAAAAATTAGGACGCTAATAACATCATCAATTCATCATACTACTTCAACTATTGCCTTTTCGACTCGTTAGTAGTTAGTAAAAATGGTAATAAACTAATTAATAATAGTACTTAGTAGTATATATATATATGTTTGTTCTCGTACGCAAAGCCAAAAGAAGTTTATATATGATGATAGATTGATAGTGATGGTAATGAATAATAAGCTAAGTAATTCTGTAACAAGTCTCCTTGCCCGTGCATATCCATAATTATAAATTTAATTCATTATTCATCGTGTATTTTTCTTCACATATATCCATTAGCACTCAATATCACCTCTAAAGCGGTAATTTATGATGCTGTGTATTATATATGATGAAAAAAGGTATTTGAATTAAGATTGGATGGACAAACATGACCATATATATTTACAAATTCATCTTTTTTACTTATTACACCACATGCTACCACCTATCATATACTCCTATTATTAAGGTGATGTAGAAAATATAATTAATTAAATTGTGGATCCCACATCATTACATGAACGACTCATTGGCTCAGATTGCAAAATTTATTAGTTGCAACATTTGCTTTTCATGATATCTTCAACACACTTTTAACCATTTTTATATTCAAATATATGTTGATGAAGTTATAAAACGTTGATATTATGAATATACACATCGAATAAATCTATCAAGAGCCCAATGTAATATATAATACAATCAAAGTTAATAAAGTTTAAAATTTAGTTGACCCAGTAGGTAATTTACCGACTACTAATAGAATTTAATGTAAGGTGAAACCCAACTAAATATTAACAATTACTTCCTCTGTCCCATAATATAGTGCTCACATTCCTTTCTGGGTGTCCCAAAATATTGTGCCTATTTCTTTTTAATCAATTTATTTAGACTAAAATATCATTAATTTCTACACAAACTTTCCAAAATAACCGTACATTTCTTTAAAAATATGTGCCCCTATTTATTGTTTTACACCATTATTCCAAGAAACATTTATTGCTTTTTAATTTTATTTAAAGGAAAAAGACAATAAATAACTAGTTCCAAGATAAAAACACTAAAAAAACACTTCATTAATTATTATTTTTGGAACATCCTATACTCCTTCCATTTACCTTAATTCCCGTGAAAAATGAGAAGTAAACGCTATATTATGAGACGGAGGAAGTATTTTTAATGATCTATTAAGAGTGGGTAATTCATACCAATAGATAGATGTAGTCATGTCCGAATTATATACCTATTGTATATGTTTACACTAGACCCGCTAAGGAGGTGGTTATTATTAGTATGAAAGCTCTTGCAGCGAATAAGAAAAAGACTACAGTCTACAAGACTTTAATAAACAAATTCAAAGTAAAGGTCTTACTACAAGACAAATTAAAAGCCAATAAATCAATAACCCTAGTTGTTACTTAGAGTACTTTTGTAATGATGAACAGGACAATGAAGAAGGTGAAGAAGGGTTTTCAACCAAAAAAAAAAAAAGGTGAAGGAGGGTAGGAGAGGAGAGCGAGTGTGGAAGATAGGGGTGTACATGATGCGAGTCGAGTTCGAGTTTGGCTAAACTCGACTCGAACTCGAAATCAAGCTCGACTCGACTCGAAAACTCGCGAGCTTGAAAAAATCAAACTCTACTCGAACTCGAAATCCTAAACTCGAGCTCGAACTCGAATCAAGGCTCAACTGAAACTTGAGTCAATTCATGTACCTTGAGTTAAGTACTTGGAGCAGCCTTTTATAAAGAAAAAAAAGTTGGGTGTTTCATTGTCCAACCAATGTGAGATTTTATCATACAAACTTCCATAGGAAAAAATGGTTTCCAACCAAAAAGTTTTTGTTTCATTTATGAAGAACACAAACTTAAACTTTTGTTTCCCAACCAATGCGGGACAACTTTAATTCAACCAATAAGTATAGGTAGATTAGTAACATTTTATAGAGAAAAAAGCTATTGTTTATAATATAAACCAATGTGGGATATTTAATATTTTACATAAAAGATCATTTTTAATAATTTTCAAGTTTGTTCATGAGATTTTGAGCCGAGCCAAGGCTAAGGCTCGTTAAAATCTTGTGCTCGGCTTATTAACCATAACCTAAAGACAAACTATAATTAATGTCCACTATGAAAATATTTTCTATGAAAGTGTTTATTATATTTCATGGATTAAATTCTTGAAAAAGTTTGAGAATTATTTACTGAAATTGCAAGTACAATATATAATTTTTTTTTCGAGTTTCTCGCGAGCTTTTCGAGTCGAGTAGGTAGTAGCTCAAGCTCGACTCGTTAGTCATCGAGTCGAGCCTACTCGAGTCGAGCTTTGACCGAATTTTGACCGAGTTGATCTCGAGTAGCTCGCGAGTTGTCTCGTCTCATTTACACCCCTAGTGGAAGACACACACAGTTGCAAACTTTCAATAGAGATGAGCGAGTGGAACCCACAGTCCTAAAACATAATTACTCAAATTGGCCTTTCTAGTGGGAAGCAATTAGCATCCCCAAATAACTCCCCAAGGCCCCAGGTTGTGAGGAACCTTCATTATATACCCCTTCCCCAGTTTGTACCTATGTGATTTGTGAATATGATCCAATGTCACCTAAAAAAAACTCATAAATCTTTTTCCCCCCAAAGAAGTATCTTATAATTTTCATTACCTATAATGAATTGATGACAACTATACGCTTAACCTACAAAACAATCTACTTTCACACTCATTTATTTCTCATCAATTCCGCCAACTAATAGAGTAAAATAATGATGATTATTATCATTTTTAGTAGAATAGATTGTATGAGTTTTATCGGAGGGTAAAATTATCATCTATTTATACTAATATATTAAAAGGCATGCCTAAACAAGGAACGGTGCCACGTGGTACTCTCCCTAAGGGTGTTTTACTCCATGTAATTCACAACAATAAAAAAAATTAGAAATTACATAGTAGGGTTTGATCCCGGGATCTCAAGAGCATATACTAACCACTAGACCAAATAACATTTATTGTTATCATCTTAAAGTATAATATTAATGAATGAAAATTTCCCTCCTTACCCAAGGCGTAGCCCGGGCCTAATAACTAGTTTTTATTATAAAATGTGGAGTTTTGAAAAGAAAAAGTGTCATATTAGAAAGTCGTTTTCAAAAATAAAATATTTGTCTATAAAAGGGTACCTTATTTGCTCATATCTCCAAATTTACCATATGCTCTAATATTTGTTCTATGTAAAGAAAATTTGCAACTATTTCAAAGCTAACTAGTACTAACTACAAAAAAAAAAGAGTAATTACTTTTCTTAGTTCAGTAAGAAGTGTTCAATTGGATCGAAACCAGACACAAATCTAGTCTAGTTACACAAGTATGATCCTAGACTTTCTGAAAAACTAGGGAAAGGTTGTCAGAGTTCCACTCTTAATGGTGAATTTTGATCCCACGAATTTGTAATTGCAATAAAGATTTACCACTAGGTCAAAAATGGATGAAACATAGTGATTGTTAACCAATTAGAAGGTGAGTAAGATATACTCCCTCCGTCCCAAAATAGACTTCCCATTTCTAATTTTAGCACTATTCATAAGTAAGGAAAATCCTCCAATTTTTTTTAATATATAAGAAAAAACATAGTCATGTGGGTCTTGTTTGATTCGTATCATTATATACATTACAACAATCAAACTTCTATAATTTTTACTACTATATAATTAAAAATATTAATGATACAAAATATACATCGATAAACGTGAAAATTAGAAATGGGAAGTCTATTTAGAGACAGAGGTAATATAAAAGTACAAAAGAATATGTGCCTCAGTTATAAGCCATGGATGGTGGGATGTCTCTTTACCTTCAGTCTTAACCTTACACGTGTATGAGAATGAGGCCATGAATATGATATTATTCATCCATGTTGCCGACTTGGGGAACTGTACACATTACATCATACTGTTCTGATTGAGATGCCAAATAAAAAGATATGACATATGACATGGGGTTGGGTTACTTGGGTTCATTGGATTGGTATACGAGTTATTGTTGTTATGATGATTTGTTCCTCCATTATTATCAAATCATATAGCATTATTTCAGTATGTTCTTGCAAACACTACACATACACAAACAGAGTTCCTGACGATCAATACTATATACTTCCTCCGTTTCATTTTACTTGCTACACTTCTCAATTCACGGACTCCTAGGCAACTTTTGGAGAAGAGAGAGGTAGAGAGTAAAAAGAAAAGAGACCCATGTGAGAGGAGAGAGATAGAGAGAGTTTATTGCCAAAAAAGGAAGTGTAGCAAGTAATATGAAACTTCCCTATATGGAAAGTGTAGCGAGTTATTTGAAACGGAGAAAGTAGTATTATTGTTCGGTTGAACAGTGACAAACTGACAATATATATATTATATGATTCATCCTGCCGCAAATTATTTTCCTCTACTTCTTTAATGAGGGTTCTGATTTCATAGGATTTTCTCCTTACGATATCAAGAAAACATCGTTGGATATTATTATACCCTTACATGATGTAAGTTTGAACAGATCAGATGTTTATGGACCTGGAGTGCACTTTATAAACTTGAATGATGTTAGAAGTATGTAATTCTGTAATATGACAACAAAAATTATTTAGCAATATTACAAATGCTCAAGGAAAGGAAGCAAAGTTGATTAGCACGATTTTTTTTTTTTTGGTGTTTGCACCCAGTTCACCCTTCGGGTTACATCCGGATTGAGGCCAAGTTCGGGGTGGTTAGGTTCCATTCCTCTCCCAAGGGTGTTGCGGGGATTTGAACACGGGTTCGTTCTACCAAAATCAGTCCCCATCACTACTGGGCCAACACTTACTTGGTAGTTGATTAGCATGATGAGGTTACTATGTACATTTGTTTTTTGAGGGGAGGGTTAACATGTACATAACATATACTTTATGCATTTTTTTTTTTGGGGGGGGTGGGGGTTAATATGAAGATGAATTATTGATTAGTCTCCAAAACATTAAGTTAAGAATATGTGACAATAGATTTGTGAACCAAAAGATAGATATGAATACACTTTAATTGATTCCTAAAATAAATTAACACTACCAAATACTTGTTTTTTTGCCACAAAGCTGAAAATTATAAACTGATTGTATTCTTTTTTTTGGACATGTTTTTGGATTTTAGTGTTCTCCACATTCTTTTTTTCACCTCTAGCAAATTTAGTTTGGTCTAAAGCGCAACCATTATGATAGTTCATAAAGGATTTACATTAATGCTAGGATGATAATATTATGATAGTTCATACTAAGGTTTACAAATTACACACCACCATGTAAATCTGTAAGGATACACATGGCTTGTGGGGAGAAAGGTGTGTGTTGTACACGTGCCACCTAGTATACATCCAGCCTCCAGGCATACTCTTTTTTTTTTTTTTTTTTTTTTTTTTACAATGATATAAGTACACTTATTTAGTACTTATATATATTTTTTAAAACGTAAGGTGAAGACAGAAGATCCTTTGCAAGTAGAGGGGAGATTAGGATTTCTACTTTACAAAGTGCAAGAATCGAACTTTTGTCACAATAGTGGAAAGAATGCCTCAAACCAACTAGGCTAACCTTGGTTTTTTATTTATTAATTATATTGTACTAAGTGTGGGTGTATGTAGTATAAACTAATTCAACATGCTATTTTTTAAAATCAAACTCCTATAAAAACTTGGTCAAGTGCTAGTATATCATTCGACAGATGCGTCATGCGTTATTTTTAGTCTAATAGCTGGCCACTTTGATCACTTCCGCGGTTCCGGAATATGTCATAGGTGTCACACTGCCGCTGATAAACAAAAAAAAAAAGAAGTATAGAATATCCGTTAAAATTTTCAAAAGGTTGTAAAAACTAAAAAACGTGCAAATACAACCATTTGTGATACGAAAAAGTGGACAAAAAGTTGTCAGTTGACAATAAGAAAAGGTTGAGAATAGCAGGTCAGTAAGAACTTGCCATGAACCAACAAGAGTTGGGTCAAGTGGTAAGCGACTTGATGTCGCTAGAGTTGGCTCAAGTGGTAAGCAACTTGATGTCGCTTGAGGGAGGTCTCGAGTTCGAGCCTCACCGTATGCAGAAACTCTTGTTGGGAGACTCACCCATCAAAGCCAGGTGTGCGACCCGGGTCGGACTCGGATGTAGTCGGAGCAAAGCTCCGGTGAACCAGGTGGGCAACCAAAAAAAAAAAAAGAACTTGCCATGGTATAATATGTAAACTAGTTTTTAGGCCCGGGCTATGGCCCGGGTACTTATATATTTCATTTATTAGTAATTTACATTGAAATTATAACACCAAATATTACTTGGTTGAGTGGTTAAGACATTAGTGCACAAGCTTAAGGTCATGGGATCAAATCTTATAAAACTCTAAGGGATAGCGCCACATGGCACAGTTCCTGTTGATGAACACCTTTTAATATATTAGTACAGATATCATGTAAGACAGACTTAGTAATTAATATAAGTAGGTATCTCTCACAGTTACTGGAATTAAGTTCATTAGTTTCGTGCCAACAAGTAGAAAATGTAACGTAGCAGGATATAAATCATATAATATCTTAGTCTTCCAAGCAACGTAACCTCAGAATCAGCTTTCATGCTCACTTGCTAAGTATACACTCCATTCAAATGTTTTGTATTTTGTTTTTTGTTTTTTTACCATATATCGAATTAAGAATGAATGCACAAATGGGGAAGATAACAAAGAAAAAAAAGAAGCTAACCCCCCACCCCAAAAAGTGCAAAAACCTATTATACACACCTAATGGCTAACGAAGAGCAAAATTTGGAAATTTTTTTCTGGGAGAATTTCTCTAGATGTACATGTAGAGCTAAAACTGCTTCTTAGCAGAAACTTTTGGTTGCTAGGATAGCAGAAGACGAGATTGAACCCCTAAAATTTTTAACTCCTGATACACCTGACCCAACCCGAACCCCCTTCCCTGCGACTGAACCACCTCTTCAAGAAATATAGTCTCGTTTGTAGAAATAAGAGCCCTCTTTGCTGCTTACGGATTTCTACTACTGAAGCATGGAATGGGCTTCTAGTATACACCTCGGTGGCTCTAAATCCTTTTCTTGAACACGATAGCCCAGTAACTGCTGCATTTGTGAAGTGAAAGTTTCATCTAAGACCTGCATTTCAGATTAGTCATTTATAAATGACAGTTTTTCATGCAAAGAACTGAACAAATTTTGCATCCATGATTTTCACAATCTGATGAAGATAAAAAGCAGTGAAGCTTACATGGAGAGCAATTCGCAGTCCCTTATACCAGGATCTGTTTTCATTGTTATTCTCCAAACAATTTAGAACCTCCTGCCATTCATAAAATAAAGGGGGGGGTATTAGAAAAACAGATCATACAAATGAGGGGACATTGGAAACTGAGCCTGAGGGTGCTGTCTAACCTGTCCCATCTTATCCCAAAAGCCTCGGCAGACAGTTAGAAATACACAGTTTTCGAGTATTGAGTGAAGATGCTCTATAATTTTTGACACCAAATCCTGTAGGGGTTGCATTCGGCTCTGTACATCCGACTCAGCAGAAGTTTCTTTGAAATCTTGAATGATTTTCTTCCACTTAGTTGAACTTTGCAGTCTAGTCTGAAAATCAAGAGAAATTTTAGAAATGTGTAACTGATGTCTCCAGTAAAGGGTATATATTCAACGAAATCCCACGAGCTAAGCATCTCTCTTCATCATCTTGTCAAAGATTATCTAAGGTAATGCCTAGCCCTATATACATACCAATGAATGGCTTTTCTTCACTGTTGAACTTTACTTCCTTCGTCCCATATTATGGTAATATGAAAGGAATTTTTGTTAAAAGTTGAAAATGCTTGTTCAAAAGGCTGACAGCATTCGCACACTTACATTCTCCACAAGCTTCTCAAGAACTGCTTGCATGTAGTTTCTGAACTTGGCTCTGAGCATTATAGTAACTTCTGTAAGACGCTCTCCTGGAACAGCACTTCCAGCATCATTAATGCAAGCACTCCAGGACTTCAACTGGAGCTCAATTTTGGGAAGCAGCACATCAAGCATTCTTCTCATGGAATTTAAAAAGATCCCAAGCTGATAATTTTCAAAGGGGAGAATTGTCACTATGTGCTTTAAAATATTATACAGTGGGAGAAACCATTGTATATACAGCAGGAGAAACAATTAAATATGTGAATAGTTCAGCCAATGAAGAAAATGTTCTCCTCATGAGTCATGTCACTCACCTCTGCAGGTGCAGTATAAAAGCTATCTGTTCTCTTCGCGAATTTCTGAACATATTTTAGGCCCAGGTTAGTAAGATTATCCTTCAATGGCGACAAAGCATCAGCAAATTGTTTCTCCAGGGCCTCCACTACAGCATTCTGAACATCTGCCATGACCTGATGCATTCAAAAGATAAGGAGGAAAAACCACAATTAAGCCCCCGATGAGATATTGCTACATATGTTAGCAATAACATGCTATCCTAGGTTATTGCAGAAGTAGTCAAGGGACTTCAATGTGCTAGAGCTTGATAAATAGTCAAAATTACCCTGGATCGAATTTTGTTGCATAAGACTTTCAGGCACTTGACTGAAGTTATTAACTATAACTAGGCAAGTTAATTGGTATGACTGAAGATAGCGTTTAAAGCCTTGACGGCTTGACCTATTAGCGCCAGCCTTGGGGAGAGGGCTGTAGTAAGCATGAATTGGGTGGGTCCCATAAAGACTCCCGATGCTATCTAGTAGTGAGTTAATGTATAAGGGCAATGTCACCACTAGGCCTGGTTAATGGGCAGGGTAGCCCAATGGGCATAAGGGTAGAGTCAAGTTACAAGGGCTTTTATTGGAGACTACCTTGGACAAGTTCAATACAGCGCCAAAAATGTAGGGCAGTTTCGTAAATTAGAGAGAATAAGTTAAATTTAAATAACAATAGATTTCACATGTGCTCGGCTTTCTCTCTCCAGTATCCTTGTTCCTCTATTGACACGCAACCTGCAAAGTCCGGCCAAATTTGGCCCATTAATACGTTAACCCACTATTAGCCTGACTTGCTATTGACCTGCCCAATAACCTCTACTCACTACTAGTCTTCAGAAAGATGAAACTAAAAGTTAGTGCTCTATAATTCTCACTTTTCCATTACTTCAGGACATTCTATAACTGCATAAGCAGTCAATTGCAGGCAAAAGAGGAAGTCACACGGACTTGGACTTACACTCTCCAAGACAACAGCATATTCTGGCCATCTACGAACAATGATTTCATATTCATTCAATGTCTGCCCCAACTGATCATATATATCATCAATGAAAGAACATGTCAGCTGTTGATCCTTTGAATCAGAGGATTTCACCTGCTAACACAAACAACCAATCAATACAATAGGACTTTTTAGATGATGTTAATACAATAAGTTTTTTGAAAAATCAGATATTGACATAAAATGTCAAATGATTCTAACATTCAAATGTGTTAAAAATAAATAAAAGATTGTGATAAGTCCCTGATGCTTCTCCAAACCCCCACCTCCTCTTCCCCAATAAAATAGAAGAGTAAAAGATGGTAAAAAAGAGTGGCACACAGAAGAGTAATAGACATGGCTCAAACAACACTAATGAATCAGAGATATTCGTTAATCTTTAACAGTAAGAAAACGTATGTCCAGTATAGGCAATCAAAAATCAACTATAATTAAAAGTGATTAATTCATACCACACTTGCTCTGCAGAAATCAAGTAAAGTTACATGCTTCTCCTTTATCCAGTTGCTTATATAAGAGCCAAATAACTCCTTTGCATCAACTCCACCCTTGACAGTGCTGGAAAAATAAGTATATTAACAACAAATTAATTTTTTTACAAGTGTCATCTATAACATTAGAAGAGACGTGCGGCTTACTTCATATTCCACAAAGCCAGATCTCTTTCAAAGTCAGCTACAGTTATGACAAGTTCCGTAATTGGAGGCGAAGGTCCAGTAGGAGGACATGCCTTAAGATAGGTGCACAATCTGGCGGAGAGCTCAGCACTATATATCGATGAAGTAAGGTTTGGAAGGTCCAAGAAACTGCCACAAAAGGAGTGTGAAAAGGAGAAAGACAGAAAGAAAAAGGGCCATGAAGAAAATTAAATCAACACTTCATTCAATGATTATTAGTCTGCAATACTGCAACAACAAAAACTAACAGCTAAAAACAAATGGAAAAAGAATTCAAGTAGGAACTCATTTGGGTATTGCAGGACACACACCATTGATGCATAAAGTTTATAAACATTCAGAAAATCACAGGATCGGAGTACATCAGGGTGATACTTTATTAAGAAGGAAACTTGTAATACCTGGGAAGAATATTTTGATTGTTCATCTCTATGTCTGTACGAATTTCATTTTTCACGACCAGACAAAGGGATTTCATTTTTTGATACACAGTTGTAGATGTGCCATTGTCCATTGTGGCGCCCTCATGGCTGAAGACAGATTCATCTATTTCTCCCAGATGTCTTCTTGACCTTTTCTTTGCAGCAACCTGAAGGATGATCCGACACTTAAATCTTTCAAAAGGTGCTAAGTAGAATTACATAAACCAACACGAATAAGTCCATGCATTACACCTGAAAGAATTTGCAGAATCTTAATCTTGCTTCAGGAGACAGTATATCATGTAGAAGACCATAAAGTTTGATAGCTGGGGCAATAGCGGGAGGAACAATTCCAGTTGCTGACTTAAAACCAGCAGTCAACCCTGAAAGCAATGTTTCATCCAAGGACTTGTAGTTCTCAAATACAAGAGCAAGAACCTCCTCAACTTTATCAGATACTTCTCCTAGGATGCGTTTCTGATCATTAGTGAAGCATCTAGATCAGTTGAAAATTTCTTTTGTAATGATTAGACATAATCAATAGGAATAGAAGGTGAAGCTACAAGTGAGCAGAGCAACTAACATCTCAACAGGCTCATGATAAAACCATCATACACTATTGAACGGAGTAAAAGAAGATATTAAGCACTTAAGATGAGCTTTAAAAAAAAACAATTCACTGTTTACATAGGACATTAAAATAATCTACTGTCACTTTTCAATTTTCTTTCTCACAAGTAGCTGTTCAACCATCCATACAAATTACAACTTTGCGAAAAAAACCCACCATTTTGAAATCCTTTGGGAAGAATCACATACAACAAAAATGTACATTCCTCACAGGCTTTATCTTTTGAGCATTTTAAACAGGGGCAAATTTAGGGAAATTGGCATCCACATAGACAAACCAACCATCTACACATTCAGAAATAACCATACTAACCTCTTGGTGACTCAAATCATATCCCTTCACAATCACAGGAGACAGCAGATCATGAATCAAAAGCAAACAATCTGCAGTTGGTGTAGCAACATCCATAACATATGAAAGATATCTACAAAACGACAGATAGGTCAAAAATTATTTGTCATGACCGCCTTATGGGATACAACAGAATGGAAACAATTAAACGAACAATTAATGCCAGCTCATACCGCAACTTAGTATATGCATCTGAAACACCATAGAAAGATGCAAATTCAGTCACGATCCACTTCCATTGACTATGCAACAACAAGTTCCTTTGCTGAAAATGTTGGGCTCTCATTGCAGCCTCCAGGACAAGATCATATGCAACAGTTTCCGCAACAACACCACACTAGGAACACCAGACAAAAACAAAGAAAGATATTATCGATGCAGTCGAAAAAATTTCAACATCACGACTATAATACAAAAAAAAATCATTTTAAAACCTGCCAAGACCTAGGTAGGTCCAGATATACGCAGGCAATACAGCCTTACCCCTAAACATTAAACGGTAAAATAATGTTTAGATGTTACTGTAAGACCCTTTTTATTTATAAGAAAAATGAAACTGAGCGTTAAATGGCGGCAACAAGGGTCTTTCCGTCAATTCCTTAGGCTACACCGGTCATCGACCGTTGGGCATAGGCCATATACATGGCTTTACTAGATGTTCATGCATAGCATGACCCTTCCTAATGGGCTGGGGTGTTGCGTGGCCTAGCAGCCATGGCCCCTAGGCAGGCCTAGTGCATCATCAATCACTACCCCCTTCGGCGGCAACAAGGGTCTTTCCATCAATTCCTTAGGCTACACCGGTCATCGACCGTTGGACATAGGCCATACACATGGCTCTACTAGATGTTCATGCATAGCATGGCCCTTCCTAATGGGCTGGGCGTGCTGCGTGGCCTAGCAGCCATGGCCCCTGGGCGGGCCTAGTGCATCATCAATCACTACCCCCTTTGGCGGCAACAAGGGTATTTCCGTCAATTCCTAGGC
Organism: Beta lomatogona; assembly: GCA_947646795.1. NCBI lineage: Eukaryota > Viridiplantae > Streptophyta > Magnoliopsida > Caryophyllales > Amaranthaceae > Beta > Beta lomatogona. The sequence goes on along the minus strand of CANSNZ010001395.1, from coordinate 108,883 downwards.
TACACCGGTCATTGACCGTTTTGCGTAGGCCATATAATGGCTCTACTAGATGTCCATGCATAGCATGCAGCAGCCTTGTTCCTTATACACAAAAATAAAAAAATTACATCATATGTAACTTTGCTCCTTTCTTCACTCAACAACTTCACACCACTAGCTGGTCCATTGGACGTTCTTTGGAGTAGCAGCATCTCTCTTGCATAATAAACACTTGCAACTTCTTAAAAATTATTAGTTCGTCATTTGTGTCTTTGCCACCTTTCAGAGTAAGGGGCAACAGATAATAAATTGCAACAAACATAAGTGACTTGGTTTGGGCATGTTCGGACAAGGTACTTGAGTTGGAACTAGGTCAAGAGGTTGAGAAGATCCTTTTGTTGGATTGTGAAGGGCGAAAGTAGATACAAGAAGACTTGGAATGAACTTATAACACATGATGTAGTCTTTTGGAAACTTATGCTGAATCAGTGGCTGTTTATGATTCAAACAGTTGACCGAAATTTGCAGATCCCTTCCTCTAAGAATTAAGGGATGGGCATCTCTCCCCGCTACCCGGTAACCCTTTTTGTTTTGCTTCTAATGTTTGTGTATTTACTTTTTATGCTGTACGTACACTCCCGATAGCCCCTTTTCTGTTATAATACTCCCTTTGTCCCATATATTTCTTCCTACCAGGATTGCCTACGGATATTAAGAAAATTAGTAGGGGTGTACCGTTTGGGCCAAATAATGTTCAAGTGCAAATGAAAATATTGGGAGTAGATAGAAAAAGAAAAATAGTAAAATAGATTGTGGGAATTTTGAGAGAAAAGGGGTTAATATGATGAAGAAAGGAAGCAATAATAAGAGAAAGTGGTACTTACGGCCTTATGGGGGGAATTTCAAATGAAAATAGGTGCCAGGAAGATAATTGTGGGGTTGAGGGAGTGGTCCTTGTTTGCTTCCCTTTTTCATTATTTCAGAAAACAGAAAAAATTAAGTTGGAAAGGGCTAGCCTTTAAAAATCTTATCCTCCAGTTATGATTGAACGTGTATTAAGTGTTTGAATAATATTAGGAGTTTATTTTAATTTAGTGTTTTATGAGGAATGAACTGTTTTTGTTAGTTGTCTTTTCTCATAGTTATATATGGACTTGAGGCTAAAGTTTCTTTACACCTTCAACTCTATGAATAGGACATAAAGTTCCTTTGCTTAAGGGCATCTAAGTATAAAGTATAAACATACGAAGGTAGTACTTTGAATTCCATTTAGATTAAGTCAATGCCGCATCGGTTCCATAGTTCCATACTTCCATTGTTCCTTCATCATATTCAGTTCTTTGTAGCACTAGTTTATTACAATTATCCCGTGGAACTTGAATTCCTTTATCATATTCAGTTCTTAGTTCCATAGTTCCATTGTTCCTTTATCATATTCAGCTCTGCCACCACTATCTCACAAGCTTGTAGTAGCCTTATTCATCAGTATTATACTTCATAGAGGATGCTCTAATCCCCACTTAATAGAATTTTCCTTTTTTATGTTGTATTGGACAGAAACACGGATTTAATGATCTTTCAAAAATGCAAGATCTTAGTAGTTTGTTCAATTGATTCAATAAAACTAAACGAAAGGGACAAATAGTCGGAAAACATTTCAGGAATTCTTGAAACTCCTTAGGAGCTCATTTCAGAAAATTAGGAATTAAGCAAGATGATATCTATAGTTAGCAAAGCTATTCTTTTTGGACCCCTTATCAAACATCATTAAGTTCAGCATCTGCATCATTATAGCCTAAACCAGTGATCAAAATGTGAGTCTTTAACTGAAAGGTTCTCATTGTACTATATGTTCAATAATTAGCAGGAAATATCTGACAAAGAAACTAATAGGATAGGACTTACAATTCTACCTCCCCCAGACACTACAAATAAATCAAAGAGTAAAACTGTCACACACAGATAAGTGTGCTCGCATTCAGCATGAAATTGGGACTTATCATTTTACCTATAAACCTGTGTCAGATCCATGGGTCTTGACACTTCATATTGGGCCAGTTTCTTAGATACTTTTAGTAGAATAGCCGAGTGGGACACTTAGACACGTCCCATGTCCAATGTGTATACATGCATTTGGAGAGAGAGTGGACAAAGATGAATCTAGAAGAAAACAAGATATATATTGGGTAAAGGAAACAAGATACCTTCAGATGGCTATATTCATCTTGACTTGTCGAGTAATTTATGTATAATTGGACTTTGCCAATAGGTTCATGATCCGGTTCATGGTATATTGACCACCAGCGAATCTTGTCATTCTGCAACATCCATTCCATAAGAAATGTAACTACATAATTAATTAAGCTAAATTAAAAATGTACAAGCTGATACATGCTTACATTGGCATCCATGATCGATGCAACTTGAGCCACAACACACCCACAATGATTGCCTTTTGAGTCCAGGATCGTAATGTTCAGATCATCAACAAGACTATCCGGAAAGCTGTGTCAATAGTATCTATAAGATCAATACAGCTCTTTACTCGAAGAAAAATCGAAATAGCAATGATATATACATACAAAATATGAGTTTCACCACAGCCCGGTTGCATCCGCACTGCATCTTTATCAGAAGAGCTTTTTAGACGCACCAAACAAACGTATGTTTCTGACAAACATCATTACAGTATGTATTAATGGTTAAACACAACAGAGCAAAACCTAAAGAAAAACAAATAACACTATGATTAATACCGGAAATAGAAAGACACGTCCCCATTTTAAATTCCATATGTAATGTAATAAATTCTGATAATGCAGCCTGAAATTTGGGCTAAATAATAATCAATCAATTCCTGACCCTAATATACAGTATGTGCCATTCTAATTAGAAATTTACCTTACCCTTAATTTTTTATTATTGCTTTTTTGCCTTGCTTGAACGTTAGAGTTACAATATGAATATATTAGACTGAAACCATGACTCTGATATACTTACTCTGTTTTTTTAGTAGCATAATTTGATTTTTGCACAAATTTTAAGAAAAGAGGGAGAAAAAAATTAGACCCATTTGCCCACCTATTTGGTAACTAATTGGGTTGAACTGTTGAAAGGTAGGTGGAATGAAGGTAAAGAGGTGAGATAGCCCCAAAAACTTTGCTAAAAATAGAAATATTGCAACTAAAAGAAAATACCCCAAAATGGAATATGGTGCAACTAAGAACATACAGCGAAAGTATAGTTTTGTGTGACTCTAATATTTACTTCACATTACCATGATATTTTCTTTTTCTTAGTCTCACTTAGAACATTAGAGCCCCAATATAAATATATTATAGTCACACCATCACTCTTAACATATAATGTGCGACTCTGTTAATGCTTGATGGTTGAGAGTCACACTATAAAATACTAGTGTCACACCATGACTCTAATAGTATGAGCGATGCTAATATATATATATATAGATAGAGAGAGAGAGAGAGAGAGAGTACGAGAACGCTTCTTATATGAGAAGTGAGAACAATGGAATTATAATCCATTTTAGTGAAATTATAATTCTCTTTTAAGATATGACATGGTAATATATTTTCGTGAATATATAATCATTTTGGAAGATTTGCCCCACAAGGAAAAAAAAAGGTTACGATTTAGCCAAAATGGATTACATATGGGTTAAAAAAGGATTATATTACAGTGTTCTCAATGTTCTCATATAAAGATTGTTCTCATAGGAACCCAACCCTATATACAAAACTGAAGAATTAGAATCTACTACTAAACTATTCCGTATCAAACTTCAAAAAAGGTTTTGTAGCACAGTAAAAGTCATTCTCATCGAAAACTTACCCTCGCATAAAGAAATCCCCACAGTATAAGTAAGGCAGGATTTAGTAAGAAGTAAGAACACTCAATTCAAGAATAGGATATCCTGAACAACTACTCAAAACCCAACTCAAACCCATAAGTTCTTTAGAAGCAGCAAAAATAAATCAAATTGCATGTCCGCACGTATCCACGGAACCCTCAGAATTTAAAAATCATCAAAGAACTGGACAAAATAAGAGAAAGCGTAAGATGTCATCACCTGCATCCCACTCACTTTCTTTAGATTATGACCCTGAGATCCTCTTACCCTCGTCAAATTTTCTCTATTACTATTGGTTGAGAGAGCATTGAAGAAACATATTTATTATATTACTGTGATACAATTCATGTTTGAGTACTAAGACACTATTCTCTCCATTCTCCTCTTTTTTCTCAACAGCAGTAAAGATATCTAGTACTTCATCTACCAAAGTGAAGAGACCTACAAGCCTTGGCTTTTAAAAAAAACTGTTAAAAGAAGAAATGCAAATTGGTTACAAGTATGAGCTTCCTAAGTTGTGCTATATTCTATTAGAAGCATAGCTCTGAGTAGTCCTAACCAGAAAAGTTACTGATCAGACCATTTTGATAATTGACAAAAACACATCAGATTTTCAAAGCTAATACTAGAACCATATACTTAACTTCTGCATACAAAATTCTCAAAGCTAAAATAATATACCTTGCACAATTTGGGATTCTGCGGTCTGAGAAGAAGGCAAGCCACTTTTCAAAAGGATTCCAATCTCCTTCATGTATTGAGCACCAACATGCACATATGCCAAACTTTTACTTGAAAGAGAGCCGTTTTTTGGTACATGACGTACTGCTTGGACTCTTTGTAGAGCTTCCCATTTCAATGCGAGTTTTGTTTTCACATTGGAGACATGAGAGTGAAATGTTTCAAGGTCCACCTTTGGCATCTGTGGGAAAACACAGCCAGATGGAGTATCCGACGACATCTTCACCTTTCGCACTACACAAGATAATAGCTTCATGCTACAAATATGATTATAGAAAAAAAAAAATCTTATTAAAATTTTCTGTATACTGCCAATAATCCATATATACCTTGCACTTTAATTTTTCCTATTGTTTTCTTTGGTTTAGAAGCAGCAGCTCCACTAATTAGCTCCGAAGATCTTCTTGACATAATTTCCTCCTCTGACTGGAGAAGTACATGCCGCAAACTAGCCAGATTAAAGTTGATACATCAGTGGAGGGAAGGGAAGATGTAAAGTTATCATATCACAACTTGAATGAATACAAAATTAATCATTCATTTGGTAGCTTGCACACTAAAGAGGACGAAGCAGCAAGAAAGGTTAGTACAATTCACAGCCTAGCATTCTATGACATACTTGGCATAGCTAAAAGATGCAATTTACCAGTATTTGTGTTGCCTAACTTACTAAAACCCAAGCAAAATGCAATCCGAGAATGGTGAATTGAAATACATGGTATACTTTTGGGATAATGTAACACAAGTAGCGAATTGTGTGTCCATACCCGAATTTGTACAGTGAATTAGGTAACACTGATGAGTACAACAATGCATTCCCCTATCTTCGGACTTATAACCTTTCGAGTGGGACATGAACACTAATCCTCATTGAAACAATAGGCCATCCAAAAACTACAACAGAATCCACAGCAACACAAGCCAAATGCAAAGACAAACTCACCTAAAAGCATCTTGTAGTGTTGCACATTCATTATTTAAGAAGAATGACGCTTCTTTAGTGCCCTTAGCCCACGAGGTGAGACATAATCGTACACATGCATCATAGGAAATCACGCCATGCCAAGGGCTGAGATCGCTGAATCCAGTTGAAAGCATTCATATGTTAATAGTAATATTCAGTCATGTAGAAGAAGTCAAACAGATAATCTACACAGAGGAATTTGGAAATAAGGGTATTACTATGTATTTACAACCATACCTAGCATGAAAGTTGGGAACACGGGGCTGCAAAGAATCAGAAGATCTTCCCTCATCCATATCAACCGATTTCCTGAAAAGCATGAAAACAGCAATGTATTAATTAGCATTCATGTCCTTCCACTAACATGATACAATAGTCTTCCACGCATAGCACATACTTGAAGGTTGAGTTCAAAGGACCTCTGGAAGAAAGAATCTCAGAGGCATCACAACGGACACTACTAACAATGTCTGACTTAATTCCAGTATCAGGTCTGCATGGATAATGTTGAGTTAATCGATCAGTTTCCTGTTCATAGACAAAACTGTAATACTTTCAGCATGTGATTAAAAAGCAATCTTCTGAGATCAAAACCAACAGTAAAAATGTAAAATGAAGGGGATTAAAATGGCAGAAACAACATATTTCAAGCTTTTCAAAAAAAAAATTCACTGCCACCCCCCCTACCCCTCGACCTCTCTCACGATCAAATTTTGTGGGCCAATCTTACCTAATTAACTAAACCCCAGCAAACTGCAATCCAAAATAAGGTGAATCGCTACATGCCTACATGGCGACAGGCAACTTTTCTCCAATATAACAAAACTAGATAGCGAATTGCGTTATGGTACTCATTCTTGTACCGGCAAATTAGGTAACACTCTTAAGTCTTATGGACTCAAAAGCTACTCAAGTCACCAGTAATGGACTCAAAAGCTACTCAAGTCACCAGCTTATTGCACTCCACGGTGGACTCGAAATGGAGAGAATTTAGCAGAGTGAAAGTCGAATTTATAGACAAGCCAGGAACATTGGACCAACCTTGTCACCTATAAAAGCAGGGCGCTTCTGCTCAACCCCATTACAGAATTTGTCAGACAACTCAACAGAGTAATGGCCACCATAAATCTCCTCATCAAAACTAGTACTTACATCCATATCTGATCCAGCCCCACAATTTCTGCTATCTAAAAGTCACTTTTGGTACTGAGACTAAAGGCCTAACATTCAATTTTCTGAGTTCACTTTCCTGATTAAAAAGTCACAAATTTTATAGAATTCCCACTAATAATGACATCAATTCATGCTAAAAATAACCAAATTTTCGCAATCATAAACATGGGTTTTATGCATTTACCTTAGAAACCCATTTAAGACCGTCGTTCTTTAAGCCCCCCATGTAAATTGTATCAATGAACTTGAAATCACACACCTATACCATAAGATTTATACATTCTGGCAAAACCCATATCAAAAGTTCATCACTCAACCCCAAGATTGCAAATTCTACTATAATATACTCTAATCAAGTAAAGAAAAACAAGATAAAAACTTTATTTTACTGAATGCATGGGAAATATTACTCGGAAAACATAACTGCTTACCTTAAATTCTTGTTGTATGATTAATCCAAAGAATTTTGCAACACACAATGGTAGAGGAGAGAGACTGAGATGATGTGAATGAGGTCACTGCAAAGTGAAAACGGACTACAAGGAGTCAAGGAAGTTGCTAAAAAAGTAAAAAAATAGTATTTAGTACATATTTCAACCCACAATTTTGACGGGATTTTATTTTTTATTTTTTATAAACTTTGTTTAAGTCTAAATCAAAGTTGATTTCTTTCTTAAATGTTAAGACGAATTCCAATTTGGAGCTAAAAAGTTGCTAAATGCACATGCAAAAACGAAGTAAAGGATTGATCCAAATAAAGGAATATTTCTACAGGTGGAAAAAGACCCCTTTTTTGTTTCACAATAAAATGGTCAATATAATCGTTTTTTCTCCATGATCTCATATTATAAGTTTTATTAAAGAAAAAGAAGAAAGAACGATAGGGGAGAAAAAAGTGGTAGACAAAAGACATTGATCATGTTAGGCTGTCAGCAGCCAAAGCAACACTAATATACTCCTTTTGGACTATTAGAGACGGTGTGATTGATTAATGTTTTTACCAATTGCCAGAAAGTTTCTAAGGGAAAAAAAATTGATATGTTTGTTTGACATAAAAAAAATATAAAGTTCGGATGAGGTAAATAAGGCGAGGTTGTTTAGTTGGTAAAACTGCAACTAGCTAAGAAGTTCTACTTCCCATAAAATGAAGGAAGGAAGTTTAGCTCAAAACTTTTCATAAGCAACCAAACAACTTTTGTCACTTTATAGGAATTAAAATTTCAAGAGAAAACAATTTCTTAGGAAATATCTATACTAATAAAAAAATAGAAAATGCATTAGGTAAGATTCAATCCCGAGATCACAAGCATATATACTAATGTTTTAACCACTAAACCAAGTGATACTTGATGTAATCATTTCAAAGTAAAATATTAATAGATGAAAGATATAATAATTTCCTTGCATTCCAATTTTTTTGACGGGTCCTTGCATTCCATTTCTAGTGTCTTCCATCTTGTACTTTGTAGTAAAAAAAACTTGTCAGTTTTCGTAGTAACAAAAAGAAAAGGGTAGTGCACAAAATTAAAAAGTAAAAGTAAAGGAGAAGATGATGACATGGAAAGAAAAACAACGCTACATATAGGAGCGGAATTGCGGGGAAGCGTTTAGCGAAAGTCTGCAAAGAGGAAAGCAACTAGGGAAGCAAGGATTAGAGCAATAAGGATTGCCAGGTCTAACATACGAAAGAATGTGCTCAATGCTAGATCACGCAAAGATACGTATCCAGGCAAGCCAAGGTCGAGGTGGTTTCAGTATGCAGCATCAAAGTCTCGTCTCCCGGTGTTGGTTGCAAGCGCAAGGTAGTAGGATCAATTTCATTAGATATGACTCCCCCCCCCCTTCAAAAAACGTACTATTAGTATTGAGTCTTGTAAAATATGTTCTAGTCTTAGTGTGTCCACCCATGGGGTGACTTGTCGTCACATGGCAGAATCCATGGGTTAGCTTGTTTTTATTCTTCTTGTGTGTACTTATTGTCAACAAAAAAAAATCCCAACGGAAAAGTTAATGGTGATTGACAAAATTTGCCAATTAAGTGTTAAGTTGGCAATACTTGAGAAAGAAAAAGGAAAAAGAAAACGAAAAAAAAGGAAAGGCTAACAACTATTATTGTTTATTTCAAATAAAATTTCTTTAAAAATATACTGCTTCCTTCATCCCATAGTAATTCGAACACTACTTTTGTCCTAAATTAATTTAAACGCTTCAATTTTTAAGAATCCTATTATTGTTATATTAATTTTTTTACACGCTTTTGACCCATTCTCTATATTTATTATATCTACCAAAATTTATCTTTCCCTACAATAATCAATGGTTAAATGTTCCCTCAACTCTTGTCACATTTACCTTTTAATAAAAATAACGGTTTTTTCACTAGGTACTCCTGTAACTTTTCAAAATTCATGGGGTATCCCTACTTTTAAAAAAATGCACCAAGTACCCTTACTATTTCAATAAAATTCACGAAATGCCCTTAATGACTAACGGCGTTAAGTTTCCGTTAGTCATTTCTGTTAATTAACCCTTCTAACCTCTCTAATCCAAATTAAACCCTCTAACCCTAACCCTAAAACTAACCCCTAACTCTCTAACACCTCACCCCCACCCTAAACCCTAACCCTAACTACCCAACCACCACATCCCCCTCTACCCCTCCCTCCCCCATCCCCCGCTCCCCCCTCGTCGAATTCCCCCACCCTCCCCCACCCCGTGTCGAATCCCTCCCCCCCCCCCGTTCGCGCCGTTTTTTGCGGCCCAAATTCGAAATCTGCGAGGCCGGTTCACGTCGTTTTTGCTCCCAGGCGTGAATTCCACAATTAACGAGGTTGGGGGATGGGTCCGCAATCGACGGGGGTGGGGGAATAGGCGCGAAAATCGAGGGGGGGCCAGCTGGGGGGTGTTGATATCGACGGGGTGGAGGTGGGGGAAATCGACCGGGGAGGGGGGGCTATTGCGGGAGGTGGGGGGTGGGGGGGGGGAAATCGACGAGGAGGAGGGGGCTGCTGCAGGGGGTGGAGGTGAGGAAATCGACGGGGGAGGGGGGGCTGCGAGGTGGGGGTGGGGAAATTGACGAGGGAGGAGGGGCCGCTGCGGGGGTGGTGGTTGTGGTTGGTTGGTGGTGGTGGTGGGGTGGTGGTGGGGGGTTAGGGTTTGAAGTTGGGGGGTAGGGTTAGAAGTTAGGGTTTAGTTAGTTAGTTAGGGCTAATTATGGTTTAATTAGGATTAGAGGGGTTAGAGGGGCTAATTAACCCTAATGACTAACGGAAACTTGACATCGTTAGTCATTAAGGGCATTTCGTACATTTTATCCCCAAAGGGTACCTGGTGTAACGCCCCGAAAATACATAACCTTAATTGTCAGCGGAAGCACAACTTAAGCCTGTGGGTTATGGCCCACTTATAATATAAATAGCCTAAAACGGCCTATTAAACATACATATGCTCAACTTAAAGTAATAATTATTATCCTTAAATACAGAGTATTCTAAATATCCCAAATATACAGAGTCGCTTCAACTCAACCTTCCGGAGCATTACTGACATAACCGATCATTCGCCATCTTCATACTACCTGAATGATTTCATAGAACCGGGAAAAGGGGAAACACAGGAAATAAACTAAAATGAGTTGAAAACTCAGTAACTTCACTCCAGCCCGTAAAAACGGTTTTAGTTCGTAAACATTTTCATGTACGAGCATATATCGTAACACTTTAGTAATCATTAGCAGAGAACATTATCATTAGCCTTGAATAGTCTGCTGGCAAGGACCATTTACGTGACTTTAGTTCATTGGCAAGTACAGGTTTTGGACATATCATAACTTTCGTAATTCGTAACATTAACATCATCATATGACCTTTTTGGTCCGTATCGTTCATCGTAACATAATTCCTCCACCTGTGACTTGCCCATTTACAGGATCATTTCATGACTCCAAACCAGCAGAACCATCCACTTTTATAATCATCACTTATCATACATCATATATTCTTAATTCGGAATCATCCATAAATCGTAAATAGAATCATAACAGGACATTTTATAACATACATCAGTATCGTCACATCATAACGTGTCTTATCATGCTACATAACAGATTATAACACATAATCATATCATCATAATCAGCATCATATACTTGTATTCACGCATTTGAGTACATGTAAAACATCACATATAACACATACGGGCAATCACATAGGGTGCTGGACATGAAAGGTTACCTTATACGCTATTCCTTTTCCGAGAATAAACTTCTTACAAGCTTTCTTATTTCCTTTGAGATCCACAATTCAACGTCCATAACCACAACATAAACAACAATGAGAAATTAGAATCCACTCACGGATCTTAGTACTCGAAAACTAGTCTAACTTACTCCTCTTAATATAATCCCATTCATGAATCTCACTTCATTGTCATTTTTTTAACATCTCCTAATCAACATGAATCCCATAAGCTACATAAGCTACCTCCAATTACTCCAACAATAATAACAATAATTATTATAAATTGAATCTCAACTACTATTGCAAATAATCTCATAAGTAAACTTATTGTAGTCTGATTTAGGCCCATAACTATAGTTAATTAACAAGCTAAGCTAACATGGTTTATAGTTTAACAAGTTCATACTAAATCAGTCATTTTACTTGATCTCTCTTAGTCCAACAAATTAACCAAGTGACTTTGCTAATACTATAAACAAATCAAATTTGGATCCAACTTAAACAAACTAACAAGAGTAATTAACTTGGACTTAATTTCTGAAATAAAAGATTAGAGAGTTGAAATATGGGGTATGATATACCTCTGCTTCAAGAGCAGGGAAGAACAGAGGCGGCAAGGGAGCTCGGGGCTCCGGCGGGCAGCAGCAGCCCCCCAACGACAACCAGGAGCAGCACGCACAGCAACAACAACAACAACCAGCATCAAGGCGGCAGCATCACCGGCGAGGAGGAAGGAAGATGACAGAGGGGTTGAGAGAGATCGAGAAAGAGGAGAGAGAAGGGGTTTGGGTTTGGGGTTCTTACGGGTGAGAGAGAGAAATATGAAGGGGTTTGGGGTATTTGGGATGACAGAAAATGACAGAGAGAGAGGAGAAGAAATTTGGGGTTTGGGGCTTTGGTTCTCACGGGTAGGAGGAGAGAGAAATATAAGAGGTTTGGGGTTTTTGGGGTTCTTTGGAGTTTTTCACCGGGAGAGAGAGAATATAAGGGGCTTGGGTGTGGGAAAATGACAGAGAGAAAGAGAGAGAGAGAAATAAGGGGATTTGGGGCTTCTACGGGGAAGAAGAAAGAAAAAGGGTTGGGGTTTTAGGTGAGGAAAAATGACAGAGAGAGAGAGGATTTGGGAGTTTGAGTTGGGGTGCTTTTGTTTCCTAACTTAACCGACAAACATAAATGGACGGAAGGAAAACCGACCTTGGTTATTTAAAATCCAAAAATATAATTAACAAAATATATTACAAATACTACAAATATTCCAAACTCAAATAAAATAAGGATTTACAAAACATAATTAACTTTATAATTACAATTAACACTAATTAAAACGCTCATAAAAATCGGGGTATTACATCCCCCGGAAAACACATAACCTTAATCATCAGCGGAAGTACAACTTAAACCTGTGGGTTATGGCCCACTAATAAAATAATAGCCTAAAACGACCTCTTAAACATACAAATGATCATCTTAGAACAATAATTATTTTCCTTAAATACAGAGTATTCTAAATATCCCAAATATACAGAGTCGCTTCAACTCAACCTTCCGGAGCATTACTGACATAGCCGATCATTCGCCATCTTCATACTACCTGAATGATTTCATAGAACCGGGAAAAGGGGAAACACAGGAAATAAACTAAAATGAGTTGAAAACTCAGTAACTTCACTCCAGCCCGTAAAAACGGTTTTAGTTCGTAAACATTTTCATGCACAGGCATATATAGTAACACTTTAGTAATCATTACATAGAACGTTACCATTAGCCTTGAATAGTCTGCTGGCAAAGACCATTTACGTGACTTTAGTTCATTGGCAAGTACAGGTTTTGGACATAGCATAACTTTCGTAATTCGTAACATTAACATCATCATATGACCTTTTTGGTCCGTATCGTTCATCGTAACATAATTCCTCCACCTGTGACTTGCCCATTTACCGGATCATTTAATGACTCCAAACCAGCAGAACCATCCGCTTTTATTATCATAACTTATCATACATCATATATTCTTAATTCAGAATCATCCATAGATCGTAAACATAATCATAAACATGACATCTCATAACATACATAAGCATCGTCACATCATAGCATATCTCATCATGCCACATAACAGATTATAACACATAATCATATCATCATAATCAATATTGTAACACCCCGTAATTTTCACCCTTTATTTTTGGTGTTAGTTTATTTTAAAATGATATTCTTTTCGTAAAAAATAAATAATTTATTATTTTCTCTAGATCAATGATTTTTATTCTTTATAATTTGGGAGCCGAATTATTATTTTATTATATGGTGTGTTAGTGTGTGCATTATATTTATATTTATAATATAATTTATTAGAATTATTTTTATTATTAAGTATGTTCAAAGTTTAGGCGCGATTTATGAATTAACCGTTTTATCGCGTATCGGGCTTTCAGAGCATGGATCGTTGTTGAATTGGGCCGAAAGTTTTGTGTGGGTGTTGGGCTTGGGGCAGCCGGCCAAGTGAAGGATTAAGGGGAGCCTTCTCCTTTTCTTTTCTCTTTTGTTTTTCTCATGACTCTTTGTTGCTTTGTAACCCCCTAATTATTCTCCTTCATTAAAACCCTTTATTTCAACCATTAAACATCCATAAAATTCTGATTTTTATTCAAAGAAGTTCAGCAGCATCATTCTCATTTAACCCCCCACCGTTTCAAGAAAAGAAAGAGAGAAAAGGAAGAGCAAAAGAATAGAAAGTTCAACCCGGTTTTTCCTGTCGCACCTTCACGAAAATAACCGTAGCCGGAGATCTAACCGTTAGATCGTCTTCAAATTTGGACACAACGTTTATAACGTCTTGTTCTACATTCTGACCGGAGCGATTTAGAATCTGAGCTTTTGATCATCGGGAATCATGGTCGTAACAGAGCAGTACGAAACAAGAGTTTTCAACGTTCAAGAAGAAATGCCTAGTGTCTTGTTGCTACAATTCTCGTTCGTTATGCCTTGGGGTTAGAAGAGGATTTGGATTGCATGCTTAACTCGTGATTGTCTCTTTAGACTCAGCTCTCCTCCCGACGATCCAGGTAACTAGTTGTTATCTTAGAACCATAGTGATTAGGGTATTATTCGGTATTAGATTACTACGTTAGGAATTATCTAAAATACTTTTTGAATGATATTTTTGATGAAATTTGACATGAACATACGTGACACATGCTATGTGAATACTGTGTAGAGAAAAATAATTTTCTCATGATTTTTAATATTTATTTGATTTAATTAGTATTTTGTGCGTTTTTGGCTAAATTTCGTAATAATTATTGAACGACTGTTAAAATTGATGAAATCATTTTTATTTGATCATGTTACATGCGTATAATGTATTCCATGCCTTAGAATAATTTTTATCTACTGTTTACTGTTTTAATTAATTGATATATCTGTTTTTGTAATTTCTGTTCAGTCAGTATATAATTCATGAAAATTATTTATAGAGGCATAAAAATTAATTTATTTGAATAATATGTATTAACGTGAGTTTTTACATGTTATGTGAATTTTTGGTAATTTTTGGGCGTCTTTTTATATTTTTAATTATTATAATGCCTTATTTGAGGAATCTGTATATTAACTGTTAAAAATACTTTTTGAGTCCGAAAATTATAAATAAAAATTGTACCATGTCAGTAGAGCTATTAGGGTTATATGATAATTTTTGTGTGATTTTGATGCTCGAATTTGTAGGTTTCATAATTATTATGGTGTTTTTGTGATGAAATTGGGGACACACTATTAAATTGTTTGAGGGCTTGTAAATCAGATATAATTTATAATTTAATATATTATGGGTTTCTGATTTTCAGTAGTATACAGTATGCATCATTTGGGTAACCACATGTTTAGGTTTGATTTATGAAATAAAATGATTTAATTGTTATTACTCTTTTAATGAATATGATTTAGAGTTAATTGGTGATGTATTTGTGATTGAGTGTGGTTGCTGTAAAAACCAGTATATTGTCATTGTTGATGTTTTGGAATGTTCAAGTGTTATTGTGAGAGATATTTGTTGAAAATTTGTAAGTGATTTATTTTGAGGATTTTTTGAAGAATTACTTTTGATGAATTATGGGTATAAGGCCTAGTGGCATCCCTTTTGACGAATATTTTTGAGATGAATAATACTTTGATGATATTTATGATTTTATTTTGAGATAAGAACATCCGGTGGGATAGATGTAGTCCCCGGTGAAGAACATGCCAACCACCTGGTTTGCGAACTAGGGGTAAGCCCGGGTTAATTGTTGTCGTCCGAGAGGTCGTGGGAGTTCTCGTGTTCTACCCCCGCATCGGGAGTTTGGCCATTCTTAGACACAGGCAGTGGGGAACGTAAGCCCATAGACTGACCTGGAGATTGCGATCTGACAAACCTTAGGAAGTGATTTGCGAATCACTAGCGTTCGGTTTCTGTCTCAGACACTTGTTTTACCTATACTTTTATTTTTCTAAAAGTACTCTTGAGATGATTTATTTATTTTTATCCAACTCACTTGCTATTTATTATTCATTTGCGTTATTTGTGAGTTATATGGAAGTGGATGCATATTGTAGTTAACTTGACTTAATTATTTCCTTTCTTATTAATCTATGTCTGAATCGTACTTTGATTGCTTTTGTTCTGGGAGAACTGCTAGTTACTCCCCACTGATTGTGGATATTTGTTGTATATTTTGCAGGTTTTGTTGATGGGGATTTTCTTTGATTTTGGGCTCGGGTTGAGATGCGAGAAATAAACTATTAGGGGTTTTAGTTCTAGACTTCTCTTTAGTTTGAGATAGTTTTCTCATTTTTATCTAAGTAATTAATTTACTTATAGTATTTACTTATGTTTGTTTTTATCACTTAGTTATTTAAACACTATTCTTGTAGTAGTGACATTCCCAGAAGACGATGTTTCCGCCATCGTCCTATTAAATATATTATTATTTTTTTCTTTTCGGTCTTTGAAATTCTGGGGTGTTACAGTTGGTATCAGAGCAAAACGCTCATAAACTCTGAAAAAGAGTTGCTAATGATTCTTTAGAATTATTAGTTAGCCATAGGATATAAAATTTGTTTAGAATTAAGTTTAGTTAATTTACTATAATGAGAGTGTGATGGGTAGAGTAAGTAAAGGGAAGTCTTATGGGAATGTGATGTGCTCTCATGCTTATGGAGCATATGTTATATGTATAGTTATTTGTATTATTGGTGGAATTAGTCTACCAAGTTTGCTAATCTTATTTGCAGGGCCTCTTGCATGGAATTTATTTTCTCTTTTATCAGAGTGCGTAGCGAAAGCAAAGTAATTTATCGCCTTCTCGGTTTAGTTGTGTGTTTAATGTGTTTTGTGTTTTTCAATTTAGAAATAAGCTTTAATTTAATTTTAATATAGTGTTGTGTGTTGCATTGCATTTATTTTATTTGCTAGATGCTTGTTAGTATATGTTATTCTGTGAGACAATATATATTTTCTGTTCTTTTTCAATTGAGTGTTGTTTTTATGTGAGTACTACGTATCTGTTTTATTATTTACAAAACTTTCTACTTTGAGTTTATATTCCAAATTATATTTTAGATCTTTGAACTTAATATATTTCATAACCATGTTAGAGTTATTTTCTGACTTTCAAATTTTGTTATTGTTAAAATTTTGACATACTCTTTTGAAAAACGTTTAATTTCAATTGTCTTCAAATTTCTCTTACCGTTTTTGACCATCTATATTTATAAATATTTTTCTTTTAATATTTTTAGTTTTCATGCTAATCCTTGTTCAGCCTTTAATTATGGTAATAAGTTTTGTAGTCTTTGAAAATAAAAGTACCCTAATGAGTTGCTTTGGTGTTAGTTTGAAAAGTAGATGTAAACTATTTTGTTTTAAAGGTTAGCATTCAACAACTTTTATTTTACTTACTAATTTACTTTTCTTATTAGCATTATTTTTTTTCGAACTCAAATGCGTGAAATGATCTCGTTTACTATTTGTTGTTCTTGTTTAAATATTTAGTGCTTTCTAATTGCAAAGCAAAATTTTGGTTGTTTTCATTACTTCTTATTTAATTATCCCGATTTTGACTGATCTGTTTTATATTATTTGGAAAGGAAATTTATATACTCGCCTAAATTTTAAACTTGTTTGAGTTGATATTAAGTCATAATGGGTGATTCCTTTGACTTGTATGTCAATTTGATAAGTCTAAATTTTAAACTTGTTTGAGTTGATATTGAGTCATAATGGGTGATTCCTGTGACTTGTATGTCAATTTGATAAGTTGATGCATTTTATCTGTTTTGATTTAATTTCCTTTTTGAGTTGATATTAAGTTTATATTGGGTGATTCCAGTAAACTCTAATGTCGATTTGATAAGTTGGCTTTCAAATATTGTTTTGTTGATACTAGATTGCAATGGGTGGTTCCATGCACATTTGTGTCGACTTAGCAAATTTTATAATTGTTGTTAATAATTTATTACTTTATCGCCTATTTATTATTAGTGTTTCGTCGTTGTGAAATTTATTTTAAAGTTTTCAATTTCTTTTGCGAACTTTAATTTTCATATATATGTTTAGGAGGCGTACGCTCTTATAACATATGTCTTGACTTGTGTTCAGAATCGGTACTTTAATAAAGCAGCTAGCTACTCTTTATTAAAGTGTTCTTATCTCTTTAAGTGGAGTATAAGCCCGTGTGGATAGCTCTATTTAAATTGGTTTGACTATCTATTTACGAACTTTTTCTTCTTCGTTTCTTTTCTAAAAATACTTATGTATGGTCGGATTTGTTCTTTTATAACTTTACGTAAATATTTATTCTTGCTTCTTTTACAAAATTACATATAGTTTATTGTGCAAATGTTTTTACCTTAAATTTTCTCTTGTCTTTGGTTCTTTCACATTGTATAAATGATGGTTGTTACCGTGCTTCTTTACTGTACAACTATTTTTGGTCTTCCAAAATAAAATGTATATTATTTGAGTTATCAAATTTTTATACCTGCAAAGTTGTTTAATTCGTAACTAAAATCCATCGATTTCTGTTTTCTTAATGTTCTTATCTAGAGTACTTTCTTTTGTCTCTTGGTTGTTTTGAAGTTTCGAGGACGAAACTCTTTTAAGGGGAGTGTTTGTAACACCCCGTAATTTTCACCCTTTATTTTTGGTGTTAGTTTATTTTAAAATGATATTCTTTTCGTAAAAAATAAATAATTTATTATTTTCTCTAGATCAATGATTTTTATTCTTTATAATTTGGGAGCCGAATTATTATTTTATTATATGGTGTGTTAGTGTGTGCATTATATTTATATTTATAATATAATTTATTAGAATTATTTTTATTATTAAGTATGTTCAAAGTTTAGGCGCGATTTATGAATTAACCGTTTTATCGCGTATCGGGCTTTCAGAGCATGGATCGTTGTTGAATTGGGCCGAAAGTTTTGTGTGGGTGTTGGGCTTGGGGCAGCCGGCCAAGTGAAGGATTAAGGGGAGCCTTCTCCTTTTCTTTTCTCTTTTGTTTTTCTCATGACTCTTTGTTGCTTTGTAACCCCCTAATTATTCTCCTTCATTAAAACCCTTTATTTCAACCATTAAACATCCATAAAATTCTGATTTTTATTCAAAGAAGTTCAGCAGCATCATTCTCATTTAACCCCCCACCGTTTCAAGAAAAGAAAGAGAGAAAAGGAAGAGCAAAAGAATAGAAAGTTCAACCCGGTTTTTCCTGTCGCACCTTCACGAAAATAACCGTAGCCGGAGATCTAACCGTTAGATCGTCTTCAAATTTGGACACAACGTTTATAACGTCTTGTTCTACATTCTGACCGGAGCGATTTAGAATCTGAGCTTTTGATCATCGGGAATCATGGTCGTAACAGAGCAGTACGAAACAAGAGTTTTCAACGTTCAAGAAGAAATGCCTAGTGTCTTGTTGCTACAATTCTCGTTCGTTATGCCTTGGGGTTAGAAGAGGATTTGGATTGCATGCTTAACTCGTGATTGTCTCTTTAGACTCAGCTCTCCTCCCGACGATCCAGGTAACTAGTTGTTATCTTAGAACCATAGTGATTAGGGTATTATTCGGTATTAGATTACTACGTTAGGAATTATCTAAAATACTTTTTGAATGATATTTTTGATGAAATTTGACATGAACATACGTGACACATGCTATGTGAATACTGTGTAGAGAAAAATAATTTTCTCATGATTTTTAATATTTATTTGATTTAATTAGTATTTTGTGCGTTTTTGGCTAAATTTCGTAATAATTATTGAACGACTGTTAAAATTGATGAAATCATTTTTATTTGATCATGTTACATGCGTATAATGTATTCCATGCCTTAGAATAATTTTTATCTACTGTTTACTGTTTTAATTAATTGATATATCTGTTTTTGTAATTTCTGTTCAGTCAGTATATAATTCATGAAAATTATTTATAGAGGCATAAAAATTAATTTATTTGAATAATATGTATTAACGTGAGTTTTTACATGTTATGTGAATTTTTGGTAATTTTTGGGCGTCTTTTTATATTTTTAATTATTATAATGCCTTATTTGAGGAATCTGTATATTAACTGTTAAAAATACTTTTTGAGTCCGAAAATTATAAATAAAAATTGTACCATGTCAGTAGAGCTATTAGGGTTATATGATAATTTTTGTGTGATTTTGATGCTCGAATTTGTAGGTTTCATAATTATTATGGTGTTTTTGTGATGAAATTGGGGACACACTATTAAATTGTTTGAGGGCTTGTAAATCAGATATAATTTATAATTTAATATATTATGGGTTTCTGATTTTCAGTAGTATACAGTATGCATCATTTGGGTAACCACATGTTTAGGTTTGATTTATGAAATAAAATGATTTAATTGTTATTACTCTTTTAATGAATATGATTTAGAGTTAATTGGTGATGTATTTGTGATTGAGTGTGGTTGCTGTAAAAACCAGTATATTGTCATTGTTGATGTTTTGGAATGTTCAAGTGTTATTGTGAGAGATATTTGTTGAAAATTTGTAAGTGATTTATTTTGAGGATTTTTTGAAGAATTACTTTTGATGAATTATGGGTATAAGGCCGGGTGGCATCCCTTTTGACGAATATTTTTGAGATGAATAATACTTTGATGATATTTATGATTTTATTTTGAGATAAGAACATCCGGTGGGATAGATGTAGTCCCCGGTGAAGAACATGCCAACCACCTGGTTTGCGAACTAGGGGTAAGCCTTGGGTTAATTGTTGTCGTCCGAGAGGTCGGGAGTTCTGCGTGTTCTACCCCCGCATCGGGAGTTTGGCCATTCTTAGACACAGGCAAGGGGGAACGTAAGCCCATAGACCGACCCGGAGATTGCGATCCGACAAACCTTAGGAAGTGATTTGCGAATCACTAGCGTTCGGTTTTGTCTCTCGGACACTTGTTTTACCTATACTTTTATTTTTCTAAAAGTACTCTTGAGATGATTTATTTATTTTTATCCAACTCACTTGCTATTTATTATTCATTTGCGTTATTTGTGAGTTATATGGAAGTGGATGCATATTGTAGTTAACTTGACTTAATTATTTCCTTTCTTATTAATCTATGTCTGAATCGTACTTTGATTGCTTTTGTTCTGGGAGAACTGCTAGTTACTCCCCACTGATTGTGGATATTTGTTGTATATTTTGCAGG
The DNA here is from genome assembly GCA_947646795.1 of Beta lomatogona. NCBI lineage: Eukaryota > Viridiplantae > Streptophyta > Magnoliopsida > Caryophyllales > Amaranthaceae > Beta > Beta lomatogona. The sequence goes on along the minus strand of CANSNZ010001395.1, from coordinate 88,201 downwards.
TTTTGTTGATGGGGATTTTCTTTGATTTTGGGCTCGGGTTGAGATGCGAGAAATAAACTATTAGGGGTTTTAGTTCTAGACTTCTCTTTAGTTTGAGATAGTTTTCTCATTTTTATCTAAGTAATTAATTTACTTATAGTATTTACTTATGTTTGTTTTTATCACTTAGTTATTTAAACACTATTCTTGTAGTAGTGACATTCCCAGAAGACGATGTTTCCGCCATCGTCCTATTAAATATATTATTATTTTTTTCTTTTCGGTCTTTGAAATTCTGGGGTGTTACAAATATCATATACTTGTATTCACGCATTTGAGTACATGTAAAACATCACATATAACACATACGGGCAATCACATAGGATGCTGGACATAAGGTTACCTTAAACGCAATCCATTCTCTTCACAACTCTATCAATGCTCTTGAACTCCATAATAATCCTCTATAATTAACCTCAATAATAACCATAATAATAATCAATAACCGATCCTAATAATATTCAGATTAAGAAATTAACCATCGCTAATCATCTCTAGAACGAAACTAACTAATCTATATTCTCAAACTCTATCATTCCAACTACTATAATCATAATAACAATAATTATTCTAAATTGAATCTCACTACTATTGCAAATAATTTCATAAGTAAACTTATTGTAGTCTAATTCAGGCTCATAACTATAGTTAATTAACATGGTTCATAGTTAACAAGTTAATACTAAATCAATCTTTTTACTTAGTCTCTATTAACCAGCAAATGGAAATAACAACTTCAACTAAATGGTTTTAACTCAAATCTGATTTGGTACCATACTTAAACAAACTCACAAGGCTAATTAACTTGGGCTTAATTTCTGAAATAAAAGATTAGAGAGTTGAAATATGGGGTATGATATACCTCCGCTTCAAGAGCGAGGAAGAACAGAGGCGGCAAGGGAGCTCGGAGCTCGGCGGCAAGAAGACGCACAAAGAACAACAACAACAACCAAGATCAAGGCGGCAGCATCACCGCGAGGAGGAAGGAAGATGACAGAGGGGTTGAGAGAGATCGAGAAAGAGGAGAGAGAAGGGGTTTGGGTTTGGGGTTCTTACGGGTGAGAGAGAGAAATATGAAGGGGTTTGGGGTATTTGGGATGACAGAAAATGACAGAGAGAGAGGAGAAGAAATTTGGGGTTTGGGGCTTTGGTTCTCACGGGTAGGAGGAGAGAGAAATATAAGAGGTTTGGGGTTTTTGGGGTTCTTTGGAGTTTTTCACCGGGAGAGAGAGAATATAAGGGGCTTGGGTGTGGGAAAATGACAGAGAGAGAGAGAGAGAAATAAGGGGATTTGGGGCTTCTACGGGGAAGAAGAAAGAAAAGGGGTTGGGGTTTTAGGTGAGGAAAAATGACAGAGAGAGAGAGAGGATTTGGGAGTTTGAGTTGGGGTGCTTTTGTTTCCTAACTTAACCGACAAACATAAGTGGAAGGAAGAAAACCGACCTTGGTTATTTAAAATCCAAAAATATAATTAACAAAATATATTACAAATACTACAAATATTCCAAACTCAAATAAAATAAGGATTTACAAAACATAATTAACTTTATAATTACAATTAACACTAATTAAAACGCTCTTAAAAATCGGTGTATTACACCTGGTGCATTTTTTTTAAAGTAGGGGTACCTCATGAATTTTGAAAAACTACAGGGGTACCTGGTGAAGAAACCGTAAAAATAACACTTATTAAGCACACAACTTATTAAAATACGTGTCAAACAGGCGTTCACATCTTTTTGGAACGGACTGTATATTTCAAACCTACTATTGAGTGATTCTAATATTTGGTTGCACTTGTTTGAGAAAAAATATATATGCATGAATGGGATATTTGATTGCATAGTTTATAGTATATGCTTATGTGTTGATATTACCAATTTGCCTTTTCATTGGTAAGTTTCGTCTATCACTATGATCAACCTGACAAGCTGGAACTTGGAAGGCGGGAGCCCTCCATCTCCATCCCCCACTCTTTTTGTGTTCATCAAAATTGACTGAAAAGTGAATATTGTAGTATCATTTTTCACTCTTGTAGTAGACTAGTAGTATTCAGTACGTATTTTTCCTTGGGACTATAGTATGTTATTTCTTTTGCACTGTAATTATAATAATTATTTAAAAAATTATACTTTGAAAGAAGTTTTGTTTAATTTCAAAATAGCTATTAAATATAGTAGCATATCAAATGCTTTAACTAATGTGTACAACCTGTCAAAATAAATTTGATAAGTAGTACAATATTGTATTTTCACGCTTGTCACACATATAATTTTGATTATTAATATTTTTAATTATCTAATTAATAAACATTGTAAAAAAAATTGATATTTTGAAAACATGCATGGAGATGAATACAACAATTAGACCTCATTTATTAGACATGGTTTTCTAATAAGTGTAAGAATTGGATCAAATTAAAAAAGTTTATATTAGATATTATCTCTGACAAACATTATCTTTATTGGACAAGGTGAATAATATATGGCTGTGACTGTGGGCCACACCGACCAAAACAAAGGGGAGTTAAAAGTTGAAGGTCTAAATCACCAGTAATATACTTCCTTCGTAACAAAATAGATGTTACATTTTGAAAATTACACTATTCAACCTACTACATTTGAGTCTTGACAATGCATTTTTTAGTTTTAGATAAAATCAACCGTTAGTATATCATATGTTGTTGGATTCATCTCAATGTATACTTTCATAACATTAACTTCTTATAATTTTTTAATACACAATTAAAGTTATTAACGGTTAAAGTACTGCATCGACAAGTGTGAAAGTCAAAGTGTAACATCTATTTTGTTACGGAGGAAGTAGTATCATAATTGAGCATTGATTTAATTTCTCAAAAACAATACATAGACTAGTTCTCACTAATAAATAACACTTCCCTCCGCCACTAGGCACTAGTAGTCCTATATTTTTTGCAAAAGAGAAGAGTTATGTCAAACATAGAAAAATCATATACTTCTTCCGTTCTGATATAAATGAAACTATTTTCTTAAAAAGCTTTCACATAAAAGAAAGAAATGTTTCATTTATTTTAAAACAAAGGAAGTAATTAAGTTTTCATGTATGCTCATTCGCTCTTTCTCTTTCCTATCCCATATATCATTAGCCTTCTTTTTCACCCACCCATAATGGACTTGCTTATGGCATGTAACAAGTTTATTATTAACGACCCGATCTGCTATTGCCAATGACCTAGAATCGCAGATCGCCCCGCCCAATAACCACACCTACCAACATCTGGTTTTTTTTTGTTGACAACGGGGAAAATGTGCATTAATTAATAACCGAAGTACATCCTAACACTATTACAACAAATACAAAGAAACTAATCCGAGCGATACATTACAAAAACATAGATATAAATAACTTGAACTAGGATAAAACCTGCTTGGATCCCGGAGGTTTGAGTTGAGAGATAGCCGTAGTGCAACTCTGCTCTCGGTGGATGATGATCGCCATAACCCCGACGAAAGAAGTGAAAGGAGAGGTCCGATTTCACAAGCGGGGCAACAAAGTAACAACGAGAATAGGATCTCGCAATGTAACCAATCCCGGTGACCTTCAGTCAAATGAGATTCTACTATCGGGTTTCTGAAAGAGTCACATTCCTTGTGACTCAATACCCTTATGGAAGGGTATGTCGGCTTCTCCTTTGATGAGAAGCTCAAATGAGTTGACGCGCTATAAACCCAATTGATAAATTGGGGAGCCGCCTTCGATATCGTTTTGTCAAGGCAATGATTGATGAAATCATTACCAAGCGAGATTGAAATCTAACCATAGTTAGATCTCGAAGAACCATCCGATTTTCAAAATCGGACCAAACAAACCCCGTCCATGAAATCTCTTGCCACGCAAACTCTAACCAACTACATAAACAAAATCCAACCTCTTGAACATCAAGATTACCTCCGAAGAATGAACAAAAGTATAAAGCAACATAAGTCAACAAACAACAAAGGCATACTCTAAACAACAGGATGCAAACACCTAAATTGAAGGAGAAGTAAAACGTGCAACCACCGGAACGTAAAGGGGGACGCAACACTAACGGGGGAGGGGAAGGGGGGAGCCCAAACCGACAACCGCAAGACCTTACACTTAACAGGGGAGGGGGAGGGGGAGCCCAAAGTAACAACCACTTGACCGTACACTAGCGGGGGGAGGGGAGGGGAAGCCCACAACACCGACACTTAGCGGGGAGGGGGAATGGGAAGCCCAAACAGAGACCACGGGGAGAGGGGAGGGAAACCGACCGACGAAAAGCGAAGCGGAGTGGTGGTGCGACGAGAGAAAGGGAAAACCAACCGACGAAAAACTAGGCGGAGCGGTGCGACAACCGCCGGAGTTGAGCGGTACCACCACGAAGAACGAAGCCGAAACCTAAGAAAAACCACTAAGAAACCAAACCTATGAAAACAAACAAGAAGAAAAACGAAAAGGCGAAGAAAAGGAGCAAAAGGAACTCGCCGGGAGCCCCACCTGGAGACCTACGCGGCGCCGGAACTCCGGCGAGTTCCTAGGGTTAGGGTTGGGTTGTGTTTAGAGAGAAGTCGAGGCTATATGTTTTAGAGAGAGAAGTCGAGTTTACATCTGTGTTTTCATACACTACTTTTATGTCCCTAAACATTGACACTTTATGTATAAATAAAAATTAAAAAGCCGATACTTAGAAACTACTACTATACCAAGGATGTCTTGGCGCAGTGGTTAAGATTGAGGTCTTTGTGAACAATAGGTCACATGTTCAAATCCCCTTCCCTTCCCTTTTTTTCGGACTTTTTATACGCCTTCGTGGCTCATATGGATCAAAAAATATATATATATATATATATATAAAATAAAAAAAAAACTACTACACCAACCTTGAACTATCAATAGTTCAAGACATTAATGTCGGTTGTTTCCATTAGGCCATTTTTGCAAGTTTTGTATCAACTACCAGTTAGCTCTTATTGTAGAATTCACAAATACTGTATACTTTACCTAAAGTACATTGACAGAATTTGCACCACATCGTAAATTCGTAAAATACAAAAGAATGTCTGAACTCTTAGATATCCATTTTCATTTTTCACCATCTAATTCACAATTCCACTAATAACCACCTTTCTTAATCATTTAACAGCAGTGAAAATAATTTGTCTACTTTGACTACTACTAACCAGAACAGACTGCAAGTACGATTAAGCAACCTTCATTTCTCGAATGATCAAACGTTACAAGGATCATTCTTTCTTTCCCTATTTATTCACAGTATACTGTCTCCAAAAGAACTTCTCATATTAGCAACACGCTCTACAGTATTTCCGCACAAACAAAACTCCAGACATCACTATTTATCACTTGAGCCAAATATTTCACTTTTGAACTCTTCTATCTTGGACCCAAATTCTTCTCTATTTTTCTGGAAAACAGAATGAAACACAAGCTCGTTAGTAAGGCCTAAAGGAAGTGGGACAAAACACAACTTGTCAACTGGACAAGTCCACCGGAACAGGCGAACAGCCAGTATAAATTGAAGTTCTAGTGAAGCACTACCTTAAAAAGCAGATACCGTGTGGTAAACCAAACTGTATAGCCTAGACCCACAACTTCCATCAGTTTCGGAAACTGTTCCAATATTAACCAACTTGAATCAGGCAACACAATAAAGTTCTGAAAACATGTTACAAAATACTACTTCATTTCTCCTTGAGTTCAAGTAAAAGACACATTACCACAGGGATAGAATCGATTGCACCAATGATGGCTGAAAGCAACCACACAGCAAAAGTACCACCACCACCATACAGAAGATATGTGGGTGCATCTTGAAAATCCAACTGCAAAAAAGAATAGTGTCGTTTTAGTGATTATTAGAGACAACTCAATGAAGACAGCAATGCACAACTACAGAGACAGAGTCACACATAAGGTGTTGTGACTTGTGAGACAGTGGGGATGATAATTAGCAAACAGATGTAAGGTGTTGTGAGACACCATGGCTACAATGGAGCATGTAATACACTGCTTATGTAATAAAAACATTTGACGACTGCTTTTACTGGGAATTGGGTCGAGAAATTAATCCTAAAAAGGTGTCCCAATTATCATGACTAATTGCACATGCATAATTCTCAGCAGGGAGGGACAAGGGACATTAGAATTTGTTTATATTTTACAAAACATTTTTTACTACTATAACAGCAGAAAATAAGTATCAAGATTATGCTGCTCAGGTAACCGCTCAGTATTGACATGATTGTCAATAGAACATTAAGCATTAGCTGCTTTCTTTAATCTCAATGAATATCATCATGCAGCATATAGAACATGTAAAATCAAATTATCTTTAAAAAGATAAAAATTAAAAGGGGTTTTAAGATTATAGCAATATACAGCTTATAGTGCAACGAAACTACCTTTCTTTACACACTATTTTACAAAACCTATTTTACTATTAAAATCATACTATAATAGCAGAAAAATATGTATCAAGATTATGCTGCTCAGGTAACCGCTCAGTATTGACATGATTGTCAATAGAACATTAAGCATTAGCTGCTTTCTTTAATCTCAATGAATATCATCATGGCAGCATTAAACCATGTAAAATCAAATTATTTTTAAAAAGATAAAAATTGAAAGGGGTTTTAAGATTATAACAATCAACAGCTTATAGTGCAATGAAACTACTTTTCTTTACACCCTATTTTACAAAACTTTTTTACTATTAAAATCATAATATAATAGCAGAAAAATATGTATCAAGATTATGCTGCTCAGGTAACCGCTCAGTATTGACATGATTGTCAATAGAACATTAAGCATTAGCTGCTTTCTTTAATATCAATGAATATCATCATGGCAGCGTATAGAAACATGTAAAATCAAATTACTTTTAAAAAGATAAAAATTAAAAGAGGTTTTAACAGTATAGCAGTTAACAGCTTATAGTGCCTTGAATCTACCTTTCTTTATATACACTTTTCACATACTTCATAAACTTCATGTAAAGAAGATGTATAATTGAAAGATATTTGACAGAAAACAAAAGTTTATTAATAAAATGGGATATCTGAGCTGAAATGATTGTTTAGTGGAGGTAGGGAGATGTTAAATTTTAAGTCTAAATTTTCGTGCAAGCATGACACTTTTATCATTTTAGATTTCCTTCAAAAAATATTCTAGGATAGATATAGATGATGAGCATACATTCCAACTTTCACAATTTATGTTCATATCTTGCTCCTGTGGCTTCCTTACCTTACTTTAGATCAAAGAAGTACCGGCAACTTTTTATTTATTTATCAAAGAGCCTCAATAAAACCAAAAAAAAAAGTATCCAGATTATGCTGCTCAGCTAACCGCTCAGTGTTGACAAGCTTGTCAACAGAACATTAAGCATAGTTGCTTTCATTAATCTCAATGAGTATCATCATGGCAGCATACAAAACATCTAAAATAATATTTTTCTGAAAACTAAAAGGGTTTTTTACACTAAAGCAATTAGCAACTTATAGAGCAATGGAACTGGCTTTCAAGAGCCAACAATTTGAAAGCTCATACAACGTGGTCCTTCTTTCTTTTAGGCAAGGTGGAAGATAAAATTGTTGAACTTGATGGAGTTAGTATCATTAGTGGACCAAACAGTAGTCTACTATCAAAAAACCCATCAAATTAAATGTGACCAAATATTAAAGAACACTACTGCTCGTATATCAAGTATTATTAAGGTGAGCATCAAGCATTTAAACACACTAATAAAGCATAAATCAGTAACAATGTTTAATAGTGAAGTTGTTTGTCTAAAATGTCTTTGAAGCCAAATCGATAAGTATTTCCTTATCAACTTCAAACACCCTCACTTTCACATGACGAATTAGAGATAAAAATGGTAAGATGATGGTATAACATAAGCCAACATGTTGCTCAGCTAACCGCTCAGAATCAGCATACTTGGTGATAAAATCATCAAGCTTTATAACAAAGCACTCAATAAGCTTTAGTTTCATCATATCAACAAGGCAATACCAAACATACGAAGGCTCTAAAACACAATCTCACAAAGAAAGAACACATGATAGGTACATACATTATGATGCAAGAAGGGGAGGGAGACATGGTATTGCTCAGGTAACCGCTCAGGTCGGCATTAATGCCGAAAAACCACACAACATTAGCATAATGCTTTCCTAATAGTTTGAAATCATCATGGCAACATCCTCCTAAGAATAGCAATAGTAATTAGCAATTCAAGAAGATAAAAGCACATCTTCATGAGAGTTGGAACTTGGAACCAAATGCTTTGAACAACATACGTTGTAAGTCTTTCAAAATCATTTCCAAAACTATCTTTGCGGAATCAGACAAAAATACAAGAAAAAAAAGACAAAAACATAATCACACCAAAAAGAATCGCATAAATTTGAACTTCATGTAAATAAAACACAAACCTCAATATTAAGCTTATTCAAAAACTCTTTAAGCGGCTGCAAAAAATCACTATCAGAAGATGATTCTCCAACTTCATATACTTGTTCTGCTTGCTTAATCTCGTTGTGCACTTCTTCATCCTCCTTAACACTAACAATCACAGGCGCAAATGCTGCATCACTTTTCTCATCTGTGAACTTATTTGACGATTCATCCGAATTTACTCTCAATAATGTACTCTTGCTTGTATTAGAAACTATTCCTGTAAGTCAAAAATCACTATTACAAATTTAAAAATCATAAAAAACACTCACCAAAATAAAAATTCAAACATTATAAATAAATTAACCTAGATCTTAATATCGGAAACATTACTAATTTTCTATACACAAACCACATTCAAAATTTCATTTGCCTAAAATTCAAATTCAAAAAAAAATCCGCAAAAAAAAAAGTCAATCGATAAACTAACGAGAAAAACGAGAAAGCTTCAATTTAGCACAGTATAAAATGAAAAATAAGAGATTAATTGGAGAAACAAACCTGGAAAATGAGATAATTTCTGGATAGAAAAACGAAGATTAGAAGAGTTAGAGAAAAAACGATGAGAAGATGAGAGTGGAAGAGACGGAGTTGAGAGAGCGCCACGTATAGTACAAAGCTTCATTTTCTCTCTCTTCTTCAACCTTTGTTCAAATTTCCAGCTGAAAAATTGAACGCAAAAGAAGAAAATTAGGGTTTATATTTCTCTGGTTTCAATTTCTGTTGTTTTTTGGGTTTTGTTGGTAGTCTAAGAGTTACTCATTTATAGACTTTGTTTAGTAGAATGTTTATATGGGCTTAGGTCAATTGAGATGAATGGGCCCAATGAAGGTTAATTTTGGGCCCAATGAAGGTTAATTTTGGGCTTAGGTCAATTGTTATTAAGGCTTAAAAAGTGTATTATGGAGTAGGAATGTAGTGTAGGTAGCCGACGTCTGGGATCAGGGGTAAGGGGAAAGAATCTCCTGGGTTTTATTTGCCAGCTAATTGAATCAATCCAGGACAACTCATGCACTCTTGCCTCCTTCACGCGCTACATATACCTCTTGCTTTCACTCTCTTGTTCTGCATCCCTTTTTTATCGTGCGTCGTACATGTAGCTAGTTTGGTTGCAAGAATTTGGATGAAAAAGAAAGAAAATGAAATCATATGAATGATTTTTCCATATTTGGTTACGAGGGTTTGTTTGACAAATCAGTTGGTGTATCTAGTTAGTGGCGGATCAGGATTTACTGGATGGTGGGCATCACCACTGGTCTCAAAATGTGGTCATGGAAATAGAGTCGGAACGGATAAGTTGATAACAAAATGCATCGCGATTGCCACGTGGCGTGCTTTTTTAAAAAAATGTTTTCAAGTGCTATTAATTTAATGTTTTCAAGTGCTATTAAGTTTTTGTACTAGATATCATGAAACAAGATTCATTATTAATTATGTTTCGAAAAGAAAATAATAATTTTAGTTATTAATTCTTCGTTTTTTTTTTACTTACAACGTTTTTCATTTTAGAATGTTGCATATTGCTTTGCAATATTGACATTTTTGACAATATATTATCTATATCTCTCCTAGCACGTGAAAGGTCCTTTTTTAAAAAAAATTATTCATCACATTTTCTAAATTCTTGTGCTATATTTCAATGTTGCAAGTAAAAAAAATAACGGAAGAAGTATATCAAAGAATATAAAAGATCCTAAATATTGTATGATTCAAATGTTCATCCATTTTGTTATCAAATAAAAAAAATAAGGCCAAATCTATTATTCGATAAGTACTTGTATAAAAAGTAAAACCTTTGCCCCAAAGAAGTCCACTTTTAAAAAGTAATTTCTTTAATTTATTATAATAATTAAAAATCTACTTTTAAGAAACCTACTGTACTAAATAGAGTAAAAAAAGTAAAAAAAAAAAAAAACAAATAGAGCAAAAAATTGAAGAAAAAGATAATTACCTACCCATAGCCCACCCACCTTCTTTCTCTCTCTTACCCCTATGTTTCTATGGTTCAAAGAAAGTAATCGAGACACAATTACTTCTTCTTCGGTTCCTATTTTCTTCGACTATGGCATTACTGCCATTACTTGTTTCTTTCCCCTTCTTCACTTGCCTTCTACTTCCTTCCTCCTTAGTTTCTCAATTATTTTTATCACCGTTTCTTCTTTCTCTCCCTTTTCTCCTTTTTTTGGTTCTCAAATTAAAAGGCAAAACTTCAAAGTTATGGCTTCTTTTTTCTACTATATCCTCTTTTCTTCTTCTTCTTCTTCTTCTTCTACCTGTGTCTTCATCTTTTTCGCAGATAATGGTGGTCACGTGACCCACCATGACTAAGGGTGGCTCCGCCACTGTACGTACTAGTTTAAGCCGTAGAAGTTAGGCCTTGTTATTTTAAATTGAAATTTTGTTCAAATGAATTGGAATTAATTTCCTTGAACTTAACTGGAATGTGTTGTAATTAAGCTCAAAAGAATAAGAATTTAATTGTAATCTAATAGCTTTTCAAATTTACAATAAAATTAGTCATTTAAGATATTTGTTAGAAATATCCCAACAAATGTTGAAACTTTACTCAAGTCACATAAATAAGCATATGATTCCCACCCATAAAATTAACTGTATATAGTTACGACCTAAAAAAAATGTTGAACGTATTGAAATTGTTTGGGGGGTAATAACTACTCCCTCCGTTTCATTTTAATCTACACACTTACACTTTTCACGCATGCCAATGCAAAACTTTGAGGACATATATCTTTAGTTTTGTATTTGTAAAAATTATAAAAAGTACATATTAATAAAATACATGTTATGATGAATCTAACAAGATCCCACATGACTATATTTCAATCCGCGTATAAATCACAAATGATGATCAAAGTGAAATTTGTGAATAGTGTAAAATGTCAAAGTGTGTAGATTAAAATGAAACGGAGGGAGTATAAAAACTCTCATAAAGAGCACTCCTAAACTAGACACATTGGGTTTGATACCAAGGGTCAAGGGATGTTGACTAAAAAATAAAAATGCATTCTATGTGTACGAATGGACATTAATGGATTCTAGTTCAAGAGACACAGAGGAGAAAGAGAAGATAAACCATGAGCTTGGATGCCGGACATTAAGAATATAAACTACGGCGAGTATAGACCACGCTACAAGCTAATGAGAGTACATTCAAACTCCAAACGAAGTAAAAACCACGTAGAGGTGGGTCCACTCTAAGTCTCCAACCCATCCTCCTCCTCTTCCTTTCATCCTTATCCTATAAAAACTCCTCCCTGTCGTTAAAACCTCAACCTCATTATTCTCCCCTGCACTTTCTCTCTCTCTCTCATCACTCCCACACTCAAAAACTGAACCTCAAGCTCTCATCAATGGCGTCTCTAGAAAACCTAACCAGAGAGCAGTACCTATACCTCGCAAAACTCGCAGAACAAGCCGAACGTTACGAAGAAATGGTAACATACATGGACAATCTCGTAACTTCCTCAGGCGGCGATCTCTCCGTCGAAGAACGCAACCTTCTCTCCGTCGCCTACAAGAACGTCATCGGATCTCTCCGTGCGGCGTGGCGAATTGTCTCATCGATCGAACAGAAAGAGGAGAGTCGACGGAACGAAGATCATGTTCCTTTAGTCAAATCTTACCGTTCTAAAGTTGAATCGGAGCTTTCCTCTATTTGCGCCTCCATTTTTAAGCTCCTCGATTCTCATCTTCTTCCTTCGGCTTCTGGTACTGAATCTAAGGTGTTTTATTTGAAGATGAAGGGTGATTATCATCGTTATTTAGCTGAGTTTCTTTCTGGTGATGAAAGGAAGAAGTCTGCTGAAGAAACTATGCTTGCTTATAAATCTGCTCAGGTTTTGCTTCTAATCACTAAATACTTTGGTTATATTATATAGATTAGGCTTTATTATGTAGAATTGAAGATCTAGGTTAGGATTATTCATTTATTTGGACTGTTATTTTTGATGTTAAATGCCGCATTCGCTAGCGCTTAAATATAAGAAATTATCTCTTTTCGGTGGTGTGACAAGTAATTGAAGTTAAATACTTCATCCGTTCTGTTTTAAATGAAACATTAGGTGAAATGACACTATTTATTGATGACTCCAATTTATCGCCATTATATAAAGAAAAACATAGTTGGGATCTTGTTCAATTCGTCTCGATGCATATTATCAAATTATAACTTTTTTATATTTTTTTAAGAAAGTGCACAACTAAAGATATTAATGATTAAAAGAAGCGCGTTGGATTGCATAAAAACAAACGTTTTATTTAAAACAGAACGGAGGAAGTAAGTAGATGTAGATTTACATTTTACCATATGGTTTGTATATACGAGGTTGAGGAGGTGGAGTAGTGATATCGCTTCCCCTCATATCAGGTTTAGTGATCAAACCTCATGGGATTCATTTGAGGATTTCCCCTTATCCTCTCTCCGTGGGTCCATCTTACCTTATGAAAAAAATATATTAGTTTTAAATTGTTGATTGGAGGATCACTGTGGTAAGTTGGGAGAGTTGAGTTCAGATTAAAGACGTTGTGCTGTAGACTGTTTTATATAGCTGACTTTACCTTTATGTCGTCACTGAAGTAGTAATATTGTGTGCTATGCTGCCGAAACACCGAACAAGCTACTTCAACCGGTTTTTTTATAAAGGCAACATGTGTCTTTTGGGGGTTGAACATCAATAAACTTTTTTTGTATCTTCCTAACAATAGTATTTGCTCCGTTTTCTTTTAGTGGTACCATATTGACTGTTAACACTATTTACTTTGTTTTGACCCTCTAGTATAATATTTATACGTAAGACAAAATATAATATGTATAGTTTTGTTAGTTTCGTCTCTATATGTATTTTCAAGATGTAACTTTTTATAATATTTTTTATGCATAACTAGAGATATTAAATTCTAATGTTCTGTGTGCAAACTAAAAAGTACTTCCCTCCGTTCTTTTTCTATTGCAACAATAGGATTTTTACACTATTCACTCACTACCATTTAACTATCTATTGTGATTTTTACATAAGAAAAATATAGTCATGTGGGGTCTTGTTAGATTCATCTCGATATATACTTCCAAAATATCAAATTTGTATAATTTTTACTGATAAGATATTAAAGATATTAATAGTTGAAATTGTGCATTGGCAAGCGTGAAAATTCCATTGTTGCAATAGAAAAGAACGGAGGAAGTATTTGGGTACAACTAAAAGAAAATGGAGGAAGCATAACATATAAGGAATAATAGGGTATAGTATTCCTAGCAAAAAACTATTGGTATGTGGATTTTGCTATTTTTGTTATAGTCTATATTCGAAGAACATCAAAATTTACCATTTTGACTCGTATGTACTGAAGATATTAATGGTCAATTGGTGTGTTGGAGACACCGAGAAAACAGATGTTAACTAATTAAATAAAACACAGGAAGTATGAACCTCATCCCCTACTTGTCTCTTCTTACACATGATTCTCATCTATTCATCTAGTTGCTTTTGGTTATGTAGTTTGTCTATCAGTGGTTATTGCGTCACATCTATAATGTTCTTTTGCTAATGGACAAATACTATTCGCTAGTGGTTTACTGAGGAGAGCATCTCATTAATTGGAGGGAATTATTATCCCTCTTTGCTTTTCAAGTGTTTCTTAGTTTTAATGATACTTTTATTGACAAGCTGGCTTTCTTGTGCAGTAGAAAGAACCTCTAATTTGCATGGAATATTGTCTCTTTTCCTTAAAGATAGGCCTCTTTGACTTTGACCACAAAGTTGTCAAAATTAGTATGAGCTTTAAAATGTGTCTCATCACATATTTCCGAAATGTTATAATGGGATAGTTTTTACCAGGGTACAACGATATAAAACAATGCTTAAAGTTGACCTAGTGTGACTGTTAAAGTCAAATGTAGTCTATTATATAGGAAAGGAGGAAGTATTCGATTATTCAATTTGCTAAATTTAACATATTATGGTACTCACACCTTGCTATTTGAGTTGAAATGAAAAGTCCAAGTGATGGTTGGTTTTCACTTTTCAGCATTCAATTTAATGTTTATCAACTAGCTCTTATGATATTAAGGTCTATTGATATACCATCATTGTTGAATGTATCCGATTCTCATTGTTCTTTGTTTGTTCTTTTTGTCTTTACTTCGATAGGATATTGCACTTGCTGAGCTTTCTCCCACACATCCAATCAGATTGGGGCTGGCACTGAATTTTTCCGTCTTCTACTTTGAGATACTTAATTCAGCTGAGAAAGCTTGTAGTTTGGCCAAACAGGTATGTTGAGTTTCAATTTTCTTGATAAAACCATTTGGACGTGGCTCACTTATTTTGACCACGTATGTGGAGAAACATGTGTCTGAATGTCTTTCCTAAATTGGCCAAATGGAATGTTCTACATTATGCAGTGCCAGGTCTTTTCTATCTGTTTGCAAAATTCAACTTTTTCCGTCTAGTTTCCACTTCTTCAATTGTTTTTTCTCACTATTTTTCAAAGTGTCACTCCTGTGCTCTTTTTATGATCAAGATGTTTGCCACATTAATGTTCTGGAGAGCCTATCAAAATTCAAAAGGCTTCCGTGGCTTTATCTTAAACAGCAATGATCCTTCATACAAAAGGATTCCATAGATTTAGAAAATGGGAGATTTATTCGTATCTTTTATTGTACTTTGTTTTCCTCCCCCCCTTGTGTGTGTGTGTGCGCGCTTGTGCGGCGGGAGGGAAGTTTTTGCTATATCCTGGAGTACATTTATCCTGGCTTGAGTTATACGGGGAACTAACCGGTGGTGGCTTGAGCCAGTGTCACTAGAATGGGAAGATATCTTGAGTGGAAGTAGGCTCAAAGTTCATTTCTTTAGTATACTTCTTACTAGACTTTGTAACAGGGGAAGCTTGGTTTGATCGTGAGTTTTCTGCAGTTTGTAATCAATAGTAGTCTTGCTGTGAATGGTAGTCTGTTTTGAAAACTATCATGTAACACGTGTAACTTTCAAATTTGCCTGTGCATTATGGTGGATCATCTTTATAAATAAGCTTAAAATTAAGAAAAGAAAAAAAAAGTGGAATAGAATTTATAGAACAGACATTAGAGCATCTATATGTGCTCATCATTAGAAACGAGTCTTCAATTGTTATAAGGCTGATGCAATTGCTGGGTTTGATTGATTTACTTTTTGCTAATTGGTGATTTGAAGAGTATAGAAACTAGAAAGCTTGCTTTTTTATTTGATCTGTGTTATCATGTACTAGTAATGGATATGGATGGAACATCTTTAGCTTGTTGTCTTGTGAAAGTGGCTTAAGAGTGTGCCTTCGAATAAGATGGTTGTACAAAAAACCACTGAGTAGTGGCCTGGTAGATGGAGATACTCTTTTGGATGTGTTCTTAGACATAGCTATATAGATACATCTAATAATACGTATCTTCCAAGAGTTGGAAAAATATAGAAGAGTGACGCCACTAGGCTAAGTTAGGATGGTCTGGTATTTGGGTCCGAGTGTTGGGCATTCTGGAAGAAATTTTTGGCAGATGGATTATGGAATTAGGAGAGATGCACATCTTAAGATGGATTTGCAGGAACAACTTAAGAGTGGTTTTGTATATCAGGAAGATGGTTGGAGCCATCGATATTAAGGATAAGATAAGAGAGACTTTGTGATGATGTTTTGGGCATGTGGAACATCGACTACATGATGCATTGGTGAGGGTAATGGAGAGTTGATGTCATGGAGACTATAATAGAAGTCGAGAAAAGCCAAAAATGACTTGGATGGAGAGCGTTAAGAATGATTTGAAAAAAATTAAGTGGGGGGAGCACATAGGACCTGACAAAAAAGAGAGTGGAGGTACAGATTGTATATGGATAACCATTGGAGACCAATTCTTGTTTGGCTCATGGCGATTCCATCCTATTGAGATTAAGGTGGTGGTGTTCTTGTATTAGGGTAATGGCTCTTTCTCGGTGTTTTGTTATATGGACTTCTCTTTGACCTGGGTGCCATGGTGGGGTTTTGAATATCTGATTTTAATAATGTTGTGCTGATTGGAGATGCCTTAAGTGAACATCGTGGCAGTCCAAATACTGAATGGGATACTAATACTCTTAAATTTTGTTTTCTTGACAATAGCGTATGAGATACTTATGCTAAAAGATTTAGTGTAGGGAAGATGAGTTGTCTTCGTGAGAGTTGAGGGGATTAGTTAATAAATGTATGTGCAACATAGAACTATAAATTAATGCCACAAACATCCTTGACATAGATGTTGGGACAATTGGAGAGTTTAAGCTATGACAACACTAGGAAGGGACGAGGAGGAAAGTTTTGGAGATGCCACAAGGATGACAAGGTGCTTACTTCCCCTCCCTTTTTTCCCTCTATAGGCCAAGGGTTAACAAAAGAAATGTTGCTATTTGGATGTTGGGGATTTTTGATTGGAAGATAAATTCGACTTGTTTGATGCAAAGCTGATCATCTTTGGTTAGGTGGTGAATGTAAGGATGTTACAGGTATTGATCTCTACTCTTATTCTTCAATTTCCTCTCCCTTGTTTAAATTTGAATGGGGAAATGAAGGGTAAAGCTTGGAAATTGGAAACGTGAGATTTGAGTATTGTACTTTTACTCCTCATATTCTTTTAGAAACTTTGTGAACAATCTATTAGTCGTCGAGTTTTGAAATTACAACCTAATAGGTTATTTTTAAAATGACTATTTATTAACAAATTTTAAATTTTTCCCAAAAAAAGTTATAATTTGAATTCTACAACCATATTAACGTCTTAGTGCTGATCAGACCAAAATTTGCTATAAGGTAGTCTTATGGGAGAGGAATGAAGAAGCTTTGCAACCACTCTACACAGCCATAATGAGAGAGAGAAGATTTGAACCAGATCGACGACCTCCACCACTTCTTCTGGCAGGAAGAAGCTCCGGCGACCGCCGGCTTAGCAACAGATGAATTTGACAAGTGAACTTGAAGGGGTCTCATGAGAGAGTGACAAAGAACTTCAGGAGATGGAGCTCTTTTCCCTTTCTGTAAACCGCTGAAACATTTCCCAATTCTTAACTCATTCCAGAAACTTTTTAGGGCGTTTCCAAGAACTTCACGACTGTTCCCATTTTCAAAATGAAACCTTGTCCCTGGCTGGCATAGTGGCATCTCCGTGCTTCATAGGAAATAGTCACCTGAAGAACGAAAAGATGAAATAGATAGTATTTTATGCTGTAGATATCCTTTGGTTACCTTTGATCTGGTCTATTATTGGTTGTTTTGGGCCATCATATTTGCAGATTTACAATAGAACTTAAGTTGGTATAGTCGACCACCAAAGCTGAAGTTTTTAGCCGAACCAAGTTTTTGGAGAGAAAGGGATAGGGATTAAGAGGAAGTATTAAAGGGTTGAGACACAATTAAAAGTGGAGGATGAAGGAGGGGAGACAGAGAGGTGATAAGAGGGAGAAGAAGATAAAGCGGATGCAACCAAGTTGCGACAGAGGTGACAGTGGAGAGGGTAGGAGGATTTTAAGATATAAGATAATATTGTTATGAGATTATGAGAATAATATCATATATGATGTTATTGTGATAATAGGAGTCTAGTATTAGAAGATAGAGTTAGAAGATTGAGATATATATTGTACAACTAGGAGTCTAGCTGGATATATTTTAGGAGTTAGTGTTTAGGAAGGTTTCATAATAATATTATCTTATAAATAGAGGAGGAGTGGGAGGGTAGAGAGAGAGTAAAGATGAAGGGAGGAGGAGGAGACTAAAGATGAGGGGGAGAGGAAGAGAAGAATATGAAGTTTTTTTCTTTTTTTTATTTTTTTTTGGGGGGGGTGTATTTGTCTGTTGAACACTTATTTTAGGCAATTGGTTCTAGGAAGAATTCATTAGGATCCCTTCGATTTGATTTCTAACCTTTTTTTTTCGGAGGTGAACCTAACAAGACTAAGAATATAATCAGGTAAAAGCCATAACTTCTGAGGTACAATTTGTGTTGCGATGGAAATTCTGAGGCTTGAATACGAAGAATGTGGAGCATCAATCAAGTTTATACAGAAAGTAATTGGATAAATGTCTTATGTTATTAACATTGAGACTTACGACATGTATCCTTATCTAAGATAGAATTAATTTGAAGTAGTCGAAATAAGTTTCAAAATTCATATAATTCCATTTAAATAGTTGTAGACAATATACAATTGAAGGAAAGAACTTCCAAGGGTTTGCATATGAGAGTTGGGACCTCGAGACTGGAGCTGCTACATATCCATTATGGTAGAGCCGTAGAGCCCCTATTTTCTACGAATAACTTCATACCGGTGAGAAGTTGGTTTGAAGGCAGACTACCATAACCAGTTCGCACCAGTGAACATATTTTAGCTGACACTTTTTCAAGCTTCATGAATCGCAGAGTTGTACAACTTCTATCCCAACCAAGCGACTGTAACTTGTCCGTTGTGTGGTTGTGCCTAACCATGAAAATACTCTTCTATTTTTCTGTATTTTTTTCACCAATGAAATAGAATTCTCGTAAGCAGGATGGGAAAAGGTATAAGCATGTCATTTTGAAGAAACGATGGCACCTTTCTGATCAACTAGCCTTTTGGAGATATTCTTTTGATGAAGTTCCTGGAAGTAATTTAAATTTAGCGTTCAACCGATGAGGTGAATATAAGAAACTTCGAGGAAACTGATATTAAGCTCTGTTAAAGCATGCTGAGGCACTGAGCTGAATTGACTGAAAAGGTTTGTTATACTTCAAGAGCCTGGGGAAGGTTAAGGATGCTTCTAAGAGAAATTTTGATGTCAATAATTTACTGAATTCAAACTTTTGCATATTTAACTTTCAGTTGCTCATCAAATCATTGTGGAAACAAATAGTGGTTACAGTTTCCCGTTACATCTTGGTCTGTGCATTGCATAGTATCTAAAATTGTTCATGACGTTCCGTAGGGGTCATTACATTATGCTTTTGCTGTTTATGTGGACACATTCTGCATTCAGGATTGGTTAATAAATCTCTCTCAATCTCTTAAGCATTTTCTTTAAACAAGAAATGTTTAACCTCCGTTTCTCGAGTAGAGCTTCAAAATTGTATGTAGAATTACTTGAATATAATGTTGAAGCTGGAACCAAGTTTGTCAATACACTATATAAGGACTGCAATATCTGCTGTAGTGCTCATGATTTGGCCCCTGTGTTCGGTAATTCTGCATCGTTTACCATGGTATTCACTGTAACTATGGCGTCAACAATCTATGCTAAACTGCTAATCGTCTTCTAGATCGACTTCAACTTGATGTCTATCGTTGATTATAATCGAGGGACATTCTGCTCCAGAAGTAAAAAATGTTATGTGGTGTTTGTGTGAGTCCCCCAGAAAACATGCTATATTCATCAAGTAGATTTTTTGAAGGCATTGTTAGAGCAGCAGTCAGGCTTAAGTTTATTTTGGTTCTTTTGCTATAATTTTGTCTCCTGACTGTGAAGGCCTTTGAGGAAGCTATTGCTGAGCTGGATACTTTGGGTGAAGAGTCCTATAAAGACAGCACACTCATAATGCAACTCTTGCGGGATAATCTCACTCTTTGGACATCGGATATGCAGGTAAGTGACATTTCTTGTTTCATGTCAAGTTTAAGTGGGTGGGTAGTTGCTCTTGTCGCTGCTGCTATTCAGCTGAGGAAGTAAATTTAAAATGGCAATTGTTATAGTTTGCTAGCCTGGTAAAGTTCTTGGAAAAGCAGGAGAACAAGAGAGTAAATTTCAAAAATATTAGAAAATCTTAATTTCAGACCTTGTCACTGATTGGGGGAGAGAATGATGGAATAGTTTGTGTCAAATTTGCTTCGATGCTGGTTATAATATATCATCTTCCCCGATGTTATAGTTGGAGCTTTTATAGCATGGTGGCTTTTTGGTATTGGACCAACCAATTATATTCGAAAATGTGACAACTTTTTCTGATACGTAAAACAGCTGAGTTTTTATTTACGGATAGTGTTATTGAGTTTTACTATCCGAATTCTATTTATGGAAGGATGGAGTATGAATGTATGATTCCAAGTCCTCTGTTACCTGACCATCTCACGTCTTTGAACTTGCAGGATCAAATGGATGAGGCATAGACGGTCAATCTCACAACTCTGCTCCATAAAGGAGGTGGGCGGTTTGAATGTCATTAATTTCCTGTGTTGTGGAGAAAAAATTGTGCACAGAACGTATGTAAATGAAATCTGTAACATTATCGAATGAAATTAAGCTTTGATGGCAATTATCATTGGTACAAATGACATTAGAGATCGCCATCGTTAAGCATGATTTATGTCTTCTCTAATTGTAATCTGTTCAAGCATAATCTTAAGACTTGGAATGCACCTTTTCCTTTTCTTTCATCAAGTATGATGTTCTTTATAGGGTCCCCTGTTCTCATGAATCATATCAGCTAACCAGTAACGTTGAGGACAAACATTTTCGGGGCTCACATAATAAGTGTATGGAATTTATTCTTCAATGCTTATGCAATATAGTCAGTGGTCACACTAGTAGCATTTTAAAATCACACCGCTCTGTTTCTTTCTCTTATCCCCTCCCTCAAAGCCAAAAGCTGATGGATAAGATGAAGTTGATAGCACATTTTTGTAATTTCCCTTCCCAAAGTTCTCATTACACTGATAAGAATCTTCCATCAAGAAATCACAGTTTTTACCCCATCCCAAGTTTTGACTGACTAGAATGCTTGGTTCAGAGCTACCATTGTACATGGAGAGAATCAGATTAATTTCATGAATCGAGTGTTATATGCTCAGATTTAATTAGCATATCTACTATTATATAATCCAAGGGGGGAGCTATGGTGTCAAAACTTTGAAAAAACTTTTAACCCTTAATTGAATAAAAATTATTCACTATTAAGATTTTGAGATTTTCTCAATCATGAGCCTTCCAATTTAAAATATGTATATCGAAAAGAAAGTTAAAAGTATTTAAAAATAAGCGTCATAAAAATATGTATAGTGAGAAAAAAATTTATGATTGAAGAATAAATTATTATAACTAAAGCAGTTTTCAAATCAATTACAAAACCAAAGACATAAATTTTTCAATTCTACCTAAACTTTGAAATCCGATAACAATACCAACGTCCATTAACAAGTCATAAAAATCTTGAGAAAATAACTTCTTCACCGAGTAATTTTTATATTTTGTATTTACACCATATGATATTTAATTAGAACTAATGATGATTGTAAATTACATCGGTTCAAATTACATTTAGATGAAATTTAAGAATAATCGTCGAAATAATCAATGCACGCATCGCGCGTCTGAAAGAAAAACTGTAGTATACAATGGTGGAATCAGGATGTTCATTACCTTGAACTTTTAATAGATATCCAAAACAATTGGGTTGGGTCATGGCATACACTAGCGTTATATGCTCAGATTTAAGTAGCATATATACAATGGTGGAATCAGGATGTTCATTACCTTGAACTTCTAATAGATATCCAAAACGATTGGGTTGGGTTGGGTCGGGTCATGGCATACACTAGCTCCCCTTGATTTTGTCACTTTGCATATACGTTTCTTTGCACAAGATCATGACTACTTTTCACTATCGTTTAATTGTCAAATGCGAATCTCGTTACTTTGGTTAGTAGCTTTAAATTGATATTTTAGTGGTAGGATTTTTACTTGTGATTAAGAGGTCAAAGGTTTTAAGAAAAACCCTTTCCACTCTCATTACTTGTCCATAAAACTGAATTGGATTTTTAACTTTTGTGTGATTCTTTTTTAATAGTCTTGTCTTTTCTTTAAAAAGTAGGTTAGTGATTTAAAATAATTTCCCAATAATAAAAAGAACACTATCAAAAATGACTTAAAAAATTGTAGTTGTATCGGATAAGGCTCCAGTATCTATCTTAATATATTAAAAAACGTCGTTAAGCGGAGTCAACGCGCCAGACACATCATTTAGTTGTTTAGATTCCAAGTATTATCATTCTGCACTAAAAAAATTAGAAACATGTATAGTAAAAAGATTAGGAACGTGACGTCGAGTTAACATCTTAAAGTTAACAAATAAGTTATGCGAAGATTAGATGATATTTTTTAACGTGAAAATGTTAATAACGGTGACATCGCCCGAGGCCCAAAAATTAGTTTGATATATAAAACCATGGAACATGCACATTCAACTATTGTGCCAAACTTATTATGCTCAACTGCTCAGGGTCATAAACTTTTGCCTTATTTTTTACTCTTTTATCTCTTTATCTTTCATCTAATTATTTAGGTCAATTTTTTAAAGAGTCACCTACTTTTTTCTCCCCCTCCCTTCTTATTTTGGTGCTAAAGAGCTTTTTCTCCCTTATTCTCTCAAAAAAAAAATCCATTGTTGTTTTAGGGCCTACTATTAGCAATTTTGTTGGTGGTAAGTCCCATTTCTTATTTCTTTGTTCTAGTTTTATACTTTCAATAGTCTTATCCAACTATGGTTTTGATTCCGTTTCTTTTGGATTGTCTGTCTCCCTAACTATTGGATATATCTTTAATTTTAAATCTTTGACGGATTGTTATATGATTCTGCAACAGATATTTTGAAGGTGATTATTTATTTTTATGTAAATTAGCGACTAAGTGCAGTGATGTAGATGGGATTCGAGCCCAAACCACCCCACACGACTTTACCTACTACTTATTTGGGTGGCCAAGAAAATCATGAGAACTTTTATTGCCTATGAAGTGTTAGATACACTTGTTTGGTTGACAAAAAAGTTGCAAAATGGAGAAAGTAGAGCTTCCCATGAACTTTTACTTCCTACAAAATGAGGGAAATAGCTTACCTATTCCGTTCTAGGTAAGTAGAAATTCATGAGAAGTTCTACTTTCCTTATGAATAACCATCAATATTTTTCAATGCCCATGAATTTAATGAATGAACTTAATTTATGCGTATTTAAAATTTATAGGAAATTTTACTACACATGGTGAACCAAACAAAAGTTGGATAATATCCACTAATTTGAACGTGATTCAAATCTTAAAATCTTACGATTTTACGATCCAAAAAATATGGTAGACGATTGAATTCACGATTTTAGAGCGATTACATACATTTACATTGGTAGCGAAAAGCTTCGCAAATTTAAATCGTCCTAACAAAGCAAATAATAGATCTATATTGTTAGTTATTGCTAATATAGTGGGTAAACAATTATTTTTCTAATTTTTAGGTCTTTTAGCTTATAATTTTAAGCGTATTGATGAAGATTGAGTGCGATATCTTGATTATACGTGTTTGTAGAATCTTACGATTCTTCGATTCGATTTTTCTTATTCGATTACATAGGTCGTTTCCGATTCAAACTATAATCTCGATTTTAACAACTTTGGTTGATAGAAGTTTGGATGTTACCGAAAGTATTAAGTTGAAACTTTAAAGGCTATCTTGTAAAGCAAAGCCAAAGGTGTGGAGTATGGTTTTTCCATCCAACTTAAAGTTTCGAAAAGGAAAAAGAAGCTCTGTTTCGAAAAGAAGGGCACAACTCACATTCGATTACAGTGATCAATAAGCCAATCATATATTTATTAACATCTTATTTCTCGTAGAAAACTTATAAGTTGATAAGAATTGTTTTAAAATATTTACAAAAATAGAACCTAGGTTTGCCTTATCGCAAAGAAAAGTCCTAGTTTTTTAAATGTACAAAGATGATAAAAAGACACTACGTCCTTTATTGAAAGTATCTTTTAACATATCACATATGTCTCCATCAATGATATTCGATATTATGCCTTGAGACAAATTAAGTCAATATCAACTAGGAGTATTTTATTTGTCAATATATATATATATATATATATATATATATATATATGTATTATATAAGGTAAGATAAAGTTAAGCACATAGTAGGTGGAAAATTGGGGATCCCTCCTTACGATAGGTGAGAGTCGATCCCATGATATACGGGATCGGAGGTGATCACCATTAGCTATCAATTTTATCGAATTTATTCTTTCGTTTGTCAAAATTATATTTTGAACTATTATTGTGATATACACATAGGCGTCTAGTACATCAATTTTTATACGAGCTTAATTAACGCAATGGAGAAACACTTAGCATCTTTATTGGAGATTAGACGACAAATTTTAACCCGACCTGAATAAACTTGCAAACCCGACTAGACCTTACACCAACTAGACTGTTGAGTGTCCCAATTTTATCTTAAAAATCCAATAATTTTCCTATACATATCATGTAACATGATATTGATTGAGGCAAAAGAAGTTGTATCTTACTTTGTTGCCTTAATGTCAATTAGGGAATTTTATGTTGGTTTTGAATTAGCATTATCATCATTTACTCGTAAATTGACAATATTCTTCTACATCATGCCATAATAGTTTGAGCAGCATTCTTTTTGGTTTGTGTAGCAATTAGTTTGAGCAACCCATTAATTAGCGATATCATCAACATAATCTTATAAGAAGGTGTCATAATAGCATCTCATACATAATTATGCCTATATTAACAAAATTACCCTAGAGGATCTCTAAAAAATAGGGGAAAAAGAGAGAGATAGAGGAGCATGTAATTAAAGAGAATCGGTTTGAGCTAGCTGTCCAAACTTTAATGACTATGTTTCTCAACGTGAAATCATCTCTTATCCTTTGGATCTTTTTCTTCCCAAGAATGAGTATTCCTAGTTCTTATAGTTTGGTCAGTCATGGATCCTTCACATTGAATGTGCACTGTCAATGTATGCATAAATGAACTAGTAGAGATCCACATCTCCTCAAAACTTAAATGCTGCAATATTTCTAGCCACACTATAATAATATATGAAGTAGCTTTATGACTTGTGATGAACTTCGGGATTTATGACTTAAGTTACATTACGTAGTAGGTAGAGAAACTATTAGAAAAAGACTTGGGGAGAAAAAAAATCATTCAAGGGCAAGTATCATTATATTTTCTTATATTTTCTTTGGTGTATCTAAAAATTGGTACACCAAAATCAAAGTTATATCCTTTTGCTCATTTGTATTCTGAAATGAGCTTTTTTTCTTATTGACATTAGCAAATGAGCAAAACTTTGTGTTTGGTGTTTTCGGTTTTACCTACTCTCGAATTTATAATGGACATATGAAAATATAACATTGTGAATGACAATGGGGTGGGTACGATCGGATTAGATTCTCCATACTCAATCTATCTACCTCTATTTTGAACTAATTTTTATAATTCAAGTTTAGAATTTATCTCTCGGATTTGCATTATCTATCCTTGGATCGAGTTTGGAAGCACGGAACTAAATGTTCATATTATGTTATCACTTTTTTCCCGAAGGGGCAAGATCGGCCATAAAATCGGACTTTTTATAGAGTAATTATATTATATGTAGTTTATTTCAACGACACAAACATAATTATCCGATCCTATTGTAATGTAAGTATAATATATCAATTGATAAAGTGGCATAAAAGAAAAGGACTCGAGTTGGCTTTGTTAGATTTTATACCTCCTATTGTTTTTTAATAAGATTTTATTTTCCCAATTCGGATCAAAATTTTATTTCTAAATTGAGTTGAACCAGGATTGATTTCATTCACACTTGAATTTTTTTTTTTTTTTTTTTTATTGGCGAATGAGCGCGAGGGTGGAGATGAGAATCGATCTCACGATGATCGCACGGGCACGGAGGAAGATTCAACCAACTAAAATTTATCCATCACTCTCATTCACACTGAATTATCATCCCTAACTATCATCCCATATTTTATTAGACCAACCCCTACATTATCTAAGCGATTAATGTGGTACTTAGTACACTTCTTGGCTTCTTGCATGCCAGTTTTAGAGTATATAATCTGTCGCCTTTTGCTGGAGGAAGAGCGTATGTAGGTGGTGGAGGGGCACTCTCGAGAGCTCGAATCTCAAGCACTAAAAGCCCTTAAAATTTAGGACCACCCCCCAAGTTGGGTCAAAGAGAAATTTCATTTTTGGCTAAAAATTTGTTAATATGATACTATTAAACAAAGATAGATGTTGTTAATGGATTTTGACTAAACCGTAAGTACACGTGACAGTAGTGGAATGAGTATAAAGATAAGTGTTTTGGGGGAGATTACCCCTCTGCTCAGTTAATGTTTAATTGATATAAAAAAAAAAAAAAAGGGGAAGATCAAGTTGGTACAAACTAGAAAGGTGATAAATCTTACCTTCAAATGACAAATATGATACTCAGAGCATCTCTAAAGAGGAAAGGGGAAAAGAAAAGATGGATAGAAATTTGTGTTCTTAAAAGTCTTGAAAAGAGGGGTGGGTAATGGCAATTGGCATAAGTCTTTTGGTTATCAAAAATAATATTCATATCATCTTTAACCAAAGCAAACATAGTATCCGAAGTTGGATCAATGCATGTTTCATTTTGATTTTCCCAACAATATTTTCTAGAGTAGTCTTTTGAGGGGGAGCCCAATGGTTGGAGCTCCCACCTCCCCAACTTATGGTCGGGAGTTCAACTCTCATCGATTCCAAATATGGGGTGTTTGTGTAGATATTTCTTTCTGGGTATAAATCACTCAACTTTCAGTTTTACGGAAGTTTTAGCATGGGTTGGGATCGCCCTTACCCCTAGCTCGTGAGGGTTGGCTCTTTGGGCAGGGTAAATTACCGAATCAAAAAAATAAAATACTATGTAACTTTTTATTAAGGAAGTGAGCAATGTAAATGTATATATAGGAGTTAAGACTTGTAAGGGAAGTTTTGGTGGATGATTTTATTTATTTTTTGCAACTTTGGTTGATGATTTGATTTTGGTGGATGAATAATTTCCTTTTCAACTTTCTTGATGATTTGAGGTCATAGTTGATAGATATTTAATTTTTTGTTTAATGGTAATTAAATAATTGAACATTGATCAATTATGTAGCATATCTTTAATTGGATTAGCTTATGACAATAGTGTATAAATTGATTGAAACATTTAGTCATTAGTATTTAGTAAGGTACCCTAAATATATAATGAGGTATTTAACAAATAATAATAAATACTAGATCCTTCCAGATCAATTATAATAATTGACACATCAAAGAGGAGATCATATATAAAAAGTTTTTATCATCCAAAATCATTGTATTGCTCCTGCTCCTCATTTGTGATAGTGTTGGAAGTTCAACAATACTATAAAAGTTTAACATCAAAGAGAGAAGTGGAAAAACAAGTAAAAGGCTCTTGTCCCTCATTGGAAAAAGCTTTGCTTCACCTTGTTTATTAATAGGAGTTCCTTAACACTTCTTGTTTGATAGAATGCTAGATGGATGGATGCACCACACGCGCGCGCGCGCTGCCGAGCCGGGCTCGGGCTCGTGGCGCGCGGCGTGGGTGCGGTCCGTTTTAGATCTCCTTCATTTATTTTTGGCGTAAATCGCAAAAATCTCGGATTTTGATACGTGTAACCGTTGCAAGCAAGATTTCGGAGCCGAATTGATTTTCATCCCTTATTTGCGGCCTTACGTTTTCCTCTTAGAAGCCAATTAAAAGGGCAGCTTTCTTGAAAAAATTAAACACACCTTGAAATTACTCTCCTCTTTTCTTCTCCACAAAAGCTGTTTTGGTTTTGGGCAATATTCAGTCTCCGTCAGAGGTGTGTGAGTGCACACATATCTTGGAGTCGTGCTAATCCCGGAGGGACGATCGCACGATTTCTCTTGCACCGGGGTAGCGCGAAATCGTCTTTTAGGACGGTGGTCTTCCACGTCACGGCAAACTTTTTTCGTTCACGTTTCAGCGAGATAAGTATCATTTTATTGTTTTATTTGCAACGAGATAGTCCCATACCTACAAAAATGGCTCGGAGTGCGGTTTGATGGCCATTGAACAACAATTTTTAAGAGCTAATAAGGTCTAATAAAATTCAGATAAGCAAAAATAAGTTGAATAATCACACCCAAAATGGGATTAATTTTACTACTTCACAATAAACAAGAAGTGCAAACATTTTAGTGGTGAAACCATTTTTAAGTTGTTTTAATGTAAAATTTCTTTTATCAACAACAATATCGAGTAATTTTTGTTGCTTTTAATCACTATACCCACCTAGCTAGTAAATTTCTTGCTAAGAATTTCCATTGTTAAATTAGCTGAATCGAATGTGACATTCAATTGATCTTTGATCATGAATTCATGATGCTCCTCAAACCTTTAATTGATCTATTTAAACGGTTTAGTCAGTTTATTAAAGGCTATACACATGGACTGTTGGATATTAAGATACAAGTAGTCTTTTTTTTTTAGGGGAACAAGATACAAGTAGTCTTAACTCTTAACTTCAGTCTTAGGTAGGAAGAAGCTCACATTTGTCATTTGAAACTTTGGTTCTTTTTCTTTTTGGGTGTTATAGTTTGTTATTTGCTTTTGGAGGTTTTTATCTCTATCTTCGTGCAATTATATTATTTATGCAAACAAGAATATTAGTCCATAACTAACTTCAGAAACTAACCCTTTTTTAATAACTACTTTTCTTGAATAACTTGGAATCCAGCAGTATAATAATATGTATCGCTTTTTTGTAAGTATTAGACTAAACATGCATATAAGTAGTCCTAAGGGGTAAGGATGATTATATAAGTAGTCCTATTAATCAGCAATCTGACCTCGAACAACTTTGTTACAGAAATCTGATTTTGGCAGTGTCTCCACTCTCCGTATCTTTATAGTGCCCAGCCGTATGTGCACATGAGTTTGAGGGTGTTCTTAAATCGATATTACTCTATATGTTGTTAGGAATACGTATAGTAACAAATCAAGCAATCGAAGTATAATATGCGAAGGAATTAAGAAATCAAAGCAATAAATAACACAAGAAGATTTAACTTGGAAACCTTGAAAAGGAGAAAACCACAAACGCTTCGACTTCACTAAGATTTTGAATATGATAGGATGATACAAGGAGAATTATCTAATCTCTCTAGATTAAAGAAAAATTCTCACTAAGCATCCAATAAATAAACGGCCTCAAACATATTTATATTAGGGTTAAAGCGAAAAATCTAATGCAATAGGAAACCGAATCCGAGTAGGAAAACAAGTTAAATCTCGTAGCCGGGGAACACCACGGCCGGGTCGTGGCCTTCCTCTCAAACCACACGCCCGACCAGTGGCCTTGAGTACATCTTGGCCCCCCAGAAACGCATAGTCGGTGAACACCACGGCTTACCCAGTGGCTTTGCTAGCAACACCACGACCTACTTGTGGTTTTTTTCTTGCACTCTTCTGCTTTGGCTTGGTTCGTCGTGTCACAACGCACGAGACTTAACACTCGTAATCGTCTACTCGTTTCTCCAACATCTGTTTCTACTTATATTAAAAAATGGAGAGAAAAAAGAGAAAAGGTAGAAATGAGGTTAAAAGTTTACCTTTATTGAAAAGTATAGAGAAAAGATTTACCAAAATTGATATGTGGTAAGTAAAGGGAGATATTCAAAAAGTGTGTATGTAGCAAGTAAATGTAAAGCACATCCAATCCAAATTAATTTTCATACTCATATATTTCTCTCCACGATATTGATATATATAAAGAAACAAGCACGGTTGACCTTAGAATCGCAATTTCAAGTATAAATATTAAGAGCTTATCCATTAATTGAACGTTATCGAGACGATTCTCCACTTCTCCTCTTACATAATACTTCCTCCTTTCTCAAACAGTGAAAGAGAGAAGTGTTTGTTTTATTTCAAGCGCACGAGCCATGAAGTATACAAATACAATAAGTGATCATTAAGGAGAAAAATAAGAGATCCAGTAAATCAATATTTCACAATTTCATTTGCGACTTTCACTGATTTATTAGTTTTCTCCCTACAACGACATAAAGTTAATGCTCAACTAAAACCAGACTTTGCGCCTCAACTTACTTGATTAGGTTAGGAGGAATATTATACGGACAATGCTAATAACCTAAGATGCAAAGATATAAAGCACATCTACTAAAAACCAATATGAATAATATATAGATTAGTCAATAAGATAATGCAACTCAAAAATTGAAGAGTAAAATAAGTTAAAATAGAAGAGATTATACATTTGTTTTGCCACAATATAAACAGTATTTCTAACATATCTTTCACTCCGTCCCATAATATAGTCTTTGTTTTTTTTACACCGTCTTGAGACGTAAGCTTTGGCCTTTAATATCTTGATTTTGTATTAATAAAAAATATAAAAGTTGATATTATGAAATTACGGCATTGAGGCGAATCTAACAAGATCCCACATGAATATGTTTTTATATATACGAAATGTGAATATTCGGTCAAAAGATTTTAAAGTTTGGCCACAAAAAATAAGTAAGTATTTATATTATGGGACGGAGGGAGTAGTAATTTTCAGTCTAAGAAATGATTGGAGATTGGAGAAGAAATAGACGTTAACAAACAAATCTCAAACCTTTATTCGACATATACAACGACTCAATGACTAAATTCTAGCATCCAACCGTTGTGGGGAAATAAAAACAAAATTATTTTTGAAAGAGATCATATTAGCACCACGCATGACATGTGGATTAGGATTTGCGCTACACATGTCGGAGTTCAAAAAGTTTCTATCGCACATGTATTTATGCAAGTGGATTATGGTAAGGCTTTCAATCTTCTTCAGGGTATGAAGGAGGTAATAGAAGTGAATAGTTGTATAAAAAATTAATTAAGAATATATATATATATATATATATATATATATATACTATTATTAAAAAGTGTGTTCAAACACCATAACAAACTAGAGGAATAAATTATTGCATCACAAAAGCTCCTCCGTTATATCCCAAGTTCCATCTTGGTTCACTCTAGAAAATCGAGAGATTGCGGTCGCTTTATTTTTATCTGAGGGGCTCTTATTCATTCATTTTGGTAATTTAAGTGTCAATTTGGGGTGGAGGCGAGTAGTAAATTACTAAATTAGCTTTTAATTCTCTCTTTATGACGGTATTTTGTCTCGTATATTGCTTGGTCTCCTCCATCGAATTTGTGGTTTAAGCTTAATTTTGATGGTTCGAAGTTGGAGAATGGTCAAGCTTCGTTTGGTTTCACTTGTTCGAAATCATTTAGGCAAGTTGTGTCTTGTGGGGGCGATGGCGCTTTTCTTCAAATTGCTCTATTCTTAAGGCGGAGGCTTGGGGGCTTTGGGAGGGTGTTAGGGTTTGCTCGATTTCTTGGTATTAATTGTTGAAGGAGATAACTTGGTTGTTATTAATTCGATCCGCCTTGGTGTTGGAAGATTCCTTGGAAAATTAATTCTTTGACTATGGATACTTCGGAGGAGTTGAAGAAGTTTCAAGAGGTGTCTATTAATCATTGCTTTCGGAAAGCTAATCAAGCGGCGGACATGGCTCGTAGGGGGTCATGATGCTCCTTCGCTTTTGTATTGGTTTTCTTCTTCGATGTTACGTTTTCTTCCATCATCAGAAAGGATGTTGTAGGTTAATTAAATATCCTAGGGGGCTAGTCCTGGTGTGTTTCTCCTTACCAAAAGAAAGAATATATATATTAGTGGATTTTTTTTTTTTGTAATTAAGAGTCTTAAGGTCTTTGATTATTTAGAGGATGTGCATTAGTGGAATACTAATGGTTCCTTATGCTCTTATGCAATGTTTATCAAACATTTTTCTGCAATATGCTAAGCTAGTACATGATTTTTCCTCTCAATTAATTATTGATTAGCAGATGCTCACTCTTGGAAAGTTGTATTGAGAGTTTGAGACAACAATTCGAGAATGTGGACGAATCAAGTTTTGTCACAAAAAGATGTTTGTCTGATCTTGTTATGTATTATTAGTGGTTATTGAAGATCTATTAGTATCCCTTGAAATTTCCTTTAAAAAAAGTTCAAGCCTAATTCCAATTCGAATTCGGGTTGGGTTGTATAGAAAGTCTTATATAACTTCAACCTAACTTTGAGTCACTAGACGCTTTGATATATTAGCAGCACAAGTTACCTTGTAAGTGGACTCAGTTATTAGTGCGGCCGGGGTCGGTGCGGGGTCAAAAGCGAGATCATGTCGTAAAAGGTTTAGGTCCTAAAAGGGTTATAGTGGGTCAAGTCAATGTGGGTCACGGGTCGATATCGACCGCTAATGGGAGGATCGATAAACGGACGAGAAAAATAGTAAAGAAAAACAGACAAAAGTAAGTATAATTAAATATGAATCCATACATGTACTTTTTTACAATATCTATTTTATTTTTCAATATTATTGGATATTTTATTGTCACTTATAATAGCCCTTATCCAATAATGGCGCTTGTTCATGAAAATCGTGGTCAATAAAAGCGCTTATAAAATTAGCACCTTAACTTTTTTTAACCATTGGGGGTACATTACATTAATAACAGTCTACTTATAAGGAGCATTGAAGCGATGAGAAACTTTCCACGATAAGGAAGATTAGGGTTCAAATTTCAAACCTCATGACTAAAATGTGGATGTTTTGCCAATCATATCGCTATACCACACCTTATCCTATTGTTCTTGAAGCATTTGGATGCCACTCTTCTATCCCCAACTCCATCCTTATTTCAGTAGAATGTACTCCATGTCTCCGTAGTGTAGATGGCAACAAATTCCAGCCCATCATGTACCGGTGGATATTAGCTTTAACTTATGGTGTTTATGGGCGATCTCTCTGAATTGTACAGACACAAAGAAGAGGGGTATGAGTATGACACACAAGGACAAGGCAAGGCTAGACGGTCCCACTAAATCAAAGATTTTGTACGAAACATTTTTATACTACTATATGGTTGCGGGAAATAATATTGGAGTACATAAAAATAGAACCTTTATTATAGTATGAAATTAACTAATACTTCATCGAATAGGACTACTTTTTATAGTACTAGTAATTTCTCCCCTAAAAAAAAAAATTGATATGAATAATTCGATTTTTTGCGATTTTCTCAAAATAATCTCAACTCCCAGATTATTTTAGAATAATCCCAATTTTAAAGGATACCTCCTCAAAAATAATCCGAACTATTAATGTTTTATGTATTATAGACCTAAAATTAAAATGGACTAGTGTCGGCAAGAAAGTGATAGTTTGGGCTTATTTGAGGAAGGTCAGTCAAAGTTGGGATTATTCAAAATAATCCAAGTTGGAATTATTTAGAAAAGATAGGTAAAAGTTGGGATTATTCATAATTTCATGGGTTTGCCCAGGAATAGTTACGGCATCATCGGTGAGTTTTTGGTTGCACAAATTTATATTTGTGAGTTGTGACAAGGCCCTTCTAAATTCTAAAGAAATAGTCAGTGGCGAATCTCGCAGCGCAACGTCCATTTTTCGTTCATTAGAATTTAGAATGTAGTCAATAAAATTATCATAAGGAGATTTTTTTTTCACATGTAATCCAAATATATTAGCTTTATGTAGCACAATTAACTGCAGCATTAATTTGAAGATCATGTAATGCGCACCTTAAATAAGCTTATCATCATGGTTCATACTTTGTTTATGCATTACATTAACGGCATGGATTTTGACGCCTCCTTAGAGAAACTAATGAGGAAAATCTTAAATATAGTAGCACGACAAGGTCACTACGTAAATCAAACTATTATTATTATCTATTTACATATAAAATAACTTCTTGATCCTTTAACATTTGAATGTATTTTAAATACATTCAAGTCAATTTTATAATTAAGTTGTGTAATATGTAATTAAATGCTTATTATTATTTATTGGGGATTGTAATTCGGCTTGATTCGGGCCGGATTTTGGTATGGGCGTAAAGGTCACTATGCGAGTCGTATTTTCTATGGGCCCAATAAAATGGTTAAGCCAGTTAGAAAAAAAAATTGATATTTTCTCAATTACAATGAATACTCTTTTCTCTCTCTTCTACTACGTACCTCTTTCAAAGTTTTCGAAATCGCGATTCTAACTTATAATAGCGGTACTCGTTTTGTTATAAGAATAGAGCGCAAGAATATAAAAAACGACCTCTACTTGAATATGAAGGAGAACAAGATTTGAATCTAATGGAGTGGAAATTCGATTTGATTCCCAAAAGAGGTGAAGTTCATATAAGATCTGACAAATCTAACCTATACTTCGACCACATCAAGTAATATATTAACACTAGCTACTACAAATCTACAATAGTACAATTATGTACACGTTACTAAATTTTAAGTAAGATATATTGTTTTCTAAAACTTTGAATTTTGATATCTTAAGGGTCTATTCTTTTCAACTTATTTTTTTTTAAAAATAGAATAGTTCATATTAAATAAGAGAAGTTTCAAAAGTTCCGAAAATATATAAATAGTTTGAAAAAGTTTAGATTAAATAAATCAAATTGAAATTAAGATATAAAAGAGAGTAGTTACGAAAAGTTTAAAATAGATAATTAACCTCATAAAAAAATAAGAAAAGTTAAGAAAGTTAAGAGAAATTCTTAAAAAAAGGATAAATTCGGGATATATAAGTTGAAGAGAATTAACCTAAATGACAAAATATTTAGAGTTCGACTCAAATTGACCCATCTAAGGAAAAATAATCCAATTTGAATCCGATGATAAAATCTTGAATATATTTTGGTTCTTTGCTTCATTAATATATTACTTGTGAAGAGCTTTCATTAGGGATCTTGTAAAGGACTTAAAAAAAGGTTATTTGATCATTGTTTTTAGATTATAATTATTTTTTAGGCTCGGGCGATTCCGGGTAATCATAATTTTCACTTTGAAATAATAACACCAAATATTCTTGGTTTTTAGTGGTTAAGACTTTAGTATACGAGAACAGGGTCGTGGGATCAAATCTTATACCTGTCATTTCTTAAATTTTTTTATTGTATGTGGAATACGTAAATCGGCATTTTTAAGGGATAGCGTGCGTGTGCGTTTTTTATTGAGGAACATCTTTGGACAAAATTGTATTATTCTACTAGCTAGGGACCTTAAACCAGTCTAATAATTGATGGGCATAGATATTAGGCTTTTGCTTAATTAATGATATTGTATGAATCTGGTTATATGGTTTTAAATATGAAATTATCCACTTTTAGAATAAAACTTCGTAGAAGTCGTGTATAAGATAATATGGTATAGTAATCTATAATGTAAGTACTGATCCTCGAACAATATTTAGCACGATATTATTAGGAGATTTTTCGTTGGGATTTTTTTTTTTTTTCGGGGGGGGAACATGATTTTAGATTAGCTTATATCGCTGTCCTTTTTGTATATTGATCTAAAAATAAGGTTTACCGTATCCGAGTTTGACCATATAAATTTTTTATTGAGGACTCTTACATACCATACCCTATAGAAAAAAAGTAGTGTCGCACCATCAGTTACTCTCTAACTCTCATCCACCACTTTTCGTGGATTAAGGGAGGTAGGTTGTTGGCTTTGACACTAATGTGTTTAGGTCCGATGACACGAGCTGATCATTTCAAATTCAAAAAAACGTCTTCTCAAGTCTCAACCCCAGGGGGTGGGGCTAGGGTCACGAGGGCCCTATACAAATTTTTAGAATTGGTCCCTTAATTTATAGTGTAAAAGTAATATGCAGTTGATATCAACAGTAAAAAAAAAAAATTACTAAACTAAAATCAATTAGAATTACTGACATAATTTCATTAATAAAATAAAATTGGAAAAATTTAACTTATAAATTACCTTGTTTTGCCAACCTTGCCGTTGCATGGAATCAGTTAGATGTGAGGTTTTTCCATTTTTCGACTTTTTGATTTAAACCCAAATGTAGAAGATTTATAACTCTAATAATTCAAAAGGTTGAAATTTTGTGAAAATTAAAGAACTAATGTTGCTATACACAGGAGCCTTCTTTTCTTTCAAAGAAGCAGATGAAGAGAAGATGAATGCTAGCTTTGAGATATAGAAATTGGTCATTTGGCCGATAGATGGAATTAGTGTAGGAGACTTCAAGAAACAAGAATTAAATGCTTCTCAACAAAAAACAAGAATTGAATGCTTTCGGTAAAAACTAAAAATTAAAATAGGATAAAGGCTCCAGCATCGGTAATGACAATTATAAGGAGAAGCTCCAAATGTGAAAGACAAAAAGGTGAGGGATTTTTTTATTAAAATTCTCCCTAGAAGAGTTGAACATCTGACCACATGTTTAATAACCCAACATCTTAACCACTAGTCCACTTTCATTTTCCATGAACATATTGGAAACCCGAACGAATACAAATTTCGGGGCCCTTTTTATTTGGGGGCCTAATGCGGTCGTGCACCTTGCATCTGTCAAGAATCGCCCATGCTCAACCCTAATATAGTTTACTTTTACCATCATGTAAAGATACATAACATATCTATCGAATAATGAGGTTATAAAGATAAATATATTTTCAATGAACTTGTGAGAGGAAAAACTTTTAGCAAATATATTGGTCTAGGACTTGCCTGAATTATATTCCTTTCTCTTAATCACTAGTGAACTTATTTTTCAATTTTGACAATTTTCTTTACTAGAAAGTCTATCATAATCTTATGCTGCATTTGATTTATGCAAGAGCGTCTCTTTTAGACACTAAATGTTGTTTGTAATTTGTGTTGCATGTACCATCGAGAGATATTTTGAAGAAAATAGTGAACTTCTTCTTTGAGAAATAATAATCATGATCAGATTTTCTTCTTGGCCTTTCCGATTATATATAGTAACGAAAAGAGTGGTGAACACTAATTATAAAAGTGTATTTTAGAAAAATCGTATCGGATTCTAAACTATATTTGGTCATAAAAAAGCATGATGTCATTTATTTTTGGGGAAGGAGTAAAAATTACTATCATGTAGGAGTACAATTTATAGGCGTTAGTTTTTGACATAATATCCTATATTGTGATGATAAATAACTCTATTAACCCTAATCCTAAGATTTTGAAGTTTGCATTTGTTATATATATATATATATATATATATATATATATATAATGTTAGAAGAGTCATTTGAAGTGTTGTATTACTTGTACTTGCATAAAATTTTAGTATTCAACTAATTAAGTAGATCCATCTACATGCTTGTTTAATAATTGACGGTATTCATCAACTAATTTCTAGGAAGCAAATCGTTAATAAAGAAGTCAAGGAATATATCAGACTTATACGATGTATAAGATCTATGAGATTCAAATTGTTATTGTAATTTCAGCACACGATGTCTAATGACCATCACTTTTGATCATTACTTTTATAAGAATACTGTTGAGTGTTGACTTTGGAGATATTCACTTATTATAAGAAAATTATAAAATATTAATCTTTAAGAATAAACATTTAATTTATACTTAAAAAGTCTCACACATTAATGAAGTATAATTTTTAAGAAAATCCTAGTATAATGAAGTTTGCAAGCGCTATATTGAAAGCGATTGGAATTACAGGATTTCAAAGGTAAGCATTCACTTGCCAAAATGCATCTTTCTTTTACGGAGCATACGGAAAGAGAGAAATTCTATTATTTTCAACAATGAAAAGTGGTGCCCCCAACGTGTCATTCACTGAGCTAAATTTGCTCATGAGGAATGGCAGTGCCGCTTACAAGTTGATACTTGTCAGGCTATTGGCTCTCCTCTTAGAGGAGCACCACCCCCTTCCCCTAAACCCCTTCCCTCGGCTACTCTTGTAGCTCGGGATCCTCCACCTCACTCATTCTTCAAGTTAAACTTCGATGGTTCGGTTCGTGGTTTGGAGCGGCCATTCTTTGGTGTCATCATCCGTAATCATGAAGGCCCGCTTCTTCACGCCAAAGCCTTCAATCTTGGCCACTCTTCTGTTCTCATTGCCGAAGCCACTGCCCTACATCAAGGTATCAAGGTCGCTTTGCATTCGGGTATTCACAACATAATCATTGAAGGGGATAACCTCTTGGTCATCAACGCCATTAATAATCTTTGTTCTACTCCATGGAAGATTGCTAATA
This sequence comes from Beta lomatogona, assembly GCA_947646795.1. NCBI lineage: Eukaryota > Viridiplantae > Streptophyta > Magnoliopsida > Caryophyllales > Amaranthaceae > Beta > Beta lomatogona. The sequence goes on along the minus strand of CANSNZ010001395.1, from coordinate 49,682 downwards.
TTATTGCGATTGTAGTGATGCTCACTCAATTTGCCTCGTGCCAAGTCGGACATGTGTTCGGGGAAGCAAATCGTCTTTGGCGATTGGATAGCCAATGTAGGGCATTTAGTAATGTCTAGTTTCGATATTTCTCCTTGTAATAACTCTTCTCTTACTTCCATTCTTGTATCCGACACATTAGGTATTCCCCTCGCGAGGAGGGTAGCCTAATGTTCTTTTCTTACCTCTAAAAAAAAAAAAAAAAAAAAAAAAAAAAAAAAAGATTGGAATAAATACGAGAAGGAGTATATTTTAAGAAAATCATCTTCCAAAATAAAAGTACGATGATAACTAATAAGCCTCGAACGCATTCTTACCAAAAAAAAAAGAAGCCTCAACACTATGGGCATGTTTGGCAAAACTAGCGGTTTTAGTACCTGTTAGCTGTTGTAGTAGCGGTAGCTGTTGGGGGTAGCTGCTAGCGGTCTACTAGAAGTTGTTAGCGATTAGCGATTAAAGTAATTATTCAATTAGAAGTGTTTGGCAAAAGTAGCTGTTGAAATTGAAAAAGGCAATATAAATGAGATTTATTCTAATATAAAATGAACTACAACAATTTCATATGCTCATTCAATAGTTAAATTTAATATTTGTTTTTTCAAAGAACTTACACAAAAAAGAGTGTACGACTTTTTAATTGCTTAATGAAATGTATAAGTTTAAGACAATATTCAACCCTCAAAAATTTTATATTACCTATTTTAGTTAAAATGCTTGTGGAATGAGGATTATAAAATAATTAATGTGAAATATTAGTTGTATCTTATATTTAAAATAAATATTTAAATCATATTTTTGCTATTGTTAAGAAAAAGCAATGAAATGTCATAATATAAAACAATTAATAAACAAAAAATAGAAAAAGAAATTAAAAATATTGGTTAACATTTCTACCTTATGTTATTATATAGTGTTTATTTCTTCAGGCAATCTACCTATAAATCTCAAACGTTACTTGTAGTAACGTTCTACAACCGCTACCCATAATCTACTCCAATCGCTACCCGCTACTACAACTATTACCTTACCAAACACCCATAATTTTCTTAAGTAGCGGTTTGATCTTGTCCAACCGCTACCCGCTACCTCAAACGCTATTGCCAAACAGGGCCTATATATATACTAGAGTTAATTAAACTGTCACAAAAAGAAAATACTAGAGTTAATTAAAAAAAAATTAATATATGACGTTTTTTTGGTTTGGTGCAAAAATTATGAGAATAAAGCATGACCAATTCTATATATGAATATATTTGACGATTATGGTCGGATAGATCCCAATTCTTTTGTTCAATTCATTTTCAAATTGGCGTTTCTACGCACAATATATAGGATTTTGTGATATAAACTTAAACTTTTTGGTCCTCTTCCTAAAACGTTTTAATTGTTCCCAAAAAAAGTACTAATATATTTTTCTGGTGATATTATGTTCCACAACTTTTTCTGTTTTTTCTTTTTCTTTGCTGTATCCGAAGAGTCTACAGCTTTTCTTTCTCTCCCCCAATCTCTCGTTTTTACCCTAAAAACACTCAGATGTTCATTTCCTACATAAACCCTCTACACTTTCTCTCTCTTCCTTCACTATTATTATCTCCTTCTTCACTCTCTTTCTCTCTCCTCAAAATCTCTCTGATACACCAAAGTTTCAATCTTTATGGCCGCCATTGTTGTTCTCTGATGAAACTCAATCTGGGTTTTTAAATAAAAGTGTTTCAATTTCAAATGGCTGACATTTTTTACCTTGAATCTTCTTCACCACTTCTATGTGATGAAAGCAAAGATTTCTGCTTTGATGATCTTGATGATGTTGTTGTTGTTGGTGGGTCCATTGATGACGATCATTATGATTCTAAAAACCCAGAAAATCACTCATTTCTTAAATCACAGCCGTTGATTCTTTTACCTGAACAAAGTGAAGAGATTTTTGTTTCCATGGTGGAGAGAGAAAATGAGTATTTACCCAAAAAAGATTACCTTCAAAGATTGCGATGTGGGGAATTAGACTTGGGTGCTCGTGGGGAGGCTTTTGATTGGATTTTTAAGGTGGGTGTTTTTTTTTTTTTTTTTAAATTTTTTTCTTCAAATGGGTTTTATGGGTTTATTAAATCTTCTTTTAATTATATTTTATGAATTTTTTGGGATAAATTTGGTTCCTTTTTTGTTTGCTAATGTGCAGGCTCATTCTTACTATAGCTTTGGACAATTGAGTTTCTGCTTAGCTGTGAATTTTTTGGACCGATTCTTATCATTCAGGGAATTACCAGTGAGTTTACTGAACATAGAAGAAAAAAAAAGAAAAAAAATTGAGAAAAAAGATTGCTCATTTAATTTTTTGACTTGTTAGATAGTTATTGATCTGATTTTGTTTATGTAAATAAATGATCATGTAATAGAGTGATAAAGCCTGGGCAGTGCAATTACTTGCTGTGGCCTGTTTATCAATTGCAGCCAAATTAGATGAGACTAGTGTGCCTCAATCAGTTGAATTTCAGGTCAGTTTTTTTTTTTGAAAGAAATCAAATTATGGCATTTTTAGATAAAAAAAAAAAATTTATTGTGGGGTTTTTAGAATATTGATTGAAAAATATTTTTGATGTTGAATTTTAACTTTTTTTGTTGTTGGTATATGTTGTTTGAGGCAGGTGGGAGATCCTAAGTTTGTGTTTGAAGCCAAAACAATACAAAGAATGGAGCTTTTAGTGTTGGACACTTTGAATTGGAAAATGAATGCTGTCACACCTTGTTCTTTCTTAGATTATTCACTCAAAAAATTGTGTGATGCTCATTATGATAACAATTATCTATCTTCCTCAAGTAATGTTGTGAATAGATCAATGCAACTCATCTCATGCATAATTAGAGGTACTACTAACTTAATACATTGATTATTTAATTTGACTCTTTTTGTGTGGTTCAGTTCTAAAAATATGTATTAGTACTGTTCTATTTATATTGGAGTAATTAATATAATGATCAAAAGGAGGTATTTGATGGTTGTGGGAATTAAATGCAGGTATTGACTTCTTGGAATTTAGACCATCAGAAATTGCTGCAGCAGTAGCTATGTCTGTTACAGCTGAAATCCAAGCTGTGGATATGGACAAGGCCTGTTCTTGTTTCATTCATTTGGAGAAGGTAAATTCAATCTGAAGTTGCAAATCTTTGTACTTCTGGATTTGAAGAAAAAGATGGGATCTTTTGAGGGTTTGTCAAGTTATCGTTTTTTGTTTAGAGTAGATTCCAGTTTTCTATAACATGATAATTCGAGGTTAAGGTGCATTTTAGACGACTTATTTTCGGTTCGATTCATTTCGATTCGATTCCTAAATGATAATCATTACTATTAATTAGTTATAATTTTATTCAGTTCAATTCAGTTCAATTCAGTAGTTTTATGCCGAAGAGAACTTATACAACCTACATTGTACTACTATGACTTCAGTAATCTTAAATCCAAAAACTGGAAACCGGCAATGACGCCGAACGAAATGCAAGTAATAATCCATTTTCTAACATTGTTTTATTGTTTTGATTTGCAGGGTAGGGTTTTGAAGTGTGTGGAAATGATCAAGGAAATATCAGTGATTAACAGAAGTGGGAATAGTAGTATGGGAATACCTCATAGTCCAATTGGAGTATTGGAAGTAGGATGTCTTAGCTATAAAAGTGATGAATTAACAACAACAACAACAGTTGTTGTTGGGTCATGTGCAAATTCCTCTCAAACTAGAACTACTACTACTATTACTACAAGATCTGGAACTAAAAGGAAAAAATTAGACACAACATCATCTGGGTTGGACTCCTAATCAATAATCATCAATCATATGATATGAGAATGAGAGTGTTTTGGAGATTTTTTTTTGCATTTATGACAAATTTTTTCTTGTTTATGCATCAGTTTTGGTTGAATAGGAGCTTTGGTGTGGTGGTCCTCTAGAGGTGTGGGTGTGGCCCCCAAAATAAAACTCAGATACAAATGCCCTTCTACAATCCACACACATAAAATGAGAAACAGAGTAGAGAGAGAAAGACACAGAGTAGAGAGAGAAAGAGATGAGGTCTTAATGAGGTGAATTGGAGTTGGAACAGAACAGAGAAATGAAGGGGATTCATGCAAGAGACATGATGATGATTATATGGGTGTTAATAATTACTACTACTACTACTACAAGTCTACAACAAACAAATGCATTTACAACTAGCTGTTTTGGAAGAAAGGGATGTGGTGATTATGATCATTTTAATGGCTAGACAAATTTTATATTTTTGAAAATAGAAGATGTTATACTTCCTAGTTTCGTAATATTTGCTACACTTTCAGTTGTTGGGAAGTTTCGCATTCTTCTTCAACTTCGCTTTTTAGGCGATAAACTCTCTCTATCTCTCCCAACTCAGCACGGGTCTCTTTTCTTTTTACTCTCTCTGCTACTCTTCCCCAAAATTGTGCAGGAATCAGTGAATTGAGAAGTGTAGCAGTAAACGGAGGAAGTATTATATTTGTGGTAGAGATCTCACTATGAGGGATGATGGGGAAGGTGGAAGAAGATTTTGAGATGGGATTATTTATTTATTTTTCTTATTTCCTTTTATTTTGGGGGGTTTATGGGGGGCATGCTTTCAAGATAAAGCATAGTTGATATCAATTAGTATCTTTTGGAAAGAATTAAAAGAAAGGCAAAAAGAGTGAACCACAAGAGGAAGTGCCTTTGTATTGGTATATAATTATAGTCAATAGCTCTAAAAAAATTGATAAGAGTTAGTAGTCATTGTTGTTACAATTTTAGATTATCCTTTTCAATGTCTCTCCATTTCCTCCTATCAATTCACTTTTTAATGGTGAACTCTAGTCAAAAGTAATGATGTATAAGTATACTCCAAGTTTTTTCCCCTTTCATTGAATGGGGTGGAGTGGACATTGGATCAATTTTAAGTGCATCCTTCATTATATGATTCATTTGTTTCATTAATTACATTGATTTACCTATAATGAAAGTATTAATTATTAAGGAAGTATATTAACAAATTATATTTATTTCTTGAGTTGGATAATGTAAGTGTGTATACTAATAATTATTGGACCTTGAGTATCCTAAGATAGCGGTATCTTGTTTAGTCAAATACTTAAAAGTATACCAGGATCATTGGGTTGATGGTATGGTTTTATCTCCCACGTGGGAGGCCAAGGTTTAAATCTTGGTGGAAGAAATTTGAATATTGTTGGGGGAGGGGGTTTGGGGTTTGTTGGGCGCTTTGGGTGAGTGGCGCATGCGAGGACGAGTTAAAGAGGAAATTAAATCTTACCGCGATTTCCCAAAAGGGGCCCAAAAAAAAAAATTACTTAAAAGTATTTTAGATACAAAAATTTATATTGATCCATTAATTTAGTACTTAGTGTCATGTTCCAAGTAACTGAGTGAAAAAATTCTAATCGAGTAATAAGTCTTTGGCTCTAAAGATCATGTGAGATCTCATAGGAAGATGAAGTATTGGAATAAGTAGTGTGTATAAATTCTATAAAATGTTCAATTTCCTTCCTTCCAAAATTATGGAAGATTTTGAGAGGGAATAGAATTATAAAAGTATTCTATCTTTATTTGTCCCTTTTGTTTACTTTCTTTCCTCACCTAATAGCTAGCCAAATGTTGGATTCTTTCCGATTACTTTATTTTTCCTTTCTTTCCCTTCTTTTCCATGTATATCTTTCCTTATAAAATAAAGTACCAGACAATTTGTTAATTTATATATGCCATTGTTAATAAAACCCATATATAAGCGTCCTTGTTCACAAATTCTTGTGATCAACTATGTGAAAATCAATAGCATTAGAGGTTTAAAATTATACTTTCTAATAGCATTAGAGGTTTAAAATTATACTTTCTTGTTACTATACACGTATTTGATTGAGAGAGTTTTGGGGTAAAAGAGAGATTTGAGATGAATAGAGAGGTTTGGTAATCCAAACCTTTAACTGGAGTGTTTAGTTGAGAGAGGATTAAAAGATAGGTTTGAATCCAAAAAGCTAATTTTGAAAAAGCTACTACTAGGAGCTTTTTTGAAGATAGGTTTGTGAATTTCGTTGTGTAATGACTAATATATCCTGTAGTTGGTGAAATTTACTACCTTTTACCAAAAAAAACCACCAATAAATTCTTCCAACACTATTGGTCATTCCACTTAATAAAGTATCAATCAACTAACAACTATCTACCAAACACTTCCACACAAATAGCTAATACAATTAGCTAATCGCTAATAACTAATGCAAACAACTAGCTGTTAACAGCCTAACCTCTAATTGCCAAACAGGGTCATAAACCAAAGATGAATTTTTATTCGTAAGACTATTGCATAGGAAAGAGGTGTACTAAAAACACATGTGTTATTTGTTAAATCAAGGACAATAAAGGATTAAAGGAAAAAAAAGGTTTAAACAAAAACCGAAATAAGCTAAATAGATAATAATCTTATGAAACAAACTAAAATGAAAAGAGGGATTGTCTTCGCATAAAGGAGGGAGTACAAAGGGGTAATATGTTGATCTAGGGATGAGTACATTAGCGTAAGAATAAGAGGTTTTAGATGATAAAAGAGCAATGTACACGAAACAAGACACTACCAAGATCGCATTACACATATTTCGTCATAATGACTAGCAAAAATACTCCATTTTAGAATTGCTTCTCTTTCCCCTACCGTGAACCTAATAGTTAGAAACGTATCTAGTCTCTCTCTCTCTAAATTTTCCTTTGCAAACCTACGATCTTCTCCGCCGCAAACCTACCCCACCCAAGTGACCCTAGGTGCTCGGCCGTCGCGTGAGCGGCCTCGGTCTCCTCACGACGGCGGTTGAGCCCCCTTCTTTTCCTTTTCGGGTTCGGCTCGTTGCTAGTTGTATTGGTTTCGTTGTTACCACCGTTAGCTAGTCGCGCCCGCCACCGCATTGTTCGTCGTCCCGATCCCCCGTCCCCCGTTCGGTGTCCCCGGTCCCCCTCCCCAGTTCGTCATCGCCTTTCCCCATCCCCATATGTCGTTCATTCCCTAGTTTCGTGCGTTTGTTAATCACCCCTTCCCAGCTTCCACGGCGTCAAGTTGTTTCCCCTCCCCCGGTTACGTGTTTTGCGGTTTCTAGGTTTAGGTATCCCCTCCCCATTCCCCGGTTCTCGGTTTTCAAGGTGTTTTAGATCCTAAGTTTCCTTTCCCCTTGTTCTAGTTTCAATGTTGTTAGGTCTTAGTGTCCCCTTCCCCAGTTCCTTGTCGGTGTTCGTTGTTGTCGGGTTGGTTAGTTTGCCAAGGAAGCAATCATTAGGTACGTGAAGGCTACGTGTAGTTTTTGAAGGTAGTGCGGTATTGTTGCGGGCGTGGTTTTATGAGTCGGTTGGTCGTTAGGTTAATTTGTTTCGTTTATATTATCTGTTTTAGCCTTTGTTTAGGTTTATCCGAGCCAATTATGCATTTGTAGGGGTTCAAGTGTTGGGTAAGATGAGAGGATGTTGTCATTTTAAATATGTTGTGGCTCGATCTTCTGGTTTAGAGATTGCAAGTTTGGATCTTAGGATCCGTAGTTCGGGTGAATTTCTTCGTTATAATTCGCCCCAAGTTCATGTGATGACATACGGAGTCATCACAATTCAAAAAATGCATCTTGTGGGATCCCCTCTAATTTACTTTGGGGCAAGTTTTGACCTCCACGCATTTTTAGTTTCATTCTCATGAGACTAAACTTTGAAAACCCTCGCAGAATAGTCAGAAGTCACCAAAGAACGTAACTTCTTTGTTACTTCAATCAATAGAATCCCAGGAAGCTATTTCCGTCCAAGGACCTTGGGACTTATTGTCTAGCAGACATTGGCGGCTACTAAATGAGATGCGGCAATCTATTTCTGAAGGTTGTCTCGGTTTCATCTCTCAACATGTTCCTTCTCATATCGGGTCTTCTTCAAGACATTCAAAACCCAACCTCACCTATCATCGCTCGCGACAAATTTAAGTTGGACTAGACTTGTAATAGTTTGTTTTTGTTTCATAGAGTATGTAAGAGCAATTAAAGTTCCTTTTAGTTTTATTTGCTTTGTTTTATGTTTGGTTGTATTAGTATTAGGTTCTACTTTATTTTTTTAATTAATGCAAGCTTTTATCATTATAAAAGAAAACCCAATAGTTTAAATGAAATAGAAGCTAAAAGACCCCACGAAATTATACCATACACACTTTTTGTTTCTGTAAACCGTGGGGACATAAACAAAATTCATGACTAACATCTCAAGTCATGACACATGATAATCTAGTCAGTTCTTTATCAAAAAATTACCATCCTAATTGAGATGAATGCTAAAAGATGAGCATGGCCGAATTTGTTTCCTTTAAACTTTGCTTTTGACGACCACTTATTTGCTGATCTTGCTTTCAATTTTATCTCTTGATTCACTGAATGAGTAATTAAGTATCTTAGATAAGTTTAGAATAGTCAAAGGTTTTTTGAATAGCACACACACTCTTTGTTAACTTTTCATTGCGATAATTGAGTTTTGCGTTTGTCGATGCGACGAATTAATTAACTAGTGAGTGTCCCGGCGATGCCACGAGTTATTACTTTTCGTAACTTTTTGTCAAGTGAGAAAAAATTGACGTAATGACATGATAAATAATCGCATGGTTTTTGAAATTAAACCCTTAAATGTTTGGGGATGAAAGCAATAACTTAACTTTCTACAAGGAATTGGAGTAAGAGTGTATGTCTATAATAGTCTTTTGTTGTTACCATAAAAAGGTTAAGTATCTAACTACTTGTGCAAATCTTTTAATGAGATATAATTATAAGACCTTATAATATTTTATTTTGAAATACTAAAAAATGGTGTTATGTTGGATTAATGGTTAAGGCTTTCACTTTTCATTTCAAAAGTCACGTGTTCGATACTCGTAACTACACAATATTATTTTTTAAATTGAGCGTTTGACCTAAAGCATTTGCATTATAGCGCTTAGATGAGAGTGCCACTGGCCAAAAATTTCTTAGACGCCTTTTAATATATTAATATGGATATCTTTAATTACTTTTTTAAGTTAAAATTATAAAAATTTAATATTTTAAAAATATATATATAGACAAATCTAATAAGATCCATGAACTATTGTAGACACATAAATGTGACGCCTACAACTATACTTTTTCTTACATAAAAATCACAATAAATAGTGAAATGGTGATAGGTAAATAATGTAAAAAAACCCAATTATTGTAATAGATAAAAAACCGAGGAAGTATTATTTAGAAACGGAAATAGTACTCCTCAGTCCCAATTTAGTTGCTACATTTCTTTTCCGTTTACGAGGTGCAACTTTAAACGCCAATATCTTGAGCTATATATATGAAAAAAATTATAAAAATTATATATTTTGAAAATACAAATTGGGACGAATCAAACAAGATCCGAACGTATATATATTTTTCTTTATGTATATAAACTAAAAAGGCAGTCAATGTCACTGATGTAAATAGTGTCGATGAATTCGAAATGTGCAGTAATACGAGACGGATGTAGTATATAATAGAGTTAAGAAGTGTACAAACTGGAGAGGGCGGGAACCCTTGGGAACGTTAGGGCCTTAAGCGGGGACCCTAAACTTTTGGGGAGTTGGGGGCCTGGGCTGGGGAGACTGGTCAACATCCGAACTTTACACTGTAAATTAAGCACATTTTTTTTTCTCTTACCAGAGTGCTCAGCTCTGAGATAGCTTATTTAAGAGGCAGCCTTAGGCCTTGGGAACCTACGGCTCAGTAATTTTCTGATCATATAAAATCATTTTATATGGGTTTTTATCTAAAGTTCATCTGCAGAAAAAGTTAATCGATCTTTACTTTGAAAGTAATTCTTCAGTTGATTAGTTTAAAAAGGATTTTGGATAAGATAATACTCCATCAGTTTCATTTTAATCTACACACTTTCTTTTTTGGTATGTTTCTTTTTAATCTACACACTGTTGTTTTTTCCATTTTAGGTAACATGTCACATCTACTTTCTCCTCTTTTTTCCATCCATGTCATCCACTTTTTACAAATATTTTAACCTCTTCTCTTACTTTCTCACATTTTTCGGTTTCTATAGCCACCTTTCGATTTATCTCTCATACTTTTGTACTTATTCATTTGGTTCTATCCCAAAGTGAAGTGAGTAAATTAAAATGAAACGGAGGAGTACTACTTGAGTAGATTAAAATTTTTTATATAATTTGTTGTTAAGGTATTAATATCACTTGTATATTTATATTATTTCGGGATTCATTGGCGAGTGAAGGAGAATAATAATTGGTAAGAAAAAAACTCACTCTCAAAGAGCCCATAGTGGGGATTTAATCCTATAACCGTGTAGTTATGAGACCAAATCTTTATTCTTGGGTCGAGTCTTGCTTGGTTCTAATTTGCATAATAATGCATAATTGAAGTTACTAATTGTCAAAATAGTGCATTGTATACCATCAAATTGTTGCACGAATTATAGAATGGAGAAAGTGTTTATTTTGTATGAAAACTCTTAATCTTTGATGATTAACTTGAGCTATTATGTTAGATTTTGTGTTCATTTAGAATTTAGGTTTGGCAAAACGGATCCGACCCTAATTTGAACGATACAACGTGAGACTCGAAAATGGCATTCCAAAAGTTGATCCGAGATCCAAAATGACCCGAGCCAACTCAAATCACACCGACGACTTGAAATTGACACGGCTCGAAATGATTGATCCGAATCAACTTCGAACTTTACCGATCAACTATGATTTCCTCACTATAAAGTGAGCCAAATTTTTAAATTTTGTTATTTTAATATCGTATTATTTACTTTAATAATATCTTTGATATGTTATTTGTAAGTATTGATTAAAAATGTTTTAATATTATTTTAAATTGTGCATTTAATTCAAATACCGACTTGACCGGGGCCCGGACACGAAACAAACTCACCCCCGAAGTGACTCGACATAACGACCGGTTTGCGCCATATGATCTAGATTGTGTTTGAAGTTTTAGACACCACGACTTTTAGAGAAATACGCCAATACACTTATTTTATATAATAAATTAATGGAGAACTTAAAAATTGATGACAACTTCGATATTAGTTTCGAGATATTACATTATAATTTTGTACCATTTCAACCGACTTAGAAAAATACTTTAAAACAAAATTCATTTATAATATATTCACGAACCTCTATATAAAGTTAACCGATCAATATATATGTTCATGAAAATAAGAGAGTTAATAAAATTTCTTGTACTTTGTTATTAGTAGTTTTATTTTGTAGAATACAATCAAGATTTAGGCTTTGTACGAAATGCTAAAAAATGGAAAATAAATAAGTTTACGTAGACTGAGGGACTTCGGTTAATTTCCTCCATTTAGCGAGAAAATATGACTTTCTAGAAAATGCAAATACATTTTATTGTCAAGTGTCAACCAATCGGTTACACATTTTTTTCACTTCCTAAAACATCTCTTTTCCATATTTTTAGATGTTAACCAAACAAAAATCAATTGCATAGCAACGCCACAATAGGTATTTCTAATTGTCTATCGCTAATTGATAATATACCGAGGTAAATATATCCATCTCCATTAATGAAGTACAACATTGTTGGACAACCCGGTGGGTCATCTATTTGATGAGTTGGATTTTACTAACGCACCGTTGGGTAGACGATCGTAAACGATTGTTATTTTAATGAATTAATGGGAAATTTTGTGAAGAAAATCTTAGCCAATATCGATGGTATTGAGTGGATATGAAAAATCATAAAAAATTGGAATCATGTTCCAATTATTGGTTTTTTGCGTGGAACTTTCTTTACAAAATTACATATAAGTTCATTATCATTACTACAATTTAATACTGGTTACTAATGAAGCTCATTTTACGTACCAGTGGACAGCTTAGGTGAGGTTAAGTATATACTTCGTTGTGCTAATACTAGATTATTAGGAATAAGAACTAAACATTCCTCAGTAGAATAAATAAAATATTTACTGCTACTAGTAGCAGTAAATAATCATACCTTCATACCCATCTTTTGCATTTTTGACCGAAAAATGAGACAGCTAAGCATGGTCAATTGGAATATAGTAGTAGAACTGAGATAAGTATAAAATATAGTAACACAAAAGGAGCCACTGCAATTCGAGATCCCAATGCAATGCAATGAAGAAAATACATTTTATGTAAAAACATATATGAGACGAATAACTAGATAAAAACACAAGGTATATCTCAGAATTTTCTACAGCCCCCATAGGCTCCCCACTTACTAGTCTGCAAAGTTACACATGATTTATCAGTCCAAAAATTCTGAGCATTTTTGAGTCAAACTAACAATTACAGTATATGGGAATATTTATAGGACGATTATAAGATAATGTAATTATATTAAAATGATGAAAGAACATATATGCGTATATTGACATGTATTAGAGTATATGTAAATATTATTGTGTATGTTAATACAACACTGCCAAGAAACTAATTTCCAAACAAGGCCTTATTCCATATCCACTATAATTTCGCATTTCATAAAAAAATGTAGTAGATTATCTCATGGTAACCGTACACAGGTTCATTTATGTCATCATGTTCGACATATACATAATACATTGACCATTTAGGTTCACCAATCTATGCAAATTTAACCACAATCAAAGAAATAGATCGATCAGCACAGCTGCTATAATCTGAGTCTTACGACCAGTTTTATGACTAACTAAAATTGGTAATGTACAGGTACAATCCAAGACCTGGAACCGATCCAAATCGGTCAAAGTGGCTCGATAGTTTTATTCCATCACCTTGAAAAAATTGGCGTGAAAAAGCTATACATAGGAAACATTAATAGAGGGAGTGTGAAAATCAGTCTTATTCTCCTGAAGTGAATATTCACATCAGAAATTGTTTCCTCTCCAATAAGTTAGTAATTTAGTATCTCGTGAGATGTGGAAGCTCTGTACGCATATATATGAACTGAATTGATCATATGAAATCAGGTTGGCCGGTTGAGGTCAAGCAACGGTGCCACATACGACTGTTAGGATCCAGCAGCCGTGGGTACTTTATAACTTCAGGAATTGGAAAGTAGGCATAATGAGTGTTGCATAGACCCACTGTGATTCCACTGAAACCAGCAAATGCTCCATGAACCTGCCAACATAATTGTCCTTTTATGTCAAATATAGTACTAAATTGCTAAGATATTAAGCACCAGTAATGACAGGATAACAAATCACAAGGTTTCATATTCAACCCCCACTCCACCCCCTCCAACTAAAACAAAAGGCAAGGGGAAAAAAGGACCAAAATAAAGAGGACACAAAGACTTACAGCATTTTGCCCCAAAAGCGGTGCAAAGGATTCCATCTGAGGCATTTGCACGGATTGCTCGAATCATGTATGTAGGATCTATGTATTTGACATCAGCTGATGTTCCAAGCTCCTTAAAATATTTCTTTATCTGTGGTGTAACAGAGTGCAATGCAGCTGTCAACGAAAGCTTTCCACCAAAAGAATAGGCTATTTTGGAAAATATTATAGCCTATAATGGCAAGAGGATCAACATAAAATTAACCACATGAGCCAGGCAATCTCCTTCTGTTCTCTAATATCTTGGAAGCCAAAATAGTCTGCAAGGAACTGATGCAAAGGGGGAGGGGAAATTCAGGTATGTTAGTTAAGGGTAACTTAGAGGAATAAGTTAGGGAGTTCATAAGTGTGTTTTTCACACACTTAATCAACACTTTTAGGTCCCTTTTTTCCTTTTATTTCCTCCTTTTATCCTTTATTCTACCCTCTTGTTTTGCTAAATTTCTTCTTCTAGGATCATTCTTGTAAACATGTAGTTTTTGCAACCCATTTTAAAAAAATTTTCGTGCTTGAACTTCTTACTTGCTCTCACTTGTCCATTGTGTAGGTAACATAGCCTTTAGAGGCCTATTTGTTCCACCAAATCATCGGAAATAGAGTAGGAAACAAATAGAGCAAAGTGCACATCCAAATCAATAAGGGGCACTTCAAATGGACATATCTCCCAAAACACTAATACAATGAAGGTCATTCAAGCTGGAGGTGAAAGCTCGTCTTAATAGCTTTCCAACGACTGGTCATAAGTTTGATTTGGATCTAGAACAAGGGAGATATGCGCATTTCAAATTGAGCTGTAAGGCAGATGTGCGGTGGCGCGAATCTGTTTGAACAATGCGCCAATATCTATGTTTTCGAGAAATATCCAATTTCCGGTTAGCTTGGTGCTCCCGCACCGGACTGAATGGTGCACCTGCACCAATTTTTGTAGTGTGCCCGCACATTATGGTTCTGACGAGATTTAGAGGCTTGTGCGCTACTTTTACTTTACCTGATATAAATATCTGAAAAGGGTCTTTCGAAAGGAGGAGACTTTTTTTACACATTTTAGAATTTCAATTTTTAGATCTAAGATTTTAGTAGAGAAAGAACACTAGATTTAGCTCTACCATGGTACTTTGTCATCAAATCTTGATTGTTCTTCCAATTTTGAGGTACATTTAATCCATATTTTGCTCTTTTTAGCTTTAAATTCTTTGGCTTTTGTTGTTTATTTCCACGTTTACTCATCTTACTTTATGTTATACCAGTGTTGCCTAATTCCCTAAATGCCCCGCGAATTGCGAATTGAGAAAAGCGATTTTGGGCGAATTGACGAATTCAAAAGGCGAATAAGATAGCGAATTAGGTAACACTGGTTAATACTAGTAATTGTTAGATTTACTTAATTTTCTTGATTATCCTTAGTAAATATTTCTATTAATCATGTTTAAGATCCATGATTAGTAAGTGATTTCCTTATCTAGGGTATGGGTGAAAATATGATATCAAGGGTTTTTGGTTAATGAAGTGATTAAGGGAAAGTTATTGATGGTTGTGTGTTATACATGGTGTTTTGAGATTATATTTTGATCACTTTTGTCCCTTGGCATGTTGGTCTGTAGTCATTAAACTATGATTTTAGGCTCAATGCTCATTCCCATACATTGACTTAATTCCTAAATCAAGAGATTGGGTAATAATTACAAGAATTTCTATTTGGGAAACTCTTCAGACTTGATTGCTCATTTAAGTGACTAACTAAAGACCAATCGAAGAAGGATTTTAGTTGATTGGAAGTTGAGACTTAAGGACCACTCAAAAGAAGCCTTCAGGAAATTAGAGAAGGGTAAATCCTTGCATGAACTTCGATTCCATTTTTCATCACCTTATTAATTGATTGCCATAATAATTTCAACAGAGACAAATGCAATTGCATAAGCTGAAAGTGTTACTAGGTTGTCACAACCAAGATTCTCTAGAAACGCTTCACAAAATTGTACCTCAGAAACATTAAAATACATCACTCTACAAGACTTCCCCAACAAACCCAAGCTATATGTGGATAATTTCAAATTCCATAGAAGCTTAAACAGCCTTCATCCGCAACCACTAGTTGTAAGTGTTTGCAACAAGGCTTTAAACCAGAAATCATACTTGTGGAAAGAAAGCACTTGAAAGGAGAAGACATTCACACAAACACTAACCTCTTGTTGTATATGCACACCAATATCTCCAAGGACAGCATTACCGGATGCATCAGTGGCATTAGTTTTTTGAAGAAGATTCTGCATTTCACAAGAGAACAGCAATAAGATGTACTAAACTCTAGGTTTCAGACAATGGTGACTTTGTATCATTGATTCATCACTGAATAACCAGTTTCATAGCAAACAAAGATAACATCGAGTAACAAAATTCAGTAACATGTAAGCATAACACAACGGATGAATCAAATTGCAATCAGTTAATGTGCTAATGTATGCAAAAGTTACTTATAAGATCTTGCAGATACAGTCAGCACCCAGCAGGAAGCCATGAACCAGCAGTTTGTGAACAGCGAATTCATAGAATCTCTTTCATTATATTATTCTCAGCTACATTATGCCTTTCATTCTCAATTTCGCTATTGCTACAGTTTTTTTTTTGTATTGTAGTACTAGGTGCCAATGTTCTCAAATTGGTTCAACATAGCTTAACATCAGCTTCTAAGTCCAAAGCTGAGATCACATTAAGTGATAAAGTGAAAGGAAAATATCATCAGGTGCGTGCTCCAAAAATTGCAGGTTTGATCCTGCTCACACCTAGGATTGCTAAACTTGATCCACGGAGGATTGCAGATCAAATTTATCCGCGGAAACAAATCAGTAACATGTAGAGAAATAAATAAAAACTAGTTCATTCTCCAGTACTTCACAGCTAATCAGGTGCAAAACGATACACCAATCAACTAAAAGAGTATGGTCCTTTACAAATCTATTTGGAAAGCAAGATGGCACTTCAATTTAACCATGGGGTCGGAGCACTTCCCATAAAGTTTGGGAAATAGAAAACTAGCTGCAAACATAAAATCCAGCAATTAGTAAGAAAGCTACATATAGCATACCTGCGCTGCCCCTCAGCTACACAGATGACAGCTGATCCCTTTGTTTCCAGTAGGTACTCAAGATGCCTCAAAATGCCATGAGGGCCATGTATATGAAATGGTACCTTCGGTAAGAAAACAAAAAAAAATCTTCAGTAAAAGGTCATGTAACAGCAAGGAAGTTTATAATGCTTCATTTGTAGTTCCACAATTATACCTCTGGTATCAAGCATATATCAACTTGACCACTAGCAAGTGAAGCATGCATTGCTATAAAGCCACTGCTTCGACCCATCAATTTTACAACACCAACACCACGGTAAGCACTATGCGCCTGTTATGTAGAGCAATTATGTGTACAATCAATAAGTATACATAGTAC
The DNA here is from genome assembly GCA_947646795.1 of Beta lomatogona. Taxonomy (NCBI): domain Eukaryota; kingdom Viridiplantae; phylum Streptophyta; class Magnoliopsida; order Caryophyllales; family Amaranthaceae; genus Beta; species Beta lomatogona. Next base: position 32,793 of record CANSNZ010001395.1, on the reverse strand, counting down.
ATGAATTTCAAAAATAGATATATATCTAACTTTTATCACACAGGAGCAACTTCAGACAATGATAAACCAACAAGCTGATCAGATATGTGGTCCGACCTCAATGTAGGCAGAATTAATGGCTCTTTGTGCTTCCTCAACAGCCGTATCAAAACCAAATGTCTTGTCCATAAGCAAAATATCGTTATCTATAGTCTTCGAACACCAACAACAGCCACCTTCATCCGTCTCTTTCGACACTATCAAAAGAAGCAAAAGCAAAGGGTGAATTCCTTCCAAGACATGATAGACCCACACAGGCCTACAGACAAGTTAGTTGATAGGTTTTTTAAAAGTCATTAAATATACCGGAGTTATAAACACAAATAGCGTACTTGAGTAAGCACTATTTTGATTACAGCTGCAAAGGAATATGCATATAGATTAGAGAGGAAAATGGAAGTTCACATTATCCCCACACAGCACAAATTGCTATCATGTTCCATCGTATTGGATTGCATGGTTAGTTTTACATGAAGGAGCATTTCTTAACAAGCATCTCATCTTAAAACTTTTATGCATGTTATTACTTTTTTAAATCAGTTAAAATATATATTACCTTTTATAACACTTTTACTGGTTAAATGATCATTATTTGGTCAATCAAGGGAAAACTATGATGGCCAGTTGGCTACTACCCTCAATTGCCAATTTAGAGTGTGGGGATCAAGGGTAAAAGTAGGTCATTTTGTAGCTTAAGAAAATAATTTATTAAAACAGTTCTTCAAAAAAATTAGTAGTAACTTGCAAAAAGTAGATTATAATTAGTAGTTGGAAATCTGTTCCTAAAACTAATGGAGAAAAAAAAAAAAAAAAAGAAGGAAAAAAGAGAAAGTAAATGATTAGAGGCACACAGGTATAACAGCTTGAACCAAAGTGAGCAGTTAAATTTTATAAAGAAAGCACTGGGTACAATAGAAGTATCTTATACCTCATTATGAATTGCTACAGCACCAGCATGTGTTCCATTTCCACCCAAAACAAAAAGCATATTGGTTCCTCTTTCCTGCAATCAATCAGAAATCACAGGCAACAAATATCAAATGTCTTCATATCACCTGACTATTGTTGCCAATAGAGTGAGATACATGTGAAGCAACAAAAACAAACTTAACACACCTCCATACTATCCACAATTTCTCTTACAGTTGGCCCTCCACGTGAAACTCCTAATAAACTGCCCCCCAGAGAGGTGAATGTTCTGGACAACTTTCCGTGTAAGCTGGACATTACAGAGGCATGCACCATAACATTAAGATGCTTAAACAAAGGATAAATTCATTTAAATGAATAAAGAACCAATGATTAAGTCTGTCAAAATGGATTACAGAGGCAGAACAAGAAGACTTACTGGCATCTCTTTCAGGCCCTTGTCCGTAAATCCACGGTAACCAAAAGGGATGCCTACAATGTTTTTTACACCATATATATCAAGTGTGATTACAATCTGCACCAAACAGGAAAAAAGTAGGAATATGAAAACTTGTATAAATGAGAAGTTCTAATTACATTTACAAACTCAACTGCGCCATTATGTTGTTCCTTCCATTAAACAAAAAAAGTAGTGCACATTAAAAGATCTCTTTCCATTCTAAAAAAAGTAATTTAATATTTTAATTATATAACCACGGAATTTGAGAGATTCAACTTTAAGTTCAAAATTAGCTATTCAGAAAGAAAAAGAACAAAAAAAATTCAGGCTTTTAGATTTTGCAACAAATGCTTTTCCCCTAACCCTTCCCTCTCCTCTTGTGACTTGTCTCTCTTTGCTATCACTCAAAATGAGTATTTTTCACTCTTTCAAGGGAATACTTGTATTGGGGGGGGGTAATGTATCTAAGGGAGTAATAGGAGAAAAGATGAAGAAAATAAAGGTGGAAGGTGGTGGTGGTAGATGGGAATAACTAATAAGCAGTGATTGTGCATGGAAGGAGGGAGTGGGAATAACGAATAAGTAGTGATTAGCAACAGTTACAAGAAAACACAGTCTTACAAAATCGAAGCCCAAAGCCTCAAATGATCTAAAATGGACTTCAGGTTGTACATCCTGCCAAATACCCAAGGCATCAAACATATATAGACACACAGAGCCTAAAACCTAATTATTTACTACAGTCTCCAGGCAAAAATTCTCCACTACACTTAAAGCAAACTACAGGTAACTTGCCAGATCACAGAACTTATGGGCAAACAAGAGATATGAGGGAAGATATAACCAGAGTAAGACGGAATTGAAGCTTGATGATTCAAGCAGTTCCCAATCAAAAGAAAGGGACCAAATCACCTGTCTGATGACATCATTAAGACCAGGACAGAGACCTCCACAAGTAACAATTGCTGCATTAACTTCTTCTGGTCTGAAGTATATTTCTTCTCGTGGCCCCGCACGATGGACCCTAATGCATGTTATATGTCAGAGAACAAACAGCATATTGATCACTAAGCTGAAATCATTTACTGAGCTGCAGTCTAGGGATTCTTTAAAAGTGTGACCGGGGATAGTATCCTTTAGTCACTGCAATATACTAAGTTGGACGAACAAGTAAACAAGCAAGCATACCATTGCTCCACCCAGGTACAATCTGGATCAATGCACTCCGCACCAGCTGATGTTGGGGAGGAATAGTGTATGACCTGAAAATTAGAACTAAACTGTTCATGTCTAGTAAATTGATCAGAACAACGATATAGAAACTTAAGCATACAAAGCAAAGGCGAGCTCTTTCTTTTTCCTCCTAAACAAACTAGCAAGCATAATGCGAAACTGCCATTTACTTTTAAAGTTTAGCATGAAACCAAGATAAGGATGAAATTTGTTTGGGTCAACCAAAAATGGCCATGCACCTTTAAGAGAACTCTGTCATTGTTGTTAATGTACCCATGCCATTTCTCATCCGATGGATAACCACCTGCAAAGTCTTCAATCACCGGAGACCTAGAAAAAGAGAATTAAGAAAAGGAACTGGAATGAACTCAGACCTGCAATTCAGGGAACAGAGAAGAATAGAAGAAAGAAGTACAGGAAGAGAGAAACATCGATAGATACATTGTATCTCAAGCCAGAATTACATCAGAAATACTTAATGATCTCTTTCTCATAATAAATGGCTTTGATTTCCACACCCATACCCTCATCCATTTCCCATTTTGGTGTTTTACATAAACACAAGTTTATTAGGCTTGATTAAAGCACTTACAGGAATTTAATCAAGTCAAAACTCTATCAAAGACAAAATGCTGAATTTGTAAAACAATGTTATAAATTAAAATTTAGAGGTAGGGGGTAGAGGTAGAGTTTTTAGAAAAGCTAGAAAATACAGCTTTTAGAGTAAATGTAGAGTTTAGGGTAGAAAATAGCTTCTTCTTTGTCCATTTGTTTACTGATCCTTTAAGTATTACAGAACATTATTTTATAGATAGCTACTTTGACGAAACAAAATTGTGACTATAAACAGCTACTCTTGCCAAATGGTGCCATATAATTAACTCGTCATTTTCACTGCGCTTATCCTATCACAAATTCCAACCAAGTCATACTCGTATCTCATTCCAATTTGCCACTTATAATACGTAATATCTAATCCTAACAAACATTTTGATGATAACAAATGAACAGCTAGCTCCTAACTTCTAAGGGAAAATACGCAACGTGGAGGCACTCTCCACACATTGTTATCTCTCAAGTAGGTTCAAATTAACATAAGAGATATCTCTTCCAATGATTAAAAACTCTATATTTTAACATGTAGTAACTCTCACATACTAGAAAAAAATCCTAACTACACGGGTTCTTGATTAATCCAAAAAACCACGATGCCTTTCGCGAGGCTTTCTCCTTGGTTAGGTTTGATCATAATGTAATAACCTGAGCGCTGTCCAATCTCGAACAATTTTGTATTAATCTCACATATATCAGGGGTATTTTGGTAAATTTTAGTGTTTGGAAATACAACATTTATATAAACTAATAATACAACAAAATAATTTTAGGTAAGGATAATTCCCTTGAAAGAATGAGGGAAATTAGGGATCCTTCTTGCAAGGGATGAGAATCGAACCCCTATTATGGGTGGAAGGAAGCCTCACAACCACTAAGTCAACTCGATCCCCAGAAATAAACATGTAACATTGGTACTTACATATACAACATGTTTTGTCCAAAAATACAACTCCAGTGTTTCAAAATACAACATTTATAAACTACTACATAACACAATATTTGTAAACCAATATACAACATGCCACTGATATGTGCATCTGTAATATACCAATTCAAAGTTCGGCATTTCTCTAATAACCTTACTAAATTAAATTTAGTAATAAACTTGATTCGAAATTTGGCATTTCTCTAATAACCTTACAACATGCCACTGATATGTGCGTTCTCAGGCTATGTTCTTTTGGACTATGTTCTTTTAGACTAAACTCAACTGAACTTAATTTGTCTAAACTCAACTAAATTGAATTTTGAACTCAATTGAATCGAGTTGAATTAAAACTGTGAGAAGAAACTAACTGAACTGAATTTTTCTAAATTGAATTGAATTGAATTTGTCTGAACTAAATTGAATTTGCATTAATTCAGTCCTAAAGAACAGCCTTAGTCCAATGCAATCTAAATATATAAAAATCACCAAAGAATGAATTACTAAAATCAACAAATAAGACCTAAACCTCAAAAGCATTCACAGTTAACTTGTTCAGTTCACTCCAACTACACAACTAACAACAATTTAGAAAACAAAAAGTAATCAAACAAACAGTAAAACAATGAAAATAGCAAACAAGTACCGCATTTTGAGGCAGAAAGTAGAAGGACGAGGCTTAAGATCCTTGAAAGTATCAGTAAGATGAGGTAGGTCAAATCGTCGCTCAAATTCTTGCTGATACTTCGTCTTCCATTCTGGATCGCTTAAATCGATCTCTTCCTTTGCAGAATTCCTACTCTCCGCTGACACTGACACTGACACTGACACTCTTCTTCCCACACGTGTCGTCTTCACAGGCAAGCTCCGGCGAAAACCTCCGGCGAAGAAATCGGTGTTTTTCGCGGCCGCCGGTGGCGCGAATTTCGAGGTGATCGACGTTGAAAGCGCATCCATTGGAGTTCAAAACTTGGAAGATCGCGCTTTTTCTCTCTCTACGAATGAGTATGTGTGTCACTGTGTTTGACGCGCTAAGAGAGAGAGAGAGAGAGAGGAATAATGTAAATTGTAAAATGGTTGGTGGAATTGGTGTGCACGGAGTCGTCATGAAGAAAGAAGATGCTCTCAGCTCTACAAGTGTTTGTTTGACTATTGCTGTTTCTACTTTCTACAAATGTATGCTTTCCAGAATTTTGCATCTGGTTGGTTTCTCATGCTGGTATAGTATTATGACTTATGAGTATAAGTTTTGAATTATTTAGGAATAATCTCAAATTTTGGGAACACCTCCTAAAATAACTTGAAGTGTTGTATAGTTGACCCTAAAGATAAAGGAAAAAGTAATTTAATGAAGCCCCAACTATGGTAGCATGATAAAAATAATCACAACTTTCATTTTTTATTATTTAGTCCAACTTTTGAGGGTCCTTTATAATACAAATTCCAAAGCTGTAAACTTTGCTAAATAAATTTTTTTTTCCAGTCTTCTTCCTCCTCTTTCCTCCCTCCTTCCTTCACCGCTCCCTCATCCTCCTCTCCTCTCGCCACCCAACCCCCCCTATTCCACCACACTACTCCCCCCTACCCACCTCCCCTAATTGTCACCACCCCCCACCACCCTCTGCCCCGTCCTCAAAACTCCTTTACCTCCCCACCACCATCTCCCCCGTCCCCAAAACCCAGTCCCCTCCCCGCCACCGATACCCCTGCCCCCAAAAAGCACTCCCCGCCCCAGCCACCCACTCCCCCACCCTTTGATGCCGATACCGATACCTTTGATGGCTAATGTCATGGACTTGTGTCCCGCTACCACCTCCCCCCACCCCCCGAAACACCTCCACCACCCTCGAAATCACCATCGACACATCTGCCTCACCCCTAAAAAACCTCCACCAGCTTCAAACCAACCCGAAATTCTAGAAGAGAAGGCGAGAGCGAATGGGGAGGATGCGGGGACCCGGGATTAGGGATTGGAGGGGTGAGCGCGGTAGTAGGGGTTTCTAGGGCTGTGAGGCGGGGGTTGGGAAGAAGGTTGTGCGGGGGGGGGGGTGAGGTGGGGGCGTGGGGCAGGGATAGGGGCAACGAGTGGGCTAGGGAGGGTGTAGGCTTGGGGTGGACTAGGTTGGTGGTGGGGTTGGGCAGGGATGGGGGCTGCAGGTGGCGGCAATGGTGGCTGGATGGTGGTGGGGTGGCGGGAAAGGAGAGGAAGGAGGAAGAGGGAGAAGAGAGAGAGACCGAAAGAGGATGTAGAAGAAAGAGGTGAAAATAAAAATAAAAGGAAAAATAAGGGTTAATTCGATTTTTAACCTGTTTAGCAAGTCACCGGTCTAATAGGACCACCAATGTAAGGGGTCAAAGTGGGGCGAAGAATAAAAAACGATAGTTGGGACTGTTTTTGTCAGGACGCCCAAAGTTGGGACTGATTAAATCAATTTTTCCAAAGATAAAAGATTGGTAGAAGGTGCATTATGGTTTATGGACATCAGAAGTATATATTTTTAGAAAGGTATTTAGGCAAATTGATGGAAATTCACTTCAAACAAATTTGAGTTCAGTTTAGTTCAGATACATTTCTTTCAGGATTCCTCTTGCAAAATTTAGTTTTGTTTTGTTCAACTCAGTTCAGTTCTATTTAGTTCAGCTTAGTCCAAAAGAACATGGCCTTATTATAGCTACCAATGATAAATTTAGGTGTAATTGCAGTTTGAATAGTCAATTTTTACAAAGTGAATAAATACGAGTAACAAGTAAATAACTTTTGCCTTTTTGTTTTTTCTTTAAAATATTGGCATATTAGGCGAATGATAAGAAAGGTTTTCGCATGCAAAAGGCTGCCTCATGGGGAAAATTCCTACGGAAAAAAGACACATCTTAATAGATTTCAAGAAGGGATTTTCCAATTTTTCATGTTTTTAGAAATTCCTAATCAAATAACTTGTATATGAAATCATCACACCCTATATTTCTAAAAAGAGCACCGTCAATAAAGTTGGCTCACAACGAGAACGCCAATACAACTAGTAAAAAAAAAAACTAGATTGACATTTGACACTACAAAGATTTAAGCCATTATTCATCTTTAGTTGTGTATTAATCAAAATGAATCTAACAAGATTTTGTATGATAATGTTTCTATATATTATACACATACATTCAATTTGTTTTAAAGTATGAACAAAAACAGTCAAATGTTACATGTATTAAGAGGCTGAAATATATACTTCATCCTTTTCAAAATAGTTGAAACATTATGACTTTTACACTATTCACTCACTGTTTTGTAAATTCAACTGCAGGAGAAATATAAGTAACGTAAGATATTATTAGATTCATCTCAATATATAGTGTCAAAATATCGATATTTAAAAATTTGTACTTAGGAATTCAATGAAATTAACAATTAAAGTTATGCATTAACAAGATATTCGAAGAAAACGTTTCAAAGTAATATAAAACCGAGAAAAGATAACTTTAAAAATAAAAGGCGCATTTTTAAAAGCTATAGACGACTATTGTCAATTTGTCATCCCAATCCATAGGCCATAGCAAAACATCTATCTGGCTGGCCCTCTCAAATTCAATGTGCATGTTCATATATACTTGGGCCGTTCAAAGCGAAAAAGCTTCAAGGAGAGACGCAAATAGACATGAAAACGAAGTATGTCAAAAAAACATACCAAGTAAGTGTTGCCAACGATGACCGGCAGTAGGACGAACCCGTGTTCGAATCCCCCCAACACCCGGAAGAGAATAACCTAAATCTAACTACCCCGAACTGGCCTCGATCCGGAAATGTAGCCAAGGGTGAACCAGTGCAAACACACAAAAAAAAAAAAAAAAAAAAAAAAAAACCATAACCCATGTGCTGATGTGCAAGTATTCATGTAAATGTGATGCAAGAAATACTTATGTTATGCTTCAAAGGCTGGCCAAACCCATATTATATTTCCTTCTAAGTTAAGTACTCAATTTCTTTCCTCAAATATCAGGCAGTCTGTTTCTTAGTGTTATGCACACTTAAGTAGTTAAGTCTTAACACCATTTTAGAAGTATAGATTTTCTTTCCCAGCTACAATTGCAGTTACAGATATTTGGCGCTTAAATTTGAATAAATCAACTGTAATTTGTCTTATTCTTTAACACACCAATATTTAGGACTTATTTATTCCTTATTTTCTTGCTCCTTAGATTATTTGTAGTCACATCAATCCTTTTTTTCATTGGTGTATTTAAGTTGGGGACCAACTAACAGAAAGTTAAGCAGCTAGAGTCAACAGTTTTCATCAAAATTGCATATATACAAATTATAAACAATAATCATACACTTGAATAAATGGTGTCTACAAGCTGCTCATGTTGATCCTGATTCAATAGGTTTCTCATTCTCTCTGGCTCTTTTTTAATCCCTCCTCTCTTCTTCTTTTATCTTATTTTCAATGATATGAATGATTTTTTTTAAGTGTAGTAGTTCTGTTCATTTCATTATTGTAATGTCTTTCTTAAATTTGGGACTTCAAGGTGATCGATATGATATCTTTCTACCCTATCCTAAATATCTATATAAAAATATATTAAAAGCGCGTTCCAAAACAAAGCGAATCGCGCCACTACGCCTCCCTAGAGCTTAGTTCTACGTAATCCATACACAATAATATGGGCGGTTTATGGCCCGTGAGAGGAGGCAGTCGCATAGGGCCCGCTATTAAAGGGGCCCCGAGTTCTTGTACTTAACGTTGTACTACAAACATATTAGTAGAAAACTAATGTGGAGCAGTTGGTGAGATCATGGGCCCTTTAAACTTGAGGTGCAATGTTCGAATCCTAATGCGATGGTTTTAGTATATTTTAATCTTTGACAACTCGACACAATCACACAACTAATCTATGACTTTTTTATCTCCTTCAATGGCACTTTACAAGACATTTAATGCATTGTATCCTACTCTCCTTCATGAATTGAATTCTACAACTATTTATTTCGGCATTTCCCTAAGCTCTCTAGATTCATCTTCCCTTCTTCCAAATTCCAAAACTCATATTGTTTACTTCTTTAGTTCTATTTCCCAAAAATTCAGTTTTTTTGGGACACACAAGAAATTTCTATATTTATTTACATTGAAAATGTGATTGATGATATTGTTTCAAAACAAACAAGGGAGCAACCCTTTTAAAGTAATTTCATCTTTTTTTTTTCTTTTTTAGGTTTATTGTGTAATTTACAATTTTTTAATGTAATTTATCGGGGTTTTTGGTTAAAAAGTTTGTGTATTCTTTCAAAATATGACTCAAGGGCCCAAGTTTAAGAATTTGAGTAGGACCCTAATAATGGTTGCCCTACCCTGTACACTACAATATGAAAGCACATTTCTTAGTGTTTTTCACATGATTTGCTTATCCGTCTATATAGTGTTATCACTATTGGGCATGCCCACCAAGTAAGTGTTTAGCTGAAATGATGGGGACTACGCTTGGTAGACGGGCCGTGTTCGAATCCCCCGCAACACCCTGGGAGAGGAATGAAACCTAACCACCCCGCACTTGGCCTCGATCCGGATGTAGCCCATGAACCGGGTGCAAACACCAAAAAAAAACTATTAGGCATGCCCCCATCGATTTGTAACTATTTGATACGTGAATTCTTTTTATGGGCATTGTACCATTCAATCCTGAATTATGTACCCCTACTTAGTGCAAGTTCCATGTATATATCTGATCAAATGGAAGTACTTCACAGTCAAACCACCATGGACCTTTTGTTTAGTTTCAAAGGTCTCATAAGATGCATTTAAAACGTGAATCAATATGTTGATGATAACATATCCTTATTTGTGAAAACATAATTGTGAAACGGATTTTTTAGTTGGCTTACAAGTTAGTTAATCAATTGCAATGAAACGAAACTAATTAGAACAAATTTTGGTTGTGTAGATATCGATAATAATCGATTGATATTACTAAACATCTTTATAAAAACTTAATCCCACCACCTGACTCAAACTGACCCAATATAAGCCACATATACTGCTTAATTAACACGTACAATAAGTTTGACTAAGTCACATACATAACGTTAGATGATTTAATTATGTGTGTCAATTGTTAAATTAGATGTTATGAGCAAATATAATGGTTAATTACATTACACAAGTGTAAAAATTAACTCCTTTCTATAACTGATGAAGCTTAAGAAAGTAAAGAAGCCAGGAGACACAAAGAAAACATGCAAAACTACAAAGGCAACACCCTTATATCTGAGGAAGAGCAAAGAATCAGGGGAGAGCTTGAGATGGACATTGAAGAAGATTTAGAAGGAGAAATCAAGGATGAATTATCTCGCCTCGCGCTTCGCCTTCATCGTCTATACCAACACCAACGAGATAAGCAGGCTTGTGGCCAGCCACAACAACAGAAACAGCAACAATTGAAGCCACAACAACTTAACAAGAGTAACAAAAACAAGGCAGTTTCTGAGGTCAACATTAGGATAAAAGTGGAGGGAGGGACCAAAATTGATATTAAAGAGATTAAAAAGAAGCCTGCTGAGAAGTATAATAACAACAAACTTCATGTTAGTAAGCATGATTCTACCAAGAATGTTACTGATCATAAGAAATTTGATTGGGCTAATAGTCTTAGATCTATTAGACCCCAAAAAACTTGTCACAATGTGGTCCGAAAGAAGATACAAATGGGAAAAGAACTTACAAAGAACCCAAAAGAGATGAATTTGCTAACAAAACGCAAGCTACGTACCGCATAGATAACTAGTAAAAATTCACCATATAATATGTACCGACTATCGTGTAATAACTAATTTATATTGTATTAGCAGATTTATATATGACATGTATATGCATTCCTCCGTTTCGTTTTAAATGCAACAAAAAGGTATTTTTTGTGAGATATAACATATTCTTTTGTTGCATTTTTTAAAACGAAACTAGGAAGATATATCATCTTGAGATTCAAAGCAACACCATTTTATCACAGTGTTGATGAGATTATATATATGTTCTTTTAATGTCCTATTTAAATGACAGTCCATTCTAATTTTGTCATCTCATCGAACTTATAGATACCTTCTATGAATTATGTGAGAGAGGTGCCAATATCATCTTATTTGGGACATTAGATGAAGCATCATCTGAGACAGAAATTTTCTATTGAATTTTGTTGGTATTTGATTTGAACTTTGTAAAGGGGGTTGAGGGGAATAACAATGAAGTATATTTACTTTCTACGATATTAGATCCTGGATTGTTATTTAAAGATCAAATAATAGATGGATGATACTACTCCCTCCGTTCTCTTTGTTTTCCTATTTGGGAATCTTGACACTATTCACAATCAAGGAGAATCTTCTAAATTATTTTCAACATATGATAAAAAATATAGTCATGTGGGGTCTTGTTTGATTCGTCTCAATGAGTAGATTATTAATATTTAATCAATATAATATTTACTAATACATAATGAAAGATATTTATGGTCAAAAGACGTGCATTGGCAAACGTGGAAGTCAAAATAGGAAGAACAAAAGAGAACGGAGGGAGTACTTGTGATTATATCTAAGCCTAAATATTTCTATGTAACTATTACGGTTTTTACATAGAAACTAGTTATTAGGCCCGGCTATGCCCCCGTAAGAAAAAGTTTCATTTATTAATATTGGACTTTGATATTATAACACTAAATACAACTTGGTCTAAGTAGTTAAAACTTTAGTACATGAACTTGAGGTCACTGGATCAAAACCTATACTATGCAATTTCTAATTTTTTATTGTACATGGATTACATTGAACTAAAAAATTCCTAGGGAGATCGCCACGTGGCACCGTTCCCCGGTTTACGCACGCCTTTTAATTTTTTATTTTATTTTTTTAAGGAAAAAAAGGAAATTAGGAGGCCCTCCTCACGAGGGAACTCCCAATGTGTCTTTTACAAGAATTTGATGTAGAATCGAATTGTTACACGGAATAATCCGAAAAAAATCATCCACTAAGTGACCGACATTAGCCACCCGACCTGGCTGCCCTATTTGCTTTGCGGTAGACATGTTGAATATGAACCGGGTGAAATTGTCGAAGGAGTATAATAGTATCCTTGATGATGAGATCTATCTCGCCAAGGTGTCGCCCACTCTTGTTTGAGAGCGTTGATAACTAAAAGACAATCCCCCTCAATGTAGAGATGTGTAACCCGATGTTGTAATGCCACTCGTACTCCATGATGTAAAGCCATAGCTTCCGCCACAAATGCTTGTGTGCTACCGAGATTGAAAGTAGTCGCTAGGGAGGAGCTCACCGGCGTTGTTGCGAAGGACTACACCTACGCCGCCTTGAAGAATTTCCGACGGACCCATCAAAATTAAGCTTGATGAAATGAGGAGGGGGTGGCTCCCAGGCCACCGAGAGAGAAGGTTGGGGGGGCGGGAGTGAGGTGGAGCTCCCGTTAGGGGAGAACCAAGTCGAAGGCTGGTGTCCAAATGGGTACGCGTGTTCCATTCATTATACCCAAAATACGCCCTATAAAAAGACCCTTAATGAGTTCCAAGAGTCGTTGTTAAAAACGATAGCATTGCGTTCTTTCCAAATGTGCCAAAGAAGAAACCCCAATTTACATACTAAGGACTTATTATTTTTTAGTTTAGTCAAAATGTGAAGAAGAGCTGGAATTTGCGGTGAAAAACCGGAGCCAAGAGCGGATTTTATTAAGATTCCATAAAGAGGAGGAGCTTGGGCAATGCAAGAATATATGGTCAATCGTTTCCGCAGATGAATGACATAGGGGGCATTGGTTGATAGGGATGATATGCCTAGAGTGCACGTTTCCCTCGGCGGAAGGTCATATGGCATAGCCGCCAAAGAAAAATAAGAATTTTAGGCGCGGATTAAGAGTCCAAATCCACTTAAAAGGCCAGGGGCGAACCGGAGGAGATCGTGGGGCCAACCACGTGGCAGATTTAACCGAGAAATCTCCATTGGAAGTGGGGCCCCATATAGGCATATCCAACATGTCGGAAGAAGGTAGAGGATACCTTTGATTTGGTTAACAATTGATAAGTGCGTTTCTAACGCACTTTATTACCTTCTTTTGGCTTGTTTTAGCTCCCTTTTCCTCCTTTTCTTCCTTCTTTCTCCTCACTTTTCCCTTCTATTTCATTCACGTGATCATACTTGGTCATAGTGACATTTTGCTAGATTTTCGATCTATTTCGATCGAATTTCTAGCACATATGCTTTCACCATGTTTGTTCGTGTTTCTATTGCGGTATTGCCCTTTTCGGGGTCGAGAAATGCGAGACATGGCATAAGGGATCGAGCTAGAGGCCGAAAGGTAGCCCGAGGTGCGCTTGGTATGCCCCGCACACGATGGTGCGCCCGCACAAGCCACCGGTGCGCCCGCACCATCGACCACCTCTGGAGCACAAAACGGAGACTACATTGGTGCGCCCGCACCTTAAATTGGGTGCGCCCGCACCTTAAATTGGGTGCGCCCGCACCTTCATCCGGTGCGCCCGCACCATTTGACGAAGAGAATTCCACCCCGAGACAGAAGACTCGAGTGCCCGCACCCGAAGTCGGTGCGCCCGCACTGGGGTCAGGTGCGCCCGCACTCACGATCCGGAAAGAAAACATTCGATCATTAAACCCTCTTTTCGAGAGGAGAAAAGGACTTACGCTTTATTCTAGTTTCTACACAATATTCTAGGGTTTTGTATTAGAGAGAAAACACTTTAGTTTGATTGAGATTTGAGAATTGTTGATCATAGTTTGTGATTTCCAATACATTCAAGGTACTTTTCATTCAATTCAATTCAAAGTTTTAGTTTTTATTTCATTCTCTTGGTGTTTGTTTATGTTCTCATATTATTTAAGATCTTCATTCTCTTAGTTTAATAATTGCGATTTCTATTAGTTTAATAATTTCTTAATCATGTTTAACCTTAGATTAGTCATAGATTCATTGTTTAATTGCTTTAACTCCATGATTAGTGAGTAGTTTCATATCTAGGGTTAGGGTGAAAGTATGAATTAGGGTTTTAAAAATGTTGTTGATGTGATTGTGATGTATGGAGAAGTTTATGCATTGATCTTGGTGTTTTGAGACCTTAGGATAGATATTGATCACATTTATACTTTGGTATTTTGATTTCAAATGTTCTTAAATCGGATTTTGAACTCTTTTATCATCCCCAAGAATCAACTTAATTTCTATACCAAGATATTGGGTGGAAATTAAGGGGATCCTTCATTAGGGGTTTTCCAAACTTATCGAATCTCTTAATCAATTAACTAAAGACCATTCGAGAGAGGACTTAGTTGATAGATTAGCGATTACTCTTGAGGACCATTCGAGAGAGGACTCGAAGTATTTTAGAGGAGAACTAAACCTTGCATAATCGTCTTTGTTGCTTCACAATCGCATTAACAATCATCATCCGTTCTTATTCATACTAGTAGCCTTAACTCTAGTGTCTTTATTTGATATTTAAACTCGTGATTTTTGCTTGTTCTAGGCGATAGATAGTCTTAATTGTTACCAAACATCTTTTAAACCCCCAAAATACCTTTCAATTAGGTAGTCTAGACTAGATAGACTCTAATCAATCCCAATTTCCCTGTGGATCGACCCTTGACTTGCCCTTACTATTCTCTTAGTAATTGCTTGTTAGGACTACAAATATTGTTTGGGAAGCGGTTTTTAGTGCCTTAACGACACACTAAAAACCTCTTATCAACAATGCTTTGGGGAAGCAACGTCAACAGCTTATTTATATTCCAAGTAGCATTGGGCAAGATGAAAGCATTTACTCTGAGGTTTGGATCACAAAGGCTTTCGGGAAGATTGATACTTTGAGCAAGAGGTTGGTTCGTTACCCAATTATCTAGCCAAAAAAGAATGTTAGTACCATTACCAACTTTCCAACGAATACCTTTCCTTAGAATTTCTCTTTGGGCTAAAATTTTTCGCCAAATGTAAGAATCTTTAGATTTTGGGGCATATTGAAAAAATGACTGTTTAGAAAGGTATTTAATCTTAATGAGTTTGACCCAGAAATTATCAGGTTCCGAGAGAATTTTCCAACCCAGCTTGGCAAGAAAAGCTTGGTTTAGGGGGTAGGCTCTACGAAGACCAAGTCCCCCGAGGGCTTTGGGCATACAAACTTTAGACCATACAATGAGAGGAGTCCCATTTTTATCTTTATGTTGCTTCCAGAAAAAATTTCTGTGGAGAGTGTCAATAGAATGACACAACATTTTAGGGATGAGGGAGGATGAGCATGAATAAGCCGGCAGGGCTTCAAGATTTGACTGGATAAGGGTATGTCTCCCAGCTTTAGATAAAAAGCCAGATTCCCATAATTTAATTCTATCCTGAGTTTTATTTAGGATATGCTGGTAGTCCCTTTTTGCCGGATAATGAGAACTGAAATGGGCTCCTAAATAGCGGCCTAAACAGGACTTTAGAGTCATGTTAATAAAGCTGGCCTATAGATATTGTAAGAAGTTATTTTAAAAAAAAAATGTGTACATGCAAGGTATCGAAATGTGACCTTTGAAATGAAATGTAAGAGCTTAACCATCAATATACTATGAATTTATTGTCTAATAATTCAAATAAAATATGATAAAGTCTTGTAATAATTATAGTTAACTAAAAAGACTTGAACAAGTATATACATCTCTAACACTTTTATTACGTAACTTACAAGAGAATATTGATGTCATATTCTCTTACCACAATTTTTCTTTACTTATCACGTTGTGACGTGAACATTTCAATTTCTTAATAGACAAAAAATACGAATAGTAGCAAAATAAATTATAAAATTTAAAAATAATAACATATTAGTTTATTGTAACTGACCTGAGGCATCGCCCGGGCAATAAAAACTAGTTATAAATATTAAATACTGCTGATTTTGAACTCCACTTACTTTGAATTTTTATCTCCAACGATAAATTACACACTTAATAGATAAAGTGTTTTCCTTTCAATTTATCAAACTGTACATGTTAAGTTACCTTTAATTCATTCTAGTTTCAAGTTTTAAGATGGTGGTGAATTGAAGAGGTTGTGAAATTAAATCAAAAGACAAGGGGGGATGACCAGTCCTTGTCGGGAAAAAAAGATTGCAGGTAAAGGTTATGACACTAACAATGTGGGCCGCAAAGTACTAAACTGGGTCCAGATTTTGGTCCTCTTGCACATTGACCTTTGTCAAACTAGAAAGGGGCCAAACACTACAAATGACCCAATTAAAGCCCAAAGGTATATGTTGATGGGCCCTAGTCCCATATACTATGCAATACTTTTAGTCTACAACAATTGACTATTACTTTATCCTTGGGTTCCCCCACGGTAACTAGTGTTAAGTATGGGTAGGGATGACAATGGAGCGAGGACAAGTTTGGCTCGACACGGCGTGAGAGGCATAGTGGTGGGCTTTGGCCAAGCAACGACATCACTTGCAAAAAGTTATCACGAGCCTAGTACAAGCATGACGACTACTCGACTAGCCTACGAGTCGTCCGTTTCATTTATAACCAAAAATGAAAATGAAGTCAAATTATTAAGACAGTATGAACATCGCACAACATGTTGATCAGGTAGTGCATGAGACCTCTTTAGGAAAATTGGCATGACTCGACCTTTTTTTGGCTCGTGTAACGTGTAAGGCTCAACCCAATGTGGTATCGGACATGTTAGCCAATTGTGTTGCCCAACGTGATGCGACTTGCGGCAACTTTAGCTATAAGCCTATAACTAAGTTTTAGTAATTAAACATCATAATAATCAACATGGTATTATGAACTAATATAATTACTGTGCTAATTACTGGAAGTATTAACAGTACCTAATTGAATTTGCACCTTATATGTTCTAGATCTTGCACCAACAATTTTAGCTTAAAGGACTTAGGCCCCTGCTTTTGGACTTATTTTAAGTTCGATTCCTCCTGATTCGGTTCTTCGGTTTCTGAAGTTCGGTTAGCCAATTCGACCAAAAGATGGGGTCTTATTTGATCAAACAATTCTTCAATAATGGGTGAGGTTATGTGATTTTTGTAGAACAAACTCAGATTCTAGAACTAATTTCATTCATGAAGAGAGAAATATTGCAGAGAGAAAGTTCTTACAGAAAAAAAGAGAAAGGAAACAACTAATTACTAAGCTCTAAGAGCAACATTATTTATAATAGTCTTATTACAAGAGCAATAACAAACTAATAGAATTAGTTAGTAGAGGATTTGATGACAACATCAGCTTGTGAATCAGATTCTGTTGGAGTAGTAATCTCATCAGTTCCCCAAGCATAAATTAACTAAAGAGATGTGACAAAAAGCCGATTACAATCCATAACGAGTAACTTTTGACAATAATTAGGGAAAAGGGGAAATGGCTAATTACATCAAGAGTATCAAACCCACGCCTACACTCTTGACCTAGCATATCCGCCACCTGGTTATCTTCCCAAGTTTCTTTACTTTTGATTTTTGAAGCACAAACACACACACCAAGAATCAGGATGCACAAGAAGAAGGCTCTCGAGTCTCGAACCGTAGACGGGACCAAGTAGGAAAGACAAAAGGAATGTCTGAAAACATGCATTATTATTATTTATTGGGATCATATCAAAGTTTTATCTCACATTTTTATCCACCCGTTGGAAAAAGGCACCTCCTTCCCAAGTAGGAGTAGTATGATGCATAGCACTGCAAAAAGCTAACTTGGCTTCCTTGCTTTGTTTTTTTTTACCGTAGGGCGTATAGGAGTAAATTCCTTCTTCTTTTCCATATTTTTGCCTATTGCAGAATTTGCTTTCAATAAAGTGACATAATTTGAAGGACGAATCTTAGGTATAGGACAAATTTTATGACCTGATCTCTTGGCCTGCCATAATACTGTTTGTAACTTCTTTTTCATTCACCAGATTTACACGCAAATTGTCAAGGGTATTATTACTTTTTAAATTTTAAGGACTCCTATGAAAAGAAAAAAGAAATACTTCATTTGTTTTTTTTTAATTACAACAATTTGACTTTTTTACACTATTCAATCACCTCACTTTAACAATATTTTTTTACTAATATATAAAAATAAAATCATATAAAATGTTGTTGAATTTATTTCAATGAATATGTTTATAATATCAACTTTTACATAATTAGACATATTAATGGTCAAAGTTATGCGTTGACAAGCGTTAGAGTCAAATTGTTGCACTTATTCAGAAACAGAGGTTAGTATATATTAAAAGCATGATACAAATTGTGCACTTCTGATATATAATATAAATAATATATGGTGACATGTTATTGAATTTGTCTCGAGTATATTTTATAGACATGAAAAATGACAACAAAGCCTCAACTTGAGTGATAATTTTTAAAAGGTTCGAACTATAGATTAACCTGTATAGGTCCCAACTTTTTAGGGGTCTTAACTTTTAAGCGGGCCTCGGTGACTTAAAACCGACGACTTCTTTAAAAATCTCACCTGGTTTCTACATCCCTCCCTCAATTAACCCTTCCGGTGACCCAAGTTTTTACAAATGATGACCTATTAAGCCGCTTCAAGTCACTAAGCCCGCTAAAAGTTAAGACCCCCTAAAGTTGGGACCTACACAGATAATCAATAGTTGACCTTTTAAAAAAATTATCACCAAAAAGTTGAGACATCTCGTTGTCAAATTTTCCTTAAATTTTTACAATTAGATATATTAATAGTTAACATTGTATATTGTAGTGCGTGCGTAAGAGTTAAAGTGTTGCAACTAAAAAAAATCCAGGATATTTTTCATTAATTTTTTTTATGTTTAGAGAGCCACAGGAGCAAGTGATGAGACCGATCACAGGATCTCCTAAAATCGAAAAGGAAGCTCTAACCAACTCTCCATGCGCTCGAAATGGGGGTCTTTCCTTCGCCTATCGTTTGTATCGGCTTGCATTTAGGAGCTTCAAATAGAAGAAGTGGTTTTCAAGGCACTTCATTTTTAGTAAGAAAAGTAAGCATTTCCGAAAGGAAATAAAATTAGGACGTTCCAAAAATCGCGAAATTTTTTACCTTTTTCTTTAAAATCGTGAGCTAACCGTCATTCTCAAAGTTTTCATTAATAAGTAATAAGAGTAGTACTTTTTCTTTAACATATATTTTGTGTACTTAGGTCCAAAAATAAGTGTTAGTTTGTAAACCTTCAAAAAAAATTGTTGTGTTTCGATTTTATACATGATTAACACTTTAAGTTTCAATCTAACATGCAATGATATTTGAAATTAATTATATATTGTTTCCTTACATTTATCATTGCTAATAGCTCATTTACACATTTGTTTAAAGTACTTAATAATTGTTTCTAGAATTTGTAGATTCCAAATAATTCATATACTATATAATGATTTTTATTACGTTATGAAGATTACTATGATCAATTTCGGAGTATGTAGTATACTTTCCCCATTTCAAGAATAGTTATAGTTAGCACTATCCCACTCAATTATGGGTCTCATGCCACATAGGGTCGGTTTAATAAAGATTTGTGTCGTGCTGAAGCTAAACTCAAGATACATTTTGTGTCATGTAAGTCATGCCAACAACTCTAACTCTAAAATTATGCTTTTCTTATTAGTAAAAGTTTGATTTTTATGGTTTGTTGCAAAGATGTTCATTGTTTGTTTGTTGTACAAATTTGTAATTAGTATTGAATTTTTCTACGCTAGTTACCTAGTCCAAGAAAAATATTCTTCTAGAATATATGTCCGAATGATAGACACTCTCCACATAAAGTTGTATGATTCAACTAACAAACGGGGAGCTATGCCGTATTGTCGATTTAATTCATTATTATCATAATTTATTGTAGATTAATTAACTTTTATTTTTTGAGGGGAAAACGAGCATCATATTATTCATAATAAATCAAGTTCAACCAAAGCGATTAAACTTTGGGGAAAAGCACCAACATAGATAGCTTCCGAATCTACATTAGCCTCCCATCTAGCTACTAGATGAGCCACAGTATTGTCCGATCTCCTAACATGACTACAACAAAAAGAAGCAAACAAACTACTAATATCACGAATGTCATTAAAGAAATGGAAAACAGGAGAGACACCCTGATGTTGCCCCGCAATCTTCTGTACCACGTTCACCGCGTCACTTTCAAGCCATACATGTTGCCATCCAAACCGACGCGCTATTCCAACACCATATCGAGCTGTTGCAGCTTCAGCACTGCTTGCATCCCACATTGAGCTGACCCGCATCTCCGCAGCCACCAACACAATATCACAATGGTCCCTCACCACCACACCAAGCCCAACACCATTTCCCAACGCCACATGAGCATCAACATTCACCTTAACCCACCCCGTGGGGGGTTTTGACCAGCTACCCGAAGCACCACACACGACATTGCGTGCTGGGCTTCCCACCCTAACTTGATACTCATTGAAGTCCTTCACGAGTTTATTTAATCAAGTGTGATTGTGTTTCGTTTTTCTTTAATATCGATTGTATAAGTCGTATGACTTTCAATTAAATGAAGTGTATATTTTCCCTTAAAAAAAATTTAATGACAATTATTGTCATAATTGATATCTAATTCCATATACTTCCTCCGTTTCTTTTTAGTTGCAACACTTTTTTTTTCACAAACTCCAATGCAAAATTTTGGTAGGAGAGATGTAAAGAGAAAAAAAGAGAGGGCCCCATGTGATTGGAGAGAGAGATAGAGAGAAAAGAAAAGCAAAAGTAAAAAGTGTTGCAACTAATTAGAAATTTCCCTTAAAAAACGGAGGAAGTATGATAATTTCACCTTGCTCTTTATTTTCTTAGATATCAATTATGAGAATTATATCCTTAATTGACTAGTCATATATATATCGGTTTTGTTGAGCATATGTACTACTCCCTCTGTTTTTTAATTTACACACTATCCTTTTTGGCATGTTTCTTTTTATCTATCCACTATTGCCTTTTCTATTCTTGGTAACATGTCCCATTTACTTTTTGCTCTTTTTTTCGATTTTCACCCATATTATCCACTTTTTAATATTTTAAACTACCCCCTCCGTCCCAAAATATAGTTCCCATTTTCCTTTTTTTCACGGTAATTTATGCAAGTAGACTCTAATAGGGATAGTAAAGGTTTTTTGTTTATTTAAATAAATGTTGTATGGGAAAAGATGATTTTAGGAGAGAGAATGGAGAATAATTGGTGAAAAGGCATTAATTGTAACACTTGGTTTGAATAAACAAAGCAAAAAACAAAATTAAAAAAGCAAATAAATGATGGGACACGCTTTTTCTAGACAAATTACGGGGAAAATGTGGAACTAAATATGAAACGGAACTATATTTTGTGACACCCAATATGGAAACGGGAACTATATTTTGGGACGGAGGAATATTTTTTAGTTTCTCTCTTATATTTTAGTTTTTCTCTTCACTTTTTCAATTACCTTCTTATATCTTTATACTTCTTCTTTGATTTTTCCTCAAAGTGAAATGAGTAAAACCAAAAAGAAATAGAAAGTAACAAATAACTAAACCTATACACCAAAAGAAGGAAAACGGATGGAAAACTTGCTAACATAATTAGGCGAAATAGCCTTGCTCTTACTTCTACGATGATAATTCTAATCTATTGTAGTGCTGTAGTGGAGTGCTCCGTAGCATGACATGACGGCCTTTTGTGAACTTTCAAATCCCACCTTGAAATCAGTGTTTGAACTTATCCTCCCCCCTCGTTTTTTCGATTAATTTTATTTAATTAGTTTATTAATTTATTTTTATTTTTATCCTTACATCCTCTTTTTTTTAATTAGTTTATCAATTTATTTTTATTTTTTACAATCTTTACAATCTCTCTTTGATGTTAATATCTTTAAATGTGTATTGATAAAAAATTATAATCTACATTCGAAGCGAATCTAACAAAATCTCAAATGATGATATTTAATATAATAAAAGCATATATTAGTGTTAAATCATGGTTAAAATTGACCGACTTTGACTTTTAAAAAGCAAAGAGGTAAACTAATAAATAACGGAAGGAATATTATTTACTAACACAACAATGAGTTAAAATTTGTGAAATTTTCATTGATGTCCATATAAATTCGATACAAATTTTTTATCATATACCGGGTGTACTGTGAACCGATACACCCAAGGCTATTTTTTCGTTCATTGCTCATTTGAAATCATCAAAATGAGCAAAATGTACTTAAAAAATGAGAGTTTCAAATGAGTAAAAATTAGTTTTAAGGTGTCTTATGTACATGGTACACCCAGGAAGGACCCAAAAATATATATACTTCTAGAGTATAAAGTTTGGCCTAGTGATAAAGGTTTTGTCTTATGACTTCAAAGTCATGGGGTGAGGTTTCTCTTATCATCCCCCCTCTCCCCCAAGGAATCTGACCTGCAAACCTAACTAGTTATACATGTGAATAGGGTCTTTCATCTTACTTACCTAAAAAAAGAAATAACATAACTTCTTCAAATAAATCTATTACTTTTAACAAAACTTGGAAAGCTCTTCATGACAGAAATATTGCGGATCAACACAACATATATGTTGAACTAATGCCTTGAATTATTTATATGGCGCTAGGATTAACCTAATACGGGGTCTAGGGGTGAAACGCCCGGAAGGGGTTAAGGGGCAATGCCCCGAACCTTCACGTATATATTATTTTAATATATCGGTCTGCTTTTAGTTTCTCGGTTTAGGCCCATCTATTTAGGTTAATTAGTATGGTACTATAGAAACCCTATTATTAACCTTGCCTCTGTGTTATTCTGTAATATGTACTCTCTGCTGAACCTAATAAAACTGTTTCTCCTCTACCTGTGGACGTAGCTAACACATTGTTAGTGAACCACATTAATTCTTGTTGTTTTGGTAGTGAAACAGGTGACCGCCTTGTCTTTGGAAGTCGCGCCGACGGATAGTGTGGTGTGGTCACATGAAAATCCCGCAAGGCGGTGAACGTAAACTACCCTCGGGGGTGTCGAGGAAACCCCCTCCGACGGTCAAGTCGGAGTTATGACCGCGAAAGATTTAGAGAGAGAAAGTAGAGAGAGAGAGAGAGAGAGAGAGAGAGAGAGTGCTCCGAATCTTTCGCGGACACATCTTTGACTTGACCGCGGCAGGGGTTTCCTCGACACCCCCGAGGTAGTTTACGTTCGCCGCCTTGCGGGGTTTTCATGACAGCCACGCCACACTATCCGTCGCGGCTTCCAAGCCAAGCGATCACCCGTTTCACTACCGAAACACTTGTGTCGATTGTTCATTGTTTTTTGTTTCGTTAATTGCATCTATCACAACAATATTCAATTCTATTAGCACAATTTCACTATAAATATCAAACCTGTAGCACTAATACATGCATCTTGATAAGATATTCTAGACTCTCACTCCCCTTGGCTAGTAAGTACGATTTTGATTTGAGCGTCAAATGAGCTTTTCCCAAACCACCCCAGTGGGTAGTGGCGATTCACTCTTAACTTGTTATGCAAAACCTCGAACTATTCTTAAACGATAGAATCATAGAACTCATATATTGTACTCAATCCGTCCCAATTTATAGTGTTTGTTTCTTATTTTGCACAAGAATTAAGGAAACTATCATTGGCTTTAATTATTTGTAGAACTTGCATTGAAAAAATAAACATTTGCATTATAAAGTACAAATAAAATGTGGCAACAACTTTTTATGTAAAAAGTACTATGGATGGATAGCTAAGATAAATTCCAAAAACAAAATTATACAATAATTATTGTTTCCTGATAACATTTTTGTTAGCCATCATGTGGAACTAGTGTATAGATTTTAATTTTTGTCAACAAATAAATGAGAGAACAGTTCTAATTTATAGGATTTTTGTGGGGAAGAACTAATTAAAATAGGGTCTTTGTAGGGAAACACCACTTAAATTTTTTTTTGGCGGGAAGGACCAATTAAAATACTTCCGTTGGCAACTTAATACCACATTACGATTTCCGGCCAAATTGTCAACTTTCCGGCGTTGACAATTTCTTTCCCTCCAAAACCTCGGTTTTTTTCCTCCTCCCCCACCTCTACGCGCCCTACCCACTGGAAACCCCCTAGTCCCCTACCCCGAAATCCTCTCACTCTCCTTCTCTCTCCTTTTCCTAGCTTCATCCTTCTTCTTCACCTCCCAATCCCAAATCCTTCAACCCCTTATGCGTTGGTTGCCCCTCTCTCTCTCTCTCTCCTTGTGGGTCCCTGCTCTCGTGGTTCACCAATCGTAGGGCGCAGGGGAGGAGGATTCCGGTGGGGTTTCCGGTGGGTAGGGGAGTAGGGGCGTAGGAGTTGGGAAGGAGGATTCCGATGGGGTTTCTGTGGGTAGGGCGTAGGGGCGTAGGGGTGGGGGGAGGAGGATTCCGGTGGGTAGGGCGTAGGGGTGGGGGAGGAGGAGAAACAAAAAAAAAATCAATGTTTTGGACGGAAAAATAAGTTAACGCCGGAAAGTTGACAATTTGGTCGGAAAATCGTAATGTGATGTTAAGTTACCAACGGAAGTAGTTTAATTTGTCCTTCCCGCCAAAAATTTTAAGTGGTGTTTCTCCACAAAAACCCTATTTTAATTGGTCCTTCACCACAAATAACCCTAATTTATATAATAAAATGGAGAAAATGGCAACAGTATAAATGCTACTCTATTCTTCCTCACCTTATTTTCACTATTTCATAAGTTCAGTTTAGAGCTTATAAGTTATAATTAGTGCTAATAAGTTCAAATAAAGGCCAGCTTAAAAAGGGTTAAAATAAGGTTGAATACATTATTGATTTAAGAAAACACTCTGATATTATAGAATTTGATTTGCAAAAGAGGCATATAAGAGAACCAGTACGTGGTAAATGGTAACAGAAAACTTGCAGTAGTTTCTGGCTTCATGTTTTAATTATCACATGAGATGTAAATTGTATCTTTGACTCCTAATTTGTTTGTTATTTCCACCTAAATTTTATTTCCCTTTTTTGGATCACTTTTATGACAAATGATTTTTTATTTTTTTTTTTTTATTTTATTTTTTTTTTTTTTGTGAACTTGTGATAGTTGGGGAAGGAGGCTTATAAAGTTATAATTAATGCTTTTAATCTCTTTTACTCATTCCCCTAAAAAAAATCTCTTTCACTCATAGAGGATGCTTCACTTTCATCTTTGAACATGTTTGGCTAAATTGGTGAAAAGCTTTTACTTTTTCTGAGCATCATATACTTCCTCTTTAAGGGCAAACGTTTTCCCCTAAAGCGTTTCACTCTTGTGACACCCTGTGTAATCACTAAGAATATCGCCAAAATTATGTCCAATGTATTTCATTTGCGTGTAGGCACTATACTTTATACATCCCCAAGGCTCTTCTTACCATTGACTTTAAATTGACTTATCATATGTGTATATTACTATATTCCATTATGTACGCTTTCGGCCCCTGTTCTTTTGACTTATTTTGATTCAATTCGTTTTGATTCGATTCTCTACTCTGATTCGGTTTTTCCCGGTTTAGTTTAGTTTAGTTTAGTTGTCAGGTTTACTCAGTTCAAAAGAACGGAGCCTTCATAGTGGGATATCTATGTCTTAATCAAAATGAGTTTATTCTCTACTTTTTCTAAAAACAAAAATAGAACAGTTAATTAAGTCTACACATTCAACTAAGATTCACCAATTCTTTATGCGATGCATCACATCATCAATTGTTTTTTTATTCGGTATTCATTGGCCCAAGTAGGGTCGGTTCTCATGAGGGGGGTAATAAGGGGATCCCCAACTCATAAAAAAACTTCCATATAGTGCGGAAACAGGGGATTTATACCAGATTCAAATAACCACACAAATTCTCCAAATTTGGGGTTGATGAGAGTCGAACTCCCGACCATGAGGTGGGGAGGTGGGAGCTCCAACCATTAGGCTCCCACATGATTCTCATCATCAATTGTTGGTAATTTGGTATGACGTGGACTATTAGTGATTAAAATAGACAGGGTAATTGATATGAATTACTACAAAGGTTGTAAATTCCAATTTCAATGAAGTTAGGTTACTAACAAGCACACATAAGAATACTGATAATTTATTATATGAAGTTAATCATAATATCACACCATCATTTGAGTGTGTGATATCATACACAAGTTGGGTTGTACATCCATGTTTCAGGTACACGACTTTTGAAATTTCATACACAGATATAAGATTGATGAAACATATTTTTGATTCTAAAAGATTTTTGCATGTGTATTCATATAATAAAAGTACATCATATACACATTAGTAGTTGATTTGATCTTTAGTTTTTCTTAAAGTTGTTCTGAAGCTCATTTTTTAGCATTTATTGTGGATCAAGATGGTTGTTCTATATTCACAGCCAAGTGTGTGACAAATGACCTACACTAAATAGAAGATATATAGAGAATATGCGTGGCAACAATATTTGGTACAAATTGTATGTCCCTTTGAAATTTTGTAAAATCTAGCAATCAATGTGATATATTGTTCGAAGCTTTGATTACTTGGGACTTTTGTCATCTTTCTATGTGGTAGTTTGCTCAACGTTGTCGAAAACATAGATCAAGTACAGGTATTCTTTGGAATTTTTTTTACCTATTCAGTGAATAGTCCATTTTTGCTAACACTATTGAGTGAATAGTCTACCCAGCAAAGGGGTAGATGAGGGGTGTCAAGAAAGTCCCAAGATGCAGGTCCCAAAATTATAAGGTCCTAAAATCTAATATTTTTAAAAAATTTACTTCATATTTGAGGAAATAACGCTTATTCTCCGCCTCGATAAATTTCTCAATGATCCAATCTTTTAATTTTTTTTTTGAGGGAATCTTTTAATTTTCAACTTTTAAATCTTTAATATCCCAACCTTCCATCTTTATTTTTTATAAATTTAGGGGCCTAATTTTCATATTAGATTAGGGACCACAAAATTTTCAAGACGGCCCTGCTACCCAGGCCACTAGAAATACATACTTCATTAAGTCAACAGTATTAGGAATAATTAAGTAGAGTCCAACTCAACAGTGTTATATCAAACTCCGACCTCCGTATGCTTTTGCAGATCTCGAATGCAAAACCAATAGTTTAGGACCCGTTCGGTATTACCGTGGTTTTCTGTTTTTTGGTTTTTTGATTTTCAAAGTCATATGATATATGTCCTATAATGAATAAAAAATTAGTCAAATTTATTGGGAACATGATGATTTTGAAAACTGACAACTAAAAAGTGAAAACCACTTTTTTCTAGTTTCTGTTTTTGGTTTTTAGTTTTCAAAAACTAAAACCGAAAACAAAAACGATAACGAACCGGGCCCTTAATTAAATTTCAAAAAATTATAGTACTATGATAATTCATTAATCTTGCATATGCTAGCTAGTAAGTGATGACAGAGAAACTTTAAAGACTTTCATCCTTTAAATCGATTCGTGATAAATAGAAATGAAAAGAAAAGTAGCCTAAATTTAGCATATGAAATAGATACCTTAACTTAACTCAATATTACTCTTCACCAAATAATTCTTGTATAGGTCAATAAATTCTTCAAAACATAGTGAAAACTGAAAAGCAATCATATATCAAATTTTTTGTGATATGTATTGTAGATGAGTTGTAGATGTAATACGGTACATGACGCCCAAAACCGACTTAGATTACAACCACAAATAACAAAGGGGATTGTTAAACATCGCCCTAAAGATCTTAAAATCGCCCCAAGTATTATATTATTGGACCATTATACCCTTAATTTACTTTTTGTTTTTTTACTCCTCTTTTAACACACCACCTACCATCTTTCTCTCTCATATTCACCCCATCGTATTCATCACCATCACCATCCCTCTCATCTTTCTTCAACAAACATTTTTCGCACACAACCACAACCACCACCACCACCACCACCACCACCATTTAAACTCAAAAAATGTCGATAATTCAAGGCCACGAAGAAAACTGTACTTAAGCGTCACACGGAGGATGCAGTTGCTAGGGCTATAGAGGCAAGACGCCGACAAGAAGCGGTAGAGGAGGCGGCGGCGGCGGAGATGGCGGCAGCGAGAGGCGGAAGCATCGCGAGGTAATTTTTTTTAAAAAAAAAAAGTAGCCAACGTACGCTTGCCCGTTGCTTCCATGGAAGCAACGTTTGGGCATAACGTTGCTTCAATGGAAGCTTACGTTTGGGTAAAACGTTGCTTCCATGGAAGCAACGTTCAGCCAACGTTGCTTCCATAGAAGCAACGTTACGGCCAAACGTTGCTTCTATGGAAGCGGCGAAATTTTTTTTTTCTTTTAAATTTACGTTATTATTAATTTTGTTATTTATGTTATATTTTCATATTTAAAATGTTAT
Source organism: Beta lomatogona (assembly GCA_947646795.1). Taxonomy (NCBI): domain Eukaryota; kingdom Viridiplantae; phylum Streptophyta; class Magnoliopsida; order Caryophyllales; family Amaranthaceae; genus Beta; species Beta lomatogona. Next base: position 4,216 of record CANSNZ010001395.1, on the reverse strand, counting down.
TATTTTATTAATTCATGAAATGTAAGTGATATTTTTTTGAATATTTTATAAAAATAATTCATATAATATTATTTAGTATGTTTTAATTTAATTATTATTATTGTAGGTTGTAGAAAATTAGAAATAGTAAGTTTTGATTATAAATAATTAATATTGTAGGTTGTAGAATGTTATATGTTTTGATTATAAATAATAATTATTATAGGTAGTAAAAAATTATAAATAATATGTTTTGATTATTATTAATTATTGTTGTATGGTTAATATATTGAATTATGAATTATTAAAAATTATTTTATTAAATAATATTGTTGTATTGAATAGCCATCCGGGTTTCGACAATTTGCCAGGAAGACACTTCCCGGGTTTCGCATACACAACGAGGATTCAGTCCGCGACATCCCATTTCACGTGGTGTTTCAGCTCGTTAGGAGGACGCGGATGAAGCCGGCCGGTCCGCGACGTCGGCTTGATTACACGATGAGGGTTGGTGGATCGTACGATGCAAGGGAGCATCGGGAGATGGATGAGGGGGATGAGGATGAGAGGGATGCATATGAGGGCGGGTTCGATGTTCTTTACGATGATGATGTTCAGGATGCAATTATGCGGGAATTTGAGAGAGATCCAGTTGTAGAGCCTACAGCCGGTGATCGTTGGAATGTACGTAAGGGTAGGGGTGGGCGGTTTATACGCGGTGAGGGGAGTTCATCGGCCTTGAGAGTCGAAAGGGGAAGGGGAAGGATGCCGATGACCTTAGCCGGAAGGTCACGAGGTCCGGGTTGCGGGAGGACCTGTTGTTGGGTCAGTTATCCCTAGTTTTGGTGGACATGTAGCTATGGAGATTTGGGAGGGGGGATAGAATTCTCCCGAAGTGTCGGACACGAGAGAGGATTTGTGCACGTTTGAGGACGTGGGCTAGGGCGTTGCCTCCCACCGTACAGGATCGTCTTCGTAGAACGTCCACTGTACCATATCCCCTTTACTATGTTCACGCACATTGATGCGCCCTTGATTTCCGAGCATTTGTCGAGCGGTGGCAGCCTGATACGAGTTCTTTTCACCTACCGTTTGGGGAGATGACAATCATGATGCATGATGTGTGGCATATATTGCATATTCCGGTTGAGGGGTGCACGGTGAATGACACCACTCCGAGTGTTGCTCTTAGGGGGTTTGGTTGCGAGACTCGATCGGTAGGACGGTTGCGAGCTCGGGAGTCCACTTTGGGAGAATGGTGCTATTCTTTGCACAAGGGTTCTTGATATTCTATCGGATGGGGGAGACACACGCTTCATTGGAGAAACAGTGACATGTATTATATGGTTGATTCTAGGATCTTTGTTTGTTCCCGGATAAGAGTGGATCGAGGTTGAGACCCTTTGACATTGTTGAGGCCGGGTCTCCGGATATCGTTCACACGTTCTCCTGGGGGTCGGCTACACTTGCGTACTTGTATCGTCGGTTGGGTGAGGCTAGTCGTACCTCCACAATCGGGATTAGCGAGCTGTTTGACTTTACTCCGAGGCATGGATTTATGAGTATTTTCCATGCTTCGGGCCGCGCGCACGGCATATTATTGGTGGGGGCGGCTCCACGGCTGCGAGTTGGGCTGCGTACCCCGAGCCGAGGTCTCATGACCGTCTTTGCTCTATCGGGGAGACAGGTTAGACACACCGACGGCGAGAGGATGTAAGTGACTATTTATGTACTATTATTAACGGTTTTTTTTTTTACTTGTATTTCATTAAATAAAATCGCTTTTTTTGTAATAATTGCAAGTGGATTGGTTGCCTTATGGTCATCATTTTGATCCGAACACTATTCGGAGAACATTATATAGGGGCACCATTCGTTATCGGGGAGTTATCGAGCCATATATGCCCGATCGATGTGTGCGACAGTTAGGCCGTATGCGGTACTGTACTGTTCCTATTATTGCTCCAGAAATCTGCATCTAGGCCTAGCGAGGGAAAGTATTCGTGAAATCTTCTGCTGTCCATTGTGAATCGGGTAAGGGTTCTCGTTCCTAACAGGTAATTATATTAATATTATATTAATATTATGTTTATTATTATTGTTAGTATATTACAATTGTTATTTTGTTTACAAACAGGTAATTGTGTAAACATTGAGATGTTTGAGAAGGGTTACGCACCGGCCACTTGCCCCACTGACTACTTGTCTTGGTATCGGCGACATTCACATCCATATTTGTTGAATGATGGAGGTAGTAGTGCTCGACCCATACCGAGATCGTACGCAACCGAAGCGAGTAAATGTATTTTAATGGATTCATAATTTGTATCAATGTACCAAAATTAAATATATTGATGATCTAGTATTTTTTAATGCAACGGTGGATGAGTAGGTGGATAAATGCAACTCGAAACCCTTTGTTGAGGAATAGCAGGACCGGATGACCTCGGCGGAGTTGAAGCCGAATAAAATGCTTGTAACTCCCTAGATGAGCTATGGCTAACTCCCTTTGTGGCAAAGCGTTCATGCCCCCAACATCAAGTGGGAAAAGCGTAGTCGACATATCAATACGACCATTGAGAGCGAAAAAAAGATCGTACATCCGTAGTGGTTCGCAATGGGGTACAAGTCTGCAATGGCCTCCATGTAATGTTCCTCCCCACAACCTTTACCTTCCCATCGAACACGCTAATTGCCTCTTTGAGGTCTGACCATAGACCCAATGAAATTGACGACCATTTTCATGCAACTCACTTTCCTTTGCATCGGCGTACAATGTCCCAGAATTTTCTTGGCCGAACAAAAAGCATCTGCTACGCATCGAAAACCACAATTACCACCAAACTACATCATGCCGCCTTCTACATGTGGTGTTGGATGGCTAGTGGAAGTTTATGAAAGTATGGAAAATTTTCCATATCGAATCTCCACCCTGCAAAGTTAATATACAACAATTTAATTAAATGTCTACAATTATACGCAAATACAATTATACGAAACAAGCAATTAAAGTATATACACAAATATATTATTACCGAGGCAGACCAGAAGTTTTGCCTTTACCGCTTAGGAGACTTGCCCATGCCGGTGCTCCACGCCCACTTTTTCAGTCGCATGCCCTTGTTGACTTAAGACGGCCACTTACTCGTCACGTTAACATCGGGCTCCTCCCCGGAATATCGTTCGGGGTGGAGTTACGAGATAGATGCAGAAATAGATCTCATGACCGCGGGATCTTTATCATGTACCTGGATTCACTAATGTAGCCAAAACTGGCGGGTCCCCCCAGTCGCTCAGATAGTATCTCGGTAGAATCTGTCCGTCACCAATAGCTAGTCTGCAAAATGCATCAAACCCTCCCCACACAGAGTGTATAAGAGAGTTGATGCAGTTACCAAGGAGAAAAAGTATAGCAAGCACATGGAATACCATGCGTAGTCACATCGACAACACGTCATATCTGCTCCAATCCCGGTCAAGCTGCGCTATTCTTCCAAGCTCCTTCTGAATTAGCTCAAACAATATTGAGAGCCAAACAGTTCAATAAGCTATGGTGTTGGATCAATTCGAGTCCCATGGGTACGCCGCGATGCTTCCGATGAGTTTCTTATCTCTTTCCAGCGCCCTAAAACAAAAGCAACATGACTTGCATAAACAATGACCGATTGCCGGTTGAGGTGTAATCCACCCTTTCAAAGCCGAATGAGAGCTCTGGCTTTTTGTTGGTTAGTTTGTGTTACAGAAGTGTCTTACTCGGTTAGTCGACATTGCACAAACTTCTCTTTGTGCACAGCCAAATCAGTGGATGTAGGTAGGAAAATCAATGGATGTGGTATTCCCAGTGTACCGGCTCCTCAGTCATGTTGAGCTACATTATTTCATATTCTGACCTCGTTTTACGGATTTTTATTACCACCAGCCCCTTTTCCTCGTCATGGCTACTTCGATCTTTCTTTTCCACCCACACTTCCTTGTTACCGGGCCTCCACATCAGTTGATAGTGCAGACACCAAGAGCGAATGTGCGGTCTTGAGGAAAAATCTCCGAGACTATACTTGCAAAGGAACTGATCTGATCAATTTGACAATGGCATTCGGAGCCACACTACCAATGAGGTTTCTTTATTGTCCAACATCCGGCGATAACTCACGAGCATCCTCGTATCTTGCAGCAATGCCCATGCAACAGGAAAATTCTTGTTGGTTGGTGTCTCCCCAGCAATCTCCACCAGGATACA